>JAOWBL010000024.1:9136701-9172579 GCA_028564865.1 Zenarchopterus dispar | reverse complement strand
GGGTGGGGGGTACAGGGTGAGACAGGAAAGGATACTTATTCATTTTGTGGCATTAACTTTTATATCTGCGGAGAAATTACCTCAGATGTCTTTGCAGGTCCTCTGGGGCATAAAAATATCTTGCCCATTTACTGCTTTGGCTTTTTTCCTCTCAATTCACCTTTTATTTATGATTTTTTTCTTTCTTCAAGTTCTGTTTTCATTTATGTCAGCAGTTGTGTATTGAAAAACATGAGTGTGAGGCCAAGCCCCAGGCCCCCCTGAGGCTGGCACTAAGGCTCTCTTTCAGCATACACTGTGATGTTCAAAGGCTCCTCTAGGTTTCAGCCCAGTTTAAAGCAAGTGTTTAGGATGATTCACAGTAATGGCCTGGTCATTTGCGGTGCGGGGTCACGAGGGTGGTTTGGGACAGAGTCTTTGTGTGTGAGATTTGGTCATAGGAAATATTTTGACTTCACGTTTTGAGGATGACTAGACAGCACTGGCTATATTCACGGCTATTGCTATGAGATAATAGCCATATTGTGGCACTTAGAGTCTTTGTGTATAAGGTTTGTCTAGAGGCCTTAATAGATACACCTCTTTAATTGACTAGGGTGTTTGAAACCACTTAGTTTTGTTTATGTGGGTTCCCAGGACATTGGTTTATGACTGATGGGCAGAGACAATGCAGAAATTGTGTGTTAAAATGTGCTGTTGTAAGGTGGGCCTGTGTATATTCATGAATGGTAGCTGGAGGGATGCGTTACCCAGGTCAGACAGGTCACCAGTTGAGTGATGGATGATGTCACATTCTTATTAATTATACCTAACTTCCATCTTTAATTTTGCCTTCAGCTGTACTTAATAATATTGTTGTAAAGCCCATGAAATGGCTCAGTCATATCTTTTGCTATTGGTCCACAGACACCATGATATGTAATTCAGATTTATTTGCATTAATAAGACCTTTGGCCCTTCATGATTGACTGCATACGATAAAAAAATCCTTTATAAACAAAGATGGTGTCCCCCTTGGGAGGACCCCAGTTGTTGATCCATGATGAACTCCTGACCGGAGCTGCCACATCCTCCCGACTTGGTACATTGACACTCTGGATTGGGACCAACAGACAGCGAGTGTGAGAGACAAACTGACAGTTTGACCCAGACACGCTGGAATGCAAAGTCAGGGGATCTATGGAGATTATGCTGCTTGCCAGAGGAGTCTGGTCAAAGAGATAGGTGCTGTTTTTCTCTTCATGTCTAAAACTGTAGTCTCACTTGTCATGAGCACATTATTATGATTATTAATTTTAATTTAAATTTGTATTGATAGGCACAGATTTTGATGGGTCTCAAAGTGTTGGGCAGTGGTGAAAGATATGTTAGCCATAATTTTGTCCTCCTTTTTGTGTATGCAGCCCTAAACCAACTGCCTCAGAAACAACTTTGGTATTTATCCATTTTTTTCTCCCTTCTGCCACATCCCACCATTTTGAAAAGGTTTATAATAATTGGTCATAAATGGGAAGAAATTAAAACTCCAGGGTTCTGTGGCTCTTTGTCAGCATTGCTCAAGCTGGAGTGGGCATTGAAGCAAGCTCTGTAGAGAGGCAATTTGTTGTTTAGGTAGTGTAAACTCTTGGAGATTATGAGAGGCTTATTTCCTCTGCAAACAATCAGTCTGATTACAAAACTCAAGTAATCACTAGCTGCAGACAAAAATGTTTTAGGCCTGCCTATCCATACATAATATGGTGCCTTTTATAATAAACTATATAATTCCAATTCAGTACAGCAATTTCCATTTTTTTTCTTGTAAAGCTAAATAAAAGTTATGTTTAAAAATATTTAGTGCCAACTAATATTGAAAATTAGCTGTCCTATGAAGAGTAATTCAGTTTATTTTATAAACTGCTCTGAACTGGAATGGCGTAGACAGCCATCTGTGAAATACCTTGAGTGAACTAGAACTTGATAGATATGCTATTGTTCAATTATATTTAATTTTTTATGGCTAAGGCTAAGCAAAAGGTTCTTTTTCTTTTTTAAAATGTGATTTGGGCAAATTTTTATTGCTGGGTGCATGGCAATCAATTCCAGTAATTGTAGAGGACATTAATTCTCTCCAGAATCTGCCCCAAAACATTTTTTTGTTGACAGACACCGTTAAAACTCAAACGGCCATAATAATAACATTGTTTATTCTTAATACACAGTGTTGCTCATATCTGCTACAGTAAAGATCACACAGCATGCTAATGATGACATCACAGAGATGAAGACTTCAGTTAGGACCCACAGACCGCAGAATTTTAATAAGCCAATTTTACTTTTATTACTAAGTGATTTGACTTTAAAACCAGCTTCATGTATGAGAACAAGGCACTGCTGTAGCTTGTGTACTTCACCATGCACAGCCACCAAGGCTGAGAAATTGATTGATTGATTGCTGAGGAAGGTGAAGTTCCCGTAAAAATTAGGCTTTGTTCGCCAGTAAACTAGTCCTTTGATGAATACAAGGGACAGTATCATGCATTTTAATGTTTCTTTAGCAGCAACACTGTGTCCTCCATAAATGTCTGATGAATGACTCAGTGTGCTCAGTCTTTCAAAAACGCTGATTATTAGAACAAAATCAACATAAATTGTGCAAATAATTGACTATTAGCGTAATTGAACAGCACGAGTCAAATATTTGTGAATTGATATGTGTGTCCAAACTTTTAACTGTTTCTGTAAATGCTCTGGTGTATTTGCATTACTAATACTCAGTGGTGTAGGACATAAACATGCCCTTTTGAAAATCCTTTCCACCTGTTCCGCATCATCCCCGTCCAATCCCACAAACCTGTGCTGCTAGTGGCTTTCTGTAAGCCCACTGTCACTCTCCCAGAATTTAAGACAGCTAAGGCAAGTGGGTGAGGAGGGGGTTCATCTTCCGTTCCCCTTCACTTAATTCTTTTGTTTGTCCTCGTATCCATAGATGAGCAGCCTCCCCCCGTTCTCCTCTCAAGTGAAGCTAAGTGCTGCCGCTTCTCTCGACCTGCCAGCTCCAAATTGGCAGCCTGACCTTCTTTTTCTTCCTCAGGGCGTCTGCACAAAGCCATACCTCTACCATTGGGGGAAAAATGCAATTAAGAGGTGACATAAACACTGAGCACTCGTTGTAGCTGTGCCCAGAAAGAAGGAGCAAGTAAGCCAGCTGCCACTGTGACATGCATGCATAGAAACTGGTCTATTAATTGGTCGTCATGCATTACAGGGTGACACAGGAGTGAACTGCCTTGATAGACAGTGAGTCAGTGTCACTGGATGAGCCAATTGAAAATAAAGTGGTGTCAAATTTTGTGGCTTCCCTCTGACTTTGTGTTTTGAGTGTTTATAGGTAGTCAACCATTAATGTTTTTGTAGTGTTGTTGAATTCAAAGTGCAAAGCTGAGATGTGAGGCAGAAGCTATGTCTTGACAGTAATAAAGAAAATCACATGTAGGAATTTGTACAAGCCTTAAAATATTTGGTTGAAAGGGTTAGGGTTTTATAAAAACATCTGAACTGAAGTGGAGAAACATGGAAGTGTGTTCACCTCTGCCTTTCACCTTAAGAGAGCTGGGATTGGCTCCTGCAGACCCCCATGGGTTAGGGTTAGGAAGAAGTGGGATAACAGATGGATGGAAGGAATTTTTCTATTTTTGTTTTCTCCAATACTTTCTGCAATGTAGTTATGTATGGTTTTGGTATTTTTCATCACAAGAAGCAAGGCATTTAAAACAAAACAAAAACCATTTCTTGATGCTTACACAAGTACAAGCAGTCTGTAATACTTGATTATTTTTATAATCACTGTTAGAATTCAGACATGTTTTTCATGCTGTAATTGACCTTAAGAGCTTGTGAATATCTGCAAATAAAAGACAAATTATGCTCTTGGGTTTATAATCACAATTGCTTCCTTTTTTTCTTCTAATGTGAAATGAGAGTGCCTTGCAGCTTTTATTTTTTAGCAGAAGAAGCCTATTAAAACAGCATCTGAGGGAGATGGCTGTTTAATTGCCAGCTGAGGTGTGTGACATTTGGAGCAGCAAACTGAATCTTGTCCAAAGTCCACAAGGTGTTGTGAGGGACTGAGTAATTACTCTGGTTTCTCTAGGCAATTTTAATAAGACAACTTAGTGATAGAGGTACAACAGTTTAAGCCTCACCTACATACACGAACACAAAGGGACTCTAGTAAGAGTTCCCCCAAAAGCTATATTGTTTAAACTTTCGATTAATTTGTGGAGTTTTAATTAATATAGTTTTGTCTTTACTGTTGTATCGTGCTGAGCTTGAATTTTATTATACAAGTCATTTTAGAGCATAGATGATATTTATATTTGTATACATTTATCATGCTCAGTGTCCTTAGTTTTCATTTTCAACAAGTTGAAAAGAAAGAAAAACAACCTAAAACATTTAAGAAGCATAATTTAGTCAGCTCAGTGCCACAATTTTAGCTTGATGTCCAAAGCTAAAAATGTGTTTTTTATCCGAGACCGAGACTCTGAGAGTCATCAGGAGTGATCTATGGGCTTGCTTAGCCTTGTAAACAGCCTGCTGCTGCAGCCTGTCGGTGCTTACCATGTTTGTACAGTAGATGAGTGGCTCCCTGGCCCTCTTCTCGGGGTTGTTTAGCTTTCAGACCCCTGACAGTGGAAAGCAAACTTCCTCGAGGGAACATGAAGCACTACAGGTTGAATGAAATTCTCTCTGAACACTCCAAAGCCCTCTTCATCTCTGCAAGCACTAGGGATAAAGCTGCAGAAACATTTTTAAACAGGATGCTTAATCTAGTAGCACTGAAAAAAAGCATAGTAGGGTGCTATATATTTTTTTTAACCCGAGAGAGAAAACACTTTAAAAGAGGCCCAGTATGATAGACCAACATAATAAGCCATCTCTGGTTGATATTAGGAGGTTTATTCATGGAGGAACTAGGAGATGGCCTAGTGCAGGATGTTATCTTAATGCCACAACATGATAAATGATGCAGGAAGAACACTGTAAGTGAAACTACTTAGGAAATATGTCACTTTTTCCAAGCAAAGAGGGCAAAAACATGTAGAGATGCACAGATACACTTTTTTGATTACCAAAGTGATTTGGTTACATACCTCTTAATAACTCAGCCTTTACCAGTCCTGGTCCTCAGGGTCCTCAGCCTGGACTGTTTCAAATGTTTCCCAGCTCCAATACACCTGGCTCAGATTAATGGGTCATTAACAGATGTGTGTAGTCCTTAATGACAAGCTGATGTGATGATCCAGGCATCTGCATTGGGTCTACTGAAGCAGAGTAACATAAAACATTGAGGGCAGTGGATCTGGAGGATCAGGATTTGGTTGTAAGTTATACCACATGTCTCAAGCTGGGGCTCAGTAAATGATGGTAGCAGGGTGGGCATCCCTCTCAGAGTACCCTGCTTTGTAATTCACACACATCCCAGCCATATAGAAAAAAGTCTCCATTTTACCATTTATCTGGTTCTAAAAACCTCAGCCTGTTCTGGGGCAGACTGTTGGATTATCACTTAGAAAACAAGAAGTGCACAGTGAGGAAATGCTAAGCCTTTGGCTGTAACTTCTGCCAGATAATTGCACTTTTACCGGCCAAATTGCATCCTCCATGTTTTGCACCGCAGAACTGTGAACGTAGATCAGCAGGTACAATGTGCTAATTTGAATATGCAGCTTTCCTGATTTCATTTGCAAACAGGTGTTGCAGACTTGCACCTTGCTTGGGGTGATCATTAGCGCAAGAGAGGGATTTAGCATTCTGCTCAGCTGAGGCACTGACATCACAGGGTCCCTGTTTCTATTAGAGTCCAGGCCTGCGGCTGAACAGCTACCTCTTCAGTGAGTGCCCCTCTAAGTCTCCAGCTTACAGATAGAAATATGGCTCCAGAGAACACCTGTGGTACTCTCATGCCCTACCCTCTCCACTCTACTCATAATTTCAGATCCAATTTTGCCATTGCACAGTGACACCCATTCCCTTAAGACCCCTGGTTACTGTGAGATCACTCGTCCCCTATGTGAGTGTGTCTATGTGCTCTTTTATTGATCAGGGTTGTGTCTTTGTGGCTCTGGGCTCCTACTGCTGTTATCACTGCAGTGGCAAGGGTGGGGAGGTTAGAGTGTGATTCGCAGCACTGGGAGCTTCAGGGCAGTGTGTGTGTGTGCCTCTCTCTCTCTCTGTGTCTTTTTTATCTATAGGGATTTACACAAAGTGTAGAGTATTTTTAAATGGAGCCCCCCCTTTTGTATTTGAAAGATGCTAAAAAAAATTCAGCCTACGTATGGTCTGTTTTAGGGGTAGCAATCCTTTGGTGCCCCGTAATTCTGATCAGAGGGTTTTGATGCAATGATAAGTGACCATCTGTGCATCCTAAAGCATTTTTTAAATCAATTTCCAGTGCTGTTTTGGACTTTTCGTTTTGGGTGCAAGCATTGTTATCAATTGCTTGGTTCTTGGTAGGCAGCACCTACTACTGGGTGCTTTTCGAATGTAATGGTTAATGGTTTTTCATATGTCATGTTACTAAAATATTTTTGATTAGTGTACAGAAATTGTATATACTCAGGTACCACACAAGATTCTTTTTCCCTTTCCACTTTATAAATGACAAAATGCTTCCATGTATTACTTTTTAAGATGGACGGTGGCAAATTGGACTACCATGTCATTTCCTCTCTGTTATATGGACGCCACAACTGTAGCTTGTAAGCTTGTTTTACCTTTTTTGTGTTACATTGGATTATCAATTAAAATTTAGAAAATTCATTTTTGATATTTGTGAATCGATACAGAATTATCCATGCCTACACTTCAAAGCATCTAAAAACTATTATATTTTGTTCCCACCTCTTGTCTGTTCATCTCTGTCATGCAGGTGGGATGTAACAAGATAATTCAAGGAGCAGGAAAATATATAATATATTGAAAAAAGGCCTCTGCTGCATTTGTCTTTCTATTAAGGATTGTTGGTGTGAGTAGTAACATAATGGTTATGTTTTATTTTAAGGACAAGAGAAAATACTGCAATTTTCCTTTTAAAGCAAGAAGTGCAACGTGGTGATGGTGAGGATCCTTCAGTGTTTTCCGTCATTCCTATCTCCTGAAGTCACTGTTCCACTTCTGTGCTCCATGGATTGGACTCTGATGATGGATTGCATTATTGGTTATCTTGAGTGCAAGCATGTGGATGAATGGGTGCATCATGCAAATATGCATCTTGCCCCTTCTCTTTTCCCTCCACCTGCCTTTTTCTTTTCCTTTCCTGAAAAGTTCTCCCAGTCATCCTGTTCCCTCGTGACTTTTTCCGATACTTGTTAAGAATGTATTCTGGTTCATGCATATGCACTTGCATCCACATATAGCTGCACATGTAGGTGGTGGCTCACTCAGCAGAATTGCACCACTCCTCAAGGCGCCACTCCTCTGTGGTCACCGTGATTAATTGCTTTTAACAAAGCAAACAGAGTCTTGCTTGTCTGGATCAATCTTTTCCCTGTCTTGGTGTGAACTGTTGTCACTATTAATTGCCAAATTGTGCGGTATGAAAAAAGGGGCACTTTGACTTGCCCCTGGTCCTCAGCTAACATGGCCCTCCATTTTTGTTCCTGTGATCTTGCTGTCCTCCTCTTCCTCTTTCCATCTATTTTCCACTCTGTACCTCCTTCTTCCTTGCAATTACCCATTTCTTTGGATCTGCATCCCTTTGAATAAAGCTGTAAGATGGGCATGGTCATATCATCTCATTTTAACCTTACCATTTATAGAAGCTGCCATAAGCTCTTAGAAAAGCGTATAAAGTGAAGCATATTGCCTCTTTCCACCCATGCATACTAATTCGCATTGCTCCACCAAGCTGATCAAATACCATTAATCTATTTGTAGTATATATTTGTTTCTAGATGAGAAAATTAATACATTCTGCTACAACAGCCAGCTGGGTGCACTGAGCCCCATTGATTGTTGGCATCCATGGTGTGACTCATAGCTTTGAGCAAGTGTGTTTCTCTTTTTATTCAAGCATCTCTATGTGCGCATTTTCAAGCCCTAGTTTGCTATGTTGAGACCAGTTGTCAGAGGACTTTAAATTAGCATAGTTACTATGTCTTTATTTTCACATATAAACTGTCCACAGGTGATATGGAGACCTGCTTGGTTCATCTTATGACTGGACAGGCCATCAAATCTCACAGCATGCATGAAACTAGACATCAAAGACAGGGAAATGCAGTCAACGTTATTAGCAGGCGGACACAATTAATGATGCATGGTGATGGCCAAAGCACGCTGTGGGAACTCGCTGTTTAATGAACTAAGACAAAGATGGTGCAGATGTGTTATGGGACTATGCAGCATTATCAGAGGCAAATGCCTCCTCATTGTAGAGCTGTGCCAATTAGCCTTCTATGGTAGCTGGCTGGGAGGATTTCAGTCTAAAACATTAAATACGCTTGCTAGAATACACAGTAGCAGTACTCCACCTTTTTTTTCTTCTTCTGCGGATGTGACAGTTCCCCCAGGAAAATGGTAATACTGTTCAGCTTAACTGCATCTGAGATTGACCAATAATTCTCCACAGGAAACATCTCAGGGAACAGCTCTCTTGATTAAACATTAATGAACCCAAAGTCGTCCATACAAAACCTTGCTTTTCTCATCTTTTTTTCTGGGCTTGCAGGGTGCTCGAGTATGTCATGTATATGACTGGTAGAGGAGTCTATCCACATGGGATTTCATCCCACACTTAAACTGGAGTTTATATTTTATTTTGGCCCTGGGGGAATTAGTGTCTATATATACAATACTGTGCAGAAGTCTTGTTGCTTTATCTAAATTTTAATAAAAGCCACATTTATTTTTCAGCCTCTTTAACACAAACAGAAAGAGACAGTATTTTTTAAACCTAGATAGAATTAAATCTTAAGTAATGTCATTACAAACATCTATATGAGACAGTAACTTTGATGGAGGTCTCTTAATATAGACTGTTGTTTGTAAAGTTATTTGTCCTAAACATTTTGTGGATTTTTTTTTGTGTACAAATTATCTTGTGGTTGACCAATATAGGTTTTTCTATTGTCAATGCTGTTTATCAAAAAATGGCCAAAAATCAGCAAAGCAATCAGTCTATGTCTAATATTATCCCTATATTTAATGTCTGTATCATAATAAGGAGACTGCTAAATGAATATTAATGGCCATCTATCTAAACATCAATATTATATTTGTCTCAGTCTCAGTCACATGGCCATATAAACTCCATGCTGCACCAATTTAAGTTCACCAATATGTGCTGCCTGCGCAGTGAATTAAAGTGCATTTATCTCATATCGGGGGAGCTCTTAGTATGCAAAAGCATGGCAGAGCTGAGGGGCTGCAGCCACAACAAGCCCAGTATACAGATACTGCTGCACTGGGAGATGGAAAGGAGAAATAGGTCATTCACAATGAGGGGCTCTGATCGCCTGGATGGTGGCAGACATGTACAATAGACGCTGAACGAATAACAAGAGACATCTCTGCATCTCCTTCATGTGTTAACCTTTATCACCCTCTCACGAATGTTTGTTCTGCCTGTCCACCTCTTTGTTGTATATGTATAACCCTTTGTGCTGCATTACCACTGTCTTTTCTCTCCCTGGCCTCTTCTGTGCCCAGTCTTCTCACCTCTCAGTGATTCAGCTTGCCTTTACTCAGTCATAAATGACTACATACAAGCAAAGTCAAAAGCAGCGGGGGATCTCGCCATGCTTTCATTAGAACTGGCCATCATGGCTGACTGTGAGTCTTTTGAAGTATTGCAGGGCAGCCCTGGAGGAGCCACAGACTGTGGGGCAGCCTGTGTTGCTGACTCTTTTTTGATGAAGCAACTTTCCACTACGCCAGCACACGCTAATGAACCCAGCATAAATGCTGACAGTGGCAAAGAGCAGCGGCTACTATGTGTCACACTCTAAGGGGGTAATGGCTGGTTGGATTTTATTTTTTTCTGGGACTTTCAATGACTTCAAAAAGGCAACAGCAGACTTAGAAAGTGTCTGATTTTTTAAAAAGTTTTTTTCCCTTCAGTTTTCTTTATTTTTCAATATGTCTCAGAAAATAAGAGTTTGATCCACTTTTTTTTTTTTGCTCAGACTTAAAGGAGTGTGAAAACATTTTTTTCTTTAACTTGTCTCCAACAACAAAATCAATACAAAAGTATCCTGCTTTTAAGAGTTGTTGAGAGAGGGTCAATTGGAAACAAGCACCCATCTCAATGATTAATGAACATGGCTGGTTTCTCATGTTAAGAGCGTGTCTCTCAGCCACTGTTTACAGATTGGAGGGTATTTTTTCAGCCATGCTTGAGCTCACTGTCAAAACCAATTAAGGGAGTGCAAATTAAGATGGAGGACATGGTTCCTCAGGCCAAGAGAATACAGAAGCAGGACCAGGTAGCCACATCAGTTTCTATGCAATGCCAAATGGCATTGAGTAGGAATGGACAAAACCCCAAATCTGTATGAAGTTTGTCAGCTTAGGAGTAAATCAGGAAGAAGATTAATTGAAATAGTTTACATTAAGAAAAAAAAAGTGATGATTTCAGCTCTGTTTGATTCTCTGTTTGTACTGCAAACAGAGAGTTTGCATCGCAAACTCTTTGTATAATGTTAACCATGAGTGTATTTTGTAATGAAGTCCTTCATGGCCACCTGCTGTATATTTAGGTTGAAAGGCTCTTCTGCAGCCTGGAGGTTGCTCTCTTTCTCAGGTTTACCATCTGGCCTTGATTGATTAAAGCTCCTTTTAAGTAATTAATGCCTACTTTAATTGAGAGTCAACCCCTCTGGCTGTGGGGATCACGTGCAGTGCTCAGGCAGAGAAGAGCCAAGGATCTAGTTGAGAAGGGGACGGAAATCTGTTTAGCACCCTGACCCTCTCAGCCGCTCATCTAAAGATGCTTAAGATGCTAATAGTAGTTCAAATATGCTAGCTGCATCCATGTGACAAATCTAGCCATAAACCACAGTGGTAGAGTGCAACATCACTTTTCTAACATTGGAATTAATATGCTTGCAATTAACTACAAGGATATTGTGATTTTATCTGCTGGTTTATCACTTTTCATTGGTTTGCTTCTTTTGAGAAAGCGGTCCGTAGTGGACAAGCACGTACTGAGGGGAAAATTGAATCTCTTTTGCCAAACAGTGTGTTGTGACAGGATGTCACTGGTCAACCCCACAGCTCAATACTATTGTGCTGTTTCAATCTGTTGATGATTAATGAACAATATGAGTTTTTTCCCCTTCTGTTTCACTGCGACTGTCACAATAGATGTGCATTGCAGGCAATGACCTTCTTTATTGAAGGTTCCCTTTGTCTCTTTGTAATTTTCTTTTAGAAAACGTTAAACCATCCCCCAGTCAGATAATATGAGACACATTGAATACAGAGTGGTCAGCATTGATTTTACTTACGTGACTATGACCTTTTATATTCTAAAGTCCTGTGCTGCTCTCCAGTTTGACGCGAGAAGGCTAATCAATTCCTTGTAGCAGTGAGACTCTCACTATGAAATCTTTTTCTGGCAACCTAAAATTTACCTGGATTTCATTGTCACCCCTCACTGAATAAGGAAATATTTACCCTTTAATTGCCAGCTTTACCAACAATGGTCAGTTTAACTTCCTCTCTTTAAATCCATCTAATCTAATGGGCTAATTAACGGCTTTGAATCGAACAGTAATTGCGAGATTCAACAGTGCCCTTTGGGAGAAATACATCAGTAGATCGTAAATATTTTACTATGTCTACCTACATGCAAATTGCCTCAATTTTACCTGCACAAGTGCTTAATATATACCTTATTTAAAAAAAGAAAAAAAAACCCAAAGCCCTTGTAATGTGCACATTGGAAAGTACAAAATCCAGAAAAGGGAACATTTTTTTACTGATTGACCAAATTATTGAAGAAATGGTTCACTAAGCGTGAGTAAAAATCAGTCTGTCTGTGTTTTGCCACAGCTGATCGATGTAAGTCAGCTTACTGGTTTAGGATTTTTTTTCTTATTAGATTGGGAGGATGTTAATAGACAGGCAGCTGTATCATGCTTCTCTTCGTGTGACCCTGAGGGCAGGGGTTTATGTCTGACCCAAGGTGACAAATGTAAATTCCTTGCTGCCCCCCTGGCAAGGACAGACCTTAGACCTCTTCAGCTGTGAGGGGTAAACATCTGTACCTGGGTAGAAATGTGACTTTGTAAATAGAATCTCAATTGTGCTTCTTGCGTAGCCCTCTGCTTGTGAACTTTTGGTTTAGTATATGCAAAACAGCAGTCATTCCATTGAACTTATTTCAGTGGTTCTCTCAGCTAATTTGTCAGGCTCAGCAGTTATCCCTGAACATTAATGTAAACAGCTGACAGTCTGTGTACTTTGCAAATCAACTGTGTCACCTTGAAAGTGTTATTGCAGGGAATAGCGTAGGTGTATGTCTTAGTATGTCTGGTTGAAAGGTGACATTTCTGGGCCACCTTGAAGGCCAGACCTGTAGCATCCACAGTTAAAGAGCTAGGAAATAGAGGGAGGGTAAAAAAACAGCAATTTTATTCTGTGGTGCTATTAGTGTTAATGTAATTCAAGTGTCCTGCTCTGAGTGAAAAGCGGATTTTAAGTAAAAGGTGTTTGTTGGAGACAGATGGGTAGTTTTCTGGAAGAGATATTGATGGATTTTCACTCAGCTAGTATTTGCGTGTGTATGTGTGTATCCTGTGTATCCTGTGTATTTGCAGCCTGCTGTCCCTATTTGATGCTCTGATTTAGTTTCTGTTTTGTCGCCAGCAGGTGCCCTGCTCAGAATCAGTGTTTTGGCACCACTTGCCCTGTGGGTGATCAGAAACCTTCTGCAGCAGGCCAATCCTAATCACACGAGAGTGAAGGGTGTGGCGCTGGCTAAACTGGTGCTTACGCGGTTCCTATTGATTTTCACATTTGAGTGCATCTCTGTTATTGCTGATCACCGATCAGAGCACAGCAAGCAGTGCAAAGCCTTGCGCTACAGAATCACAGCTGGAGTTATTGCTTAGGTGACAGGCTTCCTGTATTGTGCACAAAGAGTTAATCCTTTTGTTTAAAGAGACATCATAGTGGCTGAGCTTTTACTACTCTGAATGCATGGCAGTAAACTAAGAATTAAATACATTGTTTCTAGTTTATAGCTCAAAGATTAGCTCAGCAGCCTGGAGAAATCAGCTTGTATTTAAGCTCTTGGAAACGTGTTTGAGCTGGGCTTTTCACAGGGTCTGTTTTTGTATGATTTCATCCTATTTCAAGAGCTCTTGATGAGAAACCTTGCACATTCATTTGTATCAGGTGGAATCCCGAGTGCCCACATACAGTAAATCTTCATTGTTATACACTAACTCATACTCCCATTGCTCATTGTTCACATCCATTTGGTGTAACAGAACAGCTTGTCAAAATATTGAATTCCTCCTTTAAGCCTGTTAGACCCACACCTCAAACAAGGATAGACAAGTGCAAACACAGAGAAGTTCCCTGCACTGTAACCCCAGGGTTACAGTGCAGTGAAGAGGAGCCTAAGAAATGGGCAGAGACATATGTTGAGACATTAATCTGATAATAGAAAAAGAGCCTGAAACAGCTGGTGTTGCGCCAAACTCACAATCTAAATCCTGTCAACTTTCTGTTCAGCTGCTCCAACTGTTAGCCTTATTGTAAATGGCAAAACTGTCACTGGAAGAAAATTGTCCATGTTTCATTGTCAGTGGGTTGTTAGCGTGAAAGGGAGCAGATGCAACAATGTGCAGGAGCTCTTTTTCTTTGTGCATGGACGAGGATGTTGGTTCCCTACAGTGTATAATACAGTGTATTAAGGAGGGCTTTTTTTCTTTTCATCATTTCCCATCTTCCTTCTAAGCATAAAAACATGAATATTTAAAATGACATCAAACAAGCACTCATGAAATATTGAAACATTGGAGAAAAAAGAAAAGCTTTTATCCTCTCTCTTCTTCTTAAGTATTCTTGTAGTCTCTCTCTCTTGCTCTCTCTCTCTATTTCTTGACTTAAACATGCTCTGTAACACACACATGTGCTGACATACATGCGCATCAACGCTCTCAATTTAGCCATGGGTAAGAACGAAAAACCTTCCCACTCGATCCACTCTTCTGTTGTATCAGCACATTGCTGCATTAAATATGGGAAGTAAAGATGCAGGAAGGTTCAATAATTTACCTTACACTGAATTTCAGGCAAAAGAAGGCATCATTGGAGGTCATGGTTTGTGAATGTCCTGCTTTATGAGATGTCTAATAGATGTTCCACTTATCAGTGAAAACTTTGCCTTCTGAGGAGGCTCTTTTGCTTCCTGTTTAGGAAGATGTTTTTGCATGAAAGATTGAGTGCTCACTTGTATCACTCATTTTGTGTATCTAATGTTATATGTTGACAACATTAGATACTCTGCAGTTAATCTGCAGCGTACTCTCCCTTTCTGTTCTCCTCTCTATTCTTGCTCTCTCTTGCTTAATTTGTCTCTGTCTGGCTAAGGGCTAAAGGCTGTGCTAATCACTGTAGCAGCAGTGCTAAGCCAATGTGGCTGTGTTTTTAGAAAAGATCGTGTTAAGTGTGAAGTAAGGAAATGTGTAGGGGTAAAATCTTGCTCTTCCTTCACATCACATGCTTCTTACAAGTAGCATGGCCAGCCTGTTGGTTTGATTGCTGCAGCTTTAACCTTTTCTGCATGTGTGTTATTGGGGACTTGTGCTGTTGGAGATTTTACTTAAATATATCAGTTTGGGTTTATCTTGTGCCTCTGCTGTATTAGTATTCAACCTCTGTAATGCAAATTCACTTGAACCCCTTTGTTGTATAAGCATTTAATTGAATTGTTGGATAAATCTTAAGTTACTTTGTGAAACTTCATGATATACTTTGAAGGCAGTGGGAGATTAATGGGGAAAAAAATCTTATGAAGCTCTATGGCTCATTGATTCTATTATTTTCGCCTTGCTGCTTTCATTTACACATTTATTTTGCTATACTTCAATGCATTCAGAGCCAAGTCCTCAGCTGTATGTAGGATGGGGTGTGCTAAAGTGAAATCAGTAAAGATGATCCTAGTTTTTGTTTAAAGCAAGCCTTAGTTTATCCATCTTTTTTTGTCCTCTTCTTTCCTTAGTTGCCTCGATCAGGGCATGGCGCTTAAGGGAATGAAAGGGAGAGCAGTCATATTGTAGGCTAAATCTAATCAAAGGGAGAAGTGCTTTTAAATGTCTTTTGTTCCTTTGGGCAAAACGTTTTGCAGGCCTCTCAGTTCTGAGATGCTCACCCTACCCAAATTTCACTGCTGCAGAATGCAATTAATATTGAGCGGGTACCCAGACCTGCTCTCCCCTCATATAATAACAGTGTTAGAACAAAGGTTAATGCCTTGAATTTAATCTCTGTGCTCGACATTTTCAATGGAGTTGCTGTGCAAGTGAGGGGAACTGTAACTGTGGAGGGGGAGAGGGGCGGCAGCAGATCTGGAGAGAGACTGGTAGCCAGTGGGGGGGCTCAGACAGAAGCATAATTAATTACTGGTCTCTATAAATTCAATGTCATGTCTCATTTTTCCTAATCCTCCCGCCTTTCTCACTTACTGCTGGTGCTAACAGAGAGGCTTGGGAAGACTAATGAAAAGGCCTCTTAGATGCTAATGGCAAATTAGCCTTCATGTCAGTTTTGGAAGCTGTGAGTGAATGACTTCCCACTCACCGTGGAGGTGGTCAGATGGCAGCCTCGACTAATGCCTCCTCTGTACACACACAAGGAAACACACACAAAAACTGTGAAGGAGAGGCTAGGTTTCTAAACATGACAGTTTCTTTGCTTTACACAACACTGGTTCTCCATTTACCACATGCTTTACCCCTGTAATAGTGTGTTTGTGAGACACAAGTCCAGATTTGACTACTCTGGGAGACAGTTTGCTTCCTCTTTGGTGGATTTATTAGTTTGGATCATAAATAATGAGATGGTTCTCATTCCATCCCTCTTTACGGCTGTTGTTAGGCTGGACCAGAGTCAACTTTAACAGTTTGGATGATTGTCTGATCATGCCTCAGACACAAACCAAGGCACATGCCTGGATGAAGCATCTTTCTTTATAGTCCAAGCAGACATACTGAAAAAAACCACACTTACTGATGGGCTTTGGATCCCAAAGACAACGTCTGTTTTAGGTTTTATTTTTCAGAATATTCCAAAACATTTTATTCTCTCATAGAAAGATAAAGCATGTCAGACATTGCACTCAGTTTATGTCTGAGTTATATGGATTTATTATGCATCCAAGAGTGATGTTCTGTTTTATGAATGAATGACTAGTAACAGATCAATTCAAGTTTTTTTAATGCTTGAAGAAACATTTACACATCCAAAACATATCACACATGCATATCAGATGTAAAAAAAAAAAAAAAAAAAAAAAAAAGCACTCGGTTTGTTGTTACTGTTTTATAACTGTGTCATGCCAAAAGGAATTGGACAATTGGTGTTTTTTAATCCGGTTGGTGTTACTCTTTAAGCCACAGACAAACTTGAGTGAGTACATCTCTCTCGTTCTCATTTTTCTTTCTCCTTACTTTTTCAAACACAGCCAAAGAGAAATCCCAGTGCTCTACTAGTGCACTTAATTCCCACCACAAACAGACATCAAATATCAAATAGACATGGAACACTTGTTCCTGAAAAAGGCAACCAGCCAGAGTCTAACATGTGCATTTATGTAAAACTTATAATCCAATTAACAAGTACAAAAAAACCTACTGATCACTCTATAATGGGAATACAAAGAAGAGAGGTGCCGTGTTTGGAAAACTGCTCATGTAGAAAAAAATGCAAATGGCATGAAATGAGTGTGTCTGGTAATGTGTTTGAATAAAGCTGCATGCTGTTGCAAACAATCAGAGCCCTGATAACCCTGTCTGTTCCTTCTTTTTCTCTTCAGGCATACTTCCGACAGGGTGTTGCCCTTCAGTACCTTGGTCGCCATGCCGACGCACTGGCCGCCTTTGCCTCAGGGCTAGCGCAGGACCCCAAGAGCCTACAGCTGCTGGTAGGCATGGTAGAAGCCGCCATGAAGTCACCGTTACGAGGTGAGTCTAATGCTGAATTTCAGTAGGTTTCTACGTGCTCGTCAATGTCCATGTGCTTTGCCTCTGTCATGGGTTTTGTCATACAACAGCCTAAAAGCCTCTGTCACAAGTAATCCTCATTCTGTCAGTCAATAACTGTGTTGGGGTGACTTTAACTGTCAGTTCTTGTTGCTGTGGGTTTTTTTTGTACCTGTTCTGCAGTCAGGCCTTCTCTTTATCTATTTATCTTTCTTTCTTTGTAATGGACTGGTGGTGTCAAGCACCTACCTCCGGACTCTGAGGCAAAACGCCTGCAGCTTCAGCATATCTTATGGTCAGTCAGGATGATCACACACACAGATAGCCTCTTATCTTAATGAGCATCCAACACTAATGCCATTGTGTGTGCCTACCCCTGTGTAAGCCTTTTTCCTCAGGCTGAGTGGATTTACAAGTGGGGCCAAGATTACCACTAAAATGTATTTCTTTTTTTATGCATCATTGTCTTTTGTATTAGAAAACTGCAGTGAGTTGCTAGTCTGACTCAGCCCTAAAACAACCAAACACTTTTATCCCTGATGACCAATGTGAAAGTTTTTTTTTGTTGCTTTTTTAAAGTCATCAAATCTAGATGGGAGAAACTGCTAACATGGACTGAGTCACCATGCGGTCTTGCACTGTCATCACTTCTTTAAGAGACTTTGCTAAAACTGTATCTCTGAATAAATGTGATTGTTTTGTCATCCAAGAATGACTGAACTGTGCAATGAACTCAATAGCTGTAGGGCTTTGTTTAGCAAGGAATCAGTTTGTCTTTGATTGAATACTCCTTTGAATATTTGCATGCAGATACAGAGAAAAAAGAATGAAGGGCCCATCTTAGCCACCATGAGCCTTTAAGCCTGCCATTGGAATTGATACAAGAAAGAAAGGGGTTTGGATGTGAGCCCAGACCTGTGCATTGTAGACCAGAATGGATCTTCTCAGTAGGGTTTGGCCAACATTTAGCACAAGCCACTTAATCTCTTAATTGTTTACCCTATTTCCCTGAGTGCCAGGGACCCACAAGAGGACCTAATCCAAGGTGTATTGAGGAGAGGTAGCTAGGTCAAAGGATTAAGAACAATGATCCTCTCAGAGGGGCTCTTGGCACATGGAGGTGATAATCAATATTACGCCAGCAAACAGGAAGGATAATCAGTGTTACTCAGGCAAAGTACCCTGATAAGTGAGAGGTAGGGCAGCGCTGGTTTCTCTACTTCAAGGCTCATCTCAGGATTCTGGTTGTTGATGACTTTTCTCACCAGTCTAAGTGGAGTTAGTCAACATCCCAGAATAACTTTAGTGACCCATAAGTGCGGTTTGTTGATTCCGTAGGGTCTGGAGATGTATTAGATTATTACCCTGGAGCCTTTCAGCTTTATTTTGGGCGAAAACATCATCACCCAGCACACACACACACACACACACACACACACACACACACACACACACACACACACACACACACACACACACACACACACAAAGATAGAGAAAGAGAGAACGAAAAGTAATTTTTTGCTAATTATGCTTAAGTATCTTTTACTATATGTGCTGTGTAAACACAGCTGCCCTCCCCTGTGTGTATATATTGTAAACTCTGTGGACCATAGTTGCCATATTGCCAAAAAAGAGCTGATTATATCTCGTTGTAATTGCAGTGTTATCTCAGTGATTCATCTTACCGCAGGCATCTCAACAAGCTGCAATGTTTTTAGTCCTCTCAAAATACGCTTGCGTTTATGTTATCCCCCCAGGTGAAGACATCCAGTTTATGACATTCATGTCAATATGCGTGAATAAATAAGACAAAGGTGCCGAATACAAATATTGAACCTTTGCATGATACAGAAGCATTTGTCTTTAAGACACTTTTGGTAGTACATTTATCACACTGTGACATGTTTTCACAGTACATTTAATATATGTATAATTTTTTTATTGTTACTTCTCATGATCCTGTATTATGCACAGTTTAACTCTCAGCACTGGCTTGTCAAGATAGAGTGATGAAATCTCATCTCCTTCCGCTTATCTTCTTCTCTCTTTCCATCTGCAGATGCCAATCATCTTAGCAATGGTTTTGTCTCCTTTATCAGAATCCAACCTGTATCGTTGAAGAGGCCTTGAGAAATGAGCATCTCAGTGTGTGTGTGTGTGTGTTTTAGTATTCAAAGCTATGTTCCAGTTTGTATACAGTCACATAGTTGATATTCTGATATTATGCTTCTTTTTAACTGCTTTGGGCCAATGAAGGTCCATACAGATTTAAAAAAAAAAAAAATACAGATAGAGGTGTCTCCAGTTAAACTATAGATGAGATTTTTTTATTGGATGACAGCTACTAACCCAGCTTAGTTAAGTTGCTATTAAAAGATTGCCCTTGAACCACAGACACTGGACGCTTTGCTCATTAGCATCTGTCCCACAGAGATGCCTTTAAGCAAAGTGCTTTTAATTTTCAAGCACAGCAGGGACAGTTTTGTAAATTAATTTATACATAATCTCCATTAAATCCAACAGGAACTCCAAACTAGAGAGTGAATTGTTCCTGTTGAATGTGTAGGGATAGCCTATTCTTCAGTTTAATACTTAGTAAAACACTTAGGTTGTGCAGGGTGGAAATAACTTTGAGTATTAAGAATGTTGTTAATGCAGATCATTGATTAATGAATTTCAAATTTGTCATTCTATTGCTATAAATATTTATCTATATTATATATATATATATATATATATATATATATATATATATATATATATATATATATATATATATATATAATATAAATATATACATATATTTTATGTCTTAAAACCAAACCGAATGTGGAGCTGAGTGCCTTAAACAAAATGGGGAAACCATCATCTTTCATAACTACTAATAAACACATGACATCTTGATGACTGGTGAATATTGTAGATTGTCTCTAAAACTGCATGCTGCAAAACAACTGCATACTTATTTAGCCACAATGTAGTATGCAGTATACAGGACGTGAACAGTTTCACCATTGCAGTATGTTAAATAGAACAGGATCATGGGCTATTTGTAGAAGAAATTCCAGTGTGGTGCTGACCCGTTTATCTTGTACATCGTATCCCATAATACAACAAACAATTACAGTGGAAGCTGTGACCCACTTCTGTTTATGTTGTAGCTTAATCACTTTCACAGTATCATAGTATTATTAATGGCCATAACAATTTAGATTGGTAATGCTGATTTTAATGGATAACATTTTATGAATGTTGTTGCTCTTCACCCCAAAAAGAAAAAAAAGAGAGACAAATTTACGTCCCTGTAAGAGGCTGAAGAGACACGGGTATCGACTGATGGTACCTGTTCTCATTCATTGCCTAATGTAAGACACCTTGTGCAAGTAATGTGTGGTAATGTACAGTAGATCTATTAAACCTAAGAGTCATATTGATTCATTTACTGTTGCCTAACAGCAAGAAGGTTCCTGGTTCGACTCCCAGGCCCAGCAGGTGCTGGAAGGCATTTAGTTTGCATGTTCTCCTTGTCCTTGCTTTCTATGGCTTCTTCAGCTTCCTCCCACAGTCCAAAAATGTGTATTAAGTTAACTGAAGACTGTAAATTGTTCGTAGGTGTAAGTGTTTGTCGTTTGTCCATATGTTTCTGTGCAATGGACTGGCAACCTGTCGTTAAAGGCCTTTTATCTGTAATGAGTTCCAGCAGACCCCTTGTGACTCTGTATAGGATTAAGTGGAAAATAAAATGAATGAATTAGTCATAACAGTAACAGCTGATCCAGAATTGGAGTGGGGTGGGAGCAGAAAGGTGTGATCCAAGTACAGAGGCTATCCAGTCCCCCTGCATCCCGTGTCAGAGTTCGGTCTGCAAGGTCGCCTATAAGTCGGACTTCTTTCCTGTGGGAGTTTAACTCCACCGAGACTGCCCTTTATCACCAATTCTGTTCATTTTTTTATGGACAGAATTTATATGTGCAGCCAAGGAGCAAAGAGACCCAATTCAAAGGGACCTCAGAATTGGGTCTTTGCTTTTTGCAGATTATGTGGTTCTGTTGGTGTCATAAGGCCAGGATCTTCAACTCTTGCTCAAGTGGTTCGCAGCCAAATGTGAAGTGACTGGGATGAGAATCGGTATCTCTAAATCCGAGACCATGGTCCTCAGTTGGAAAAGTATGGAGAGCCCTCTCTGGGTTGGGAATCAGATACTGCCCCAAGTGGAGGAGTTTAAGTATCTCTGGGCCTTGTTTATGAGTGGGGGAAGAATGGAGTGGGAGATGAGAAGAGGATCAGGAAATTGATAAGCGGATGCAGAGTCCGCAGTGATGCAGACTCTGATTGATTTGTCATGGTGAAGAAAGAGCTGAGGCAAAAGGTAAATCTCTTGATTGCCAGTCAGTCTACATTCCTACCCTCACCTATGGTCACAAGCTGTGGGTAGTGACAGAAAGAACGAGGCTGTGGATAGAAGTGGTGGGAATGAGTTTCCTCTGCAGGGTGTCTGGGCTCTCATTTGGAGACCTGGTGAGAAGCTTGGTCCTCTGATAGGGGTTTAGAGTACAGCTGCTCCTTTTCCGCATTGAGAGGAGCCAGATGAGAAGGCTCAAAGATCTGGCAAGGATGGCTCCTGAATACCTCCCTGCTGAGGTTTTCCGGGCATGTTACATGGGGAGAAGACCCCAGAAAAGACCCAGAATATGTTAGAGCAGGGGTAGGGAACCCTGGTTCTAAAGAGCCACTGTCCTGCATGTTTTAGATGTTTCCCTGCTTCTTCACACCATAACACAAAATGGCTGTGTCATTGACAGACTTGTTCAGACCTGGATGACAACCTGTTAACAACCATTAATTTGAATCAGGTGTGCTGAAGCACGGACACATCTAAAACGTGCAGGAGAGCGGCTTTATAGGACCAGGGTTGTCTACGCCTGTGCTAGAGGATTATGTCTTTCAACTAGCCAAGGAAAGCCTTGGGATCTCCCCAGATGAGCTGGACAAAGTGGTAGAGGGAAGTCTGCGCTTCTCTGCTTAGGCTACTGCCCCCGTAGATGAGGCAGGGCTTGTTAAATAGGAGAGGTTAAATCAGACGTCTCACACAAGGCAAATACTCTTTCAAACAAAACTAGAACTAAACACAATAAGAAATTCACATAAAACATGACCATTGCAGCAGCAATCAAACACAGGAAAAATGGCATGTAACAAAACAAAAGAACTTAAGGGAAGACATGAAAAATAAAATAACTTTTTCTGTGCTAGAGACCATTATTTTTGGTGTTTTAAATCAGTACTTACTCAAAAACTCACTTGTAACAAAATGTTGTCACTTTTTGACCACCTTTGATCTTGTGAAAAAGTTAGTACCCTGTGTTTTAATCTTTTGTTGTTATTTGTTTAAGAATGAAACCAGCAAAAATCATCTGATTGTGGCTGTGGGTCTTAGTATTAGGCAAATACAAGCACAGAAATAAGACAACATATGAGTTTATTTCAAACATAAGATTATGTACTTATTTATTTTACAAAAATGAAATGAGAAAAAGAAAGTAAAAACCATGTGGACAATACTAAGTAAGTACCCAAAAAATATCATAAGTCTCCCTAAACTAAACTTAAAATCAAACATCAAAACACATAAACCATGACATAATATGATCAAAGGTTGCATTTAGGTCAAGTATAATGGCTTTGAAAGTTCTTTCATCTTTGGATTTAAGTTTCGCATAATACAAAATTATACACTTTTGAATAATTTAATAAACCATAATCACAAAATTGTAACATCTTGACTGTTATATAGTTGCAAGAAAAAGTTTCTGAACCCTTTTGTACATTTGTAAAAGATTTTCCCAGAGTAAATAAACTGAACAGAATTACACTGACAAAAATAATACACTTCTTGTTTTATTAATGCAGGATAATGTAATGATATTATGATGACATCACTGACTGCAGTTAAAAGCAAGACTGAAAAGGGTTTGTAAAGGAATCAAGGGGAAATGGTCAGGAGAAAAATGACATATTTTTATTGGTGTTCTTGGCGTATGCGCCAGTGAGGTCTTGCAACACATCTGTCTCAAGACTCGGTAAGCGTTTGCTTCAGCATCTGTCTGTGTGCCTGCTCATGTGTGTGAAACTGAGCTCCCTGGCATTGTCATAACCATCTGTTTATGAATGCAGCAGCCATGACACCTTTTTAAAAAGCATTTTCTCAGTATTTGATTTATGACTCAACTGTCCGTGTCACTCTGAAAGCAATTACAAGCTATGAATGGATATTATATGCGCACATTGTCTCAATAAGCACAACATTCTGCCAAGTGCAGGAGCAAAAGCAGTGCCCTTGAAAGAGTATCATCAGTTATCCTTTTTGTGTGGCTTCCAAGGGTGCATTTCTCATAATGTGTTTGTGTATGTGAATGTCTGTGTGTCTCTGAGTGAATAAGCATTTAAGAACTATTAAGTTTGTTCACATCGCTGTATCTAAATATTTGTCTAAACGAATTGTAAACAGTAAAAATGAAGCTTATTTCAATGAAACCTAGACTACCCCCGTGGTCAAATATACCAGTCTACACAGGCACATTGATGTCATGCATCCATCTGTATAATGCTTTGACCTAATCGGTTGCAATTGTCAAAATATTTGACAATTAATATCAATTAATATATATATGCAAATATAGGGCCATGCAGATTCGCCGTGCCCTACATAGGCTCCAATTCTTAATTTAAAAAAGTACACAGAGGCACAAGAGAAGAGTTGGTGTAAAGTCTCCCTGCTTTCCCTTCATGAGGTTCAATGTTGGTGTCAGCCAGAAGTTATTATAATCTGAAGGGGCTGTGGATCCCCAATCCCAAGTGGCCCTCAATTGATTTATGTCATGGTCTGCATTTTCAGCCTTTTCTAAGGTCACCTTGTGTGTCTCCTCTTCTTCGCTCTGCATTCCCTCACTGCATCTCCTTTTGTGCATGAGCTGGATTAGTTTCCCTATCACTCTTTATCTTCTTCTTCAAAACCTTTTTCTTCATTTTTTTGAGGAGCTGTATTGCTTGAAAGTAAAGGCATAAATATGCTGTTAGTTGTTCTGTGGTTTGTAAAATAGTTGCCCACAATGGTGTACATCTTTGTGATTTTTATGCTGATAGAAATTGTCTGAGATTACCATAGTTATAGGGTAAGAATGAAAATAGGATCCTATAGTATATTGAGTTGTTGTTGTATTGTCAGTGAAAGTCGTCACTCAGTCAAGCTACAGGCTATGCTTATCGAAGCAGACAAAACACCACCATTAGTGGTTGACAGCAAAATCTGAATGCAGAAAGCACTAATTTTTGTCAGAATTAGTAAGAATGTTATACATTTACAGCAATAAGTATCTTTTATATTTTTCACCCAGAATTTCAGCACCAGGTTATGCTTTTTCGTGCAATTTGTGTTCTGTTTGTAATCTCTGTTTTATGTCTCTTTCCCACACAGATTCTCTGGAGCCTACCTATCAGCAGCTGCAAAAAATGAAGCTGGACAAAAGTCCCTTTGTGGTGGTGTCAGTAATTGGCCAGGAGCTTCTGACAGCAGGCCACCACACAGCCTCAGTAGTGGTGCTCGAAGCTGCTTTGAAGATCGGCACATGCAGCCTCAAGCTACGTGGCTCTGTCTTCTCGGCCCTCAGCAGTGCCCACTGGTCTCTGGGCAACACAGAGAAGAGCACTGCATACATGCAGCAGGACTTGGAGGTGGCCAAGACTTTAGGTATAGCACTGTGACTGGGAAGGAGAAAGTAATGCTGTAGAGAAGACCTGGAATTATCCAGTTGTTGATTATTAGAGCTATTAATTAACTGGATAGATGTGATTCCAAGGTCTAAATTCCATGTGCAAATAATTCAGAATTGCATCATAATTTATTTGTTTTCCTTTTAATTGAACAGATAAGTAGTTAAGATTTACCCAATAAAAAACACTGTAATGTGCACTAAAACACTCTTATCTTTCCTGACTTTTAGTTTTTCATAAATTCACCTTTTATTTTTCATAACTAACTTGATCCTCCTCAGCATGCAGGGCTCCACCAATGAAAACATTTTTAAAGACATGTTTTGTTATTTTTCAGACTTTTTTTCCCCCTGCTGTGTTATGTTGGAGGGCTTTTGTTACTTTGCATTTGTCTTTAAAATTGACTAAAGATAACTTTTTTGTTTTTGCTGTTTCAAGTCAGGCTACAGACTTGGAAAAGTCGGTTTTAACCCTGTTTTTCTTCATTAGAAACTTGTGTGACTTTGTGGAGTGCCTTACATTGTTATCATGATCAGAATTTCTTATCCTCCCAAGCTGCCAGGACTGGAAATTATTTTATCAATCAGGATTTTTGTACATCCACTTCCTGGCACAGAAAGTTGTTTCTCAACAGGTTTTACTCTAAGGCATTCTAGTTTTTGCAAACACATGCCAAACATACTGGACTCATTCTGAACATAACAATTTCATTTAGTTCCATTTGATGAAAAAATGTTATATTGCTCCTCAGCTCTGTCAGTTAATACCATTAAACAAGAAAGATATTTTTTTTGTTTTCAAAGCCATCCACATAGGCTGACATCATGCATGCATGTTTTTACCGTATGAGCTGTCAGAGTCTGGTTCCCTTTGATAACCTCCAAAAGGTACCAAAACTTAAGCACTGTTCTCTTCAGAACTGTAATGCATAGAGTATAGAGCACACTGTCCATGGCATTTTTTTAGGAGGATACTCTGGTTACTGTTAATGGTACTGTCCCTCGTGGTCAATAAACACATAAGAAGGATGATATCTGAAAATATTTGTCCAAACAGTGATTGATATTAATATTTTACAGCAGTTCACCCATCAAAATACTGCTACAGTTATAACTGTTATTTGTTTGTTTTTTTGTTTTGTTTTGTTTTGTTTTGTTGTTGAAGTTTGTTTCATGGAGTGGTAGCCTAGTGGTGGGTTTGGGTGTGGAGGACTCAGGTTCAGTCACCCAAGTTGGTAACAGAGGTGAGCCACTGTGGGCCCTGAGTAAGGCTCTTAACCCCAACTGCTCCTAGTGTAACTAGTGATGGGTTAAAAGCAGAGGACAATATCATTTTTGTAACTTGTGTCACAGTGTTGACATGTATATTCAGTTTTTCTGGGTTGAGTTTCTATATTAATCTCTCTGTCAAATGCAGTCTTTCTACTGCTGAGACGTTTTAAATGTTATTACACTACACTTAACACTTCCTTAAAGCCTTTTTAAGATTCAATGAGTTTAAAGTTAAATGCTTTAAATGTAAATCCTTTTTAACATTTATATAATGTTGCACAGAGTTTCTGCAATACACTGTGTACAAAAGTAGTGATATTTTTACATGCATCATTCACATTTTGGCAACTTCTTCACCTCTGGTGCCATTGTCAGAACAAAATTTGATCCAATTTGTGTTTATTTTGGTTAATGATATTTTGATTATCTCCAAAGTACTCCATGCTTACAGCTAATTAACACATTTTTGCTCACTAATGCTCTAAATGACTAAACATTAGGACTGTCAACCATTAGCATGCTAGCATAATCAAATTAAACATTTTAGCAAGCTAACATCACCAAGTATTGCCTCATATAGAAGTTAATTTAGCAAGACCATTTGTGTTAATCTTAAGCATTTTAATAAATTATATAATGTTTTTTAATAGTGTAGATATTAAGTTACGATTATTTTTTTGTTACGTTGTGTTTTTCTCAATTGAACCACTTTGCACCAAAATATCAGGTTGTTTAAAGTTGAACAGTGTACCCACTCATATATAGTATTTATGATTTGGTATTGAATTTGAGAATGCATAGACATTTGCTGGAAAAACAACAAATAAAAGAAAAAGAAGGAAAAGATATGAAGAAGAGAGGAGGACAGACCAGTTCCTTGTCCCACACATTTGACACATGACTGGGCAGAGCAGCTGGAGATAAGGAGCTCTGGTTCTTAGGTGGTTCACAGAGACTTGTGCTTTACTTTGGCCCTTTCTGTGAGGCCTCTCTGTCAGGCAGAAATAATAAGGCTTTCCCCTCAGATCAACACCACCAGCTGTCAGAGAAGCCACTCTACTGTGGAGAACTTAGAATGGCCACTTTCCTATTTAAGGGTCCAGTTGCATGTCAGAGGCAGAAGTGGTTCATCACGTCGCTGTTCAACGGTGGCAGTAGGAGCCTGTGAATTAAAAAGCAATAATCCTGCAGTTTGTATTGTAAATATCATTTGCTGATGGTTTCCAATTTACTGCTTTTTCTGTTTCAGGTGACCAAACAGGAGAATGCCGTGCTCACGGGAATCTCGGCTCGGCATTCTTCTCCAAGGGGAACTACCGTGAAGCTCTGACCAATCACCGCAACCAGCTGGTTCTGGCCATGAAGTTAAAAGACAGAGAGGTAAGAAGCATTACAGTAGTCTGGAAAAAAGCAGATAAGCCAAACTGTCGCTACAGCAGACAATGAATTCACTTTACAAAGATTTTTTTTCCTCTTAGTCTTTTATCATGTTGTATGTGTGGAATTGTGCTGTGCCCTGGCTTTCCTCTGTTCTGTTTGTTTAGAGGGCATGTGAGAGTGGAGTCTGAAGGACGCAATGATGCTACTTTCTTATTTTGAAAAAATGAGCATCAACCAGAACAGAAAAAAGATGGAGGTTTATAGGAGAGGTGAAAAAAATTAGGCAGTTGAAGAAATGTATATAAGATGTTTCACCTTAATGCAAACTATTAAAGCAGATTTGCAGATGTTTATCTTGTTTCTGAATCAATAAGTCTGGAACTTTGCAACCTACACCTGTTTTGAATGTAATTTACAGAGATTTAAGTTGGTTTGAAGGGATTGAACTGAGTCTGACATTCAGATTATTTTTTTTAAACTTATTTATTCCTTACTTTCTTTCCTCTCCTCCACTTCTCTCCCTGTCTCTGTCTGACCTCTCTGGTCATTGTTGGTGGGTGACAGGTGCTTGTTCCAATACAATGCCCTTCACACAAGAAGAATAGCCTCTGTTTCCTCTTCATTCCTTATCCTCCCCACCAGGCTGGCAGGCTCTCTCATTTGTGTTACCTGATATCAGGAGACATTTAAACAGTCTTGTCAAATGCAGCACAATGCACTAGGATGAAACTGTTGTAGAAAGAGGTGGGAGATGCCCTTGACTACTCTCACTCACACAGAGCAAAAGTATCTCTCTGAGGTTTGTGATGGAGATGTGTGTGAGGACACATGCAAGGTTCTTGTTGTCTGCTCTGAACTAATCTGCTCGTAGTTGATTGTAGCTGAAATTATGAGACCAAATATCTGTTTATATTCATAGGCATTTGTGAAAGTGTATGTATATTCAGCACAGGGCTAGGTATTTTTAGTGTATATACTATTGTGTTCAGAAATGTATTATAGATGGCAGCTATGGTGAAATAACTAATAGACTCATTTAGTTATTCATAGATCAAGTGAAGGTGATCAAGAGGAAGCAATTAAATCATGAACAACTCATGAGTGGCTCAGGACAAGCTAAAGAAAAAAGCAATGTAAAACTGAAAAAATGACAAATTACTAAAAAAAAGTGACAGGAGTAAGAAAAATGGCAAAAAAAAGAGACAAATGATGTTATATAATATCTGTTTATATTTTTCATGTGCATATTTAGCCATTTATTTCTTAATTGTTTTACAGATTTATTCTTTAATGTGGCACTCTTATGTTTCTATATAAATGCACCTCCTTACTTATGATTATAATGTTGCTTATGAGACTTGTTCAGGCCACTGAACACCATTAGTGGTCGCATCATATACAAAACTTTGTATATAACTCCGTACAGCCCACCCCACTGCCTCTCGCTAATCTAAAGGCCTCCTAATCAGAGTCATATGTGTGTCACACCACCTGGTCTCTCTCAGTGCACACTGAAGCTGGGTGCACAGTTCATTACAGCCAGCTTGATGTTTTTGTTTCTCATGTGGACTTTTTATCTGGCCTTTCTGAAGCTGAGGTCACTTCCTAGGGTCCCTGAGACAGGATGTTGTTTCTGACTGAATTTCCTACTCTCTCAGCCTTCAGAACACCTAGATGAAGTTAGAGCAAAAAAACAGTGTTGATTACAGTCGTCAGTGATTCTCCAGAATCTGTGCCATTTATGAATTAAAACTTTGATTAAAATCCCACATTGAAGTGATTGATGTGTTAAGAGGACTGGGTGGATCATGTAGCTCTGAAATGATGTGAGATGATGGGTTTTGATTTTGTTAAGCTTAAGCCTTTTTTGAATGAGGGTAAAACGTGGGAAGATGATAATGGATACATTTAAATAATACACTGTATATGAGTGTGGGTGGGTGAGTGTGTAACTGATGTGTGTCTCTTTTTGTTTTTTTCTTCCAATATTCAATTAAATTGTTGTTGTTAAAGAAGGAAATTCAGAACCAAAGAGATGTTATTGTGACTGTATGAATTATGATTGTGCTCATCAAGTTAATTGCTTACATGTGGGCAAGTGGGTCCATCATTAAAGAGGTCAAGTAGCTAGATGATCATACAGGTGGTCTTCCTTACCTTGTGTACATCTGCTGATAGTAAAACTGATACCACATCTGATGGCAAGTACTTATGTAGCTCAAGACTTTGGTTTACCACAAATGTTACGAGTCTAAATTGTAAGCTAAACCACTGTGATAATGAAGTAGTAATGCAGTGCTAATGCTGTCAATGAAGGTGCTGGGTAATTTATCTCTTTTTATCTCATACAGTTGCAACATACTACTACTTTGTTGTTGCTCTTCATTGCATACTGCAGTACAGAAAAATCGGACATTAAGTTGGCCTACTTTTTGTAGCTGACCAGCGAACAATTTGACACTAATGGATTGTTATGAATCCAACCAGGACACTATAAAGATAAAGAACTGAGGGGAAAAAAAGGAAACAAAGTAAAGAAGCTGGCTGGGTTGCTGAAAGCTTCAAAGAGTGAGTTCCCTGCCATCCACAATTGGGACTGAGAGTCCAAACCAGTGAGGTCATGGACTAGCATGACGTTAGTACTTTTATTTGTCTAACTGACTTTTGGATATATCCTTTACAGATTTTAAACTGTCACATACACTGCAGCTATCACATAAACATACTTGCTAAGCTTTCTAGCTGTGTCTTTTCCAGCTTTTGCGTTTGTCCCACTTTTCATGCCTAGTTTTATTCAAAGCCTATCAGCAACCCTGTTTACAAAAGGCTATCTTCATAATTGTGAAACAGTTTAACTAGGTCTTTCCTTGTTATGCTCCTTTTCTTGTCATCTCTGTTTGTCTGTGACGTTTTCGTCTTAAATAGTATGTTTAAGTAGAAGAAGGTAACCCCTAATTTGGGGTGTGAGGATTTAGGAAAAATTGAGGAGAGCTGGCAGTACACTCTGTAATTATGTCTTGTGTGATGTTAAAAAGATTCCTCCAACCCCAGGTTGTAATGGAAATTGCAATCAGGCAAAAGTAAAAAGAATATAGACAAGTTTCTTTTTCTTTCTTTTTTCCCAATGGCTGTGCAGTTCTTCTTTCTGAGCAAACACCAGACTCTTTTATTTACCTTTAATTTTGTTTGTCTAGACTTTTCTCCTCTTTCAATTTATATGCTGCAAAAAATTTACAGGCGCAGGGTTCAGGAATGGGGGTGGGGGAAGGGAGGGACTGAGAGATGAGCCTCTAAATAGGGGTTGAAATGGAGGGCTAAATGTGGGTGTTCCTCTTGTCAGGGTCAGGGTTTGTCAGTGTTTGTGAGCACTCCAGCAGAGGACGGGATCATTAAGGAGTCATTAGTGGATGGACGTATGCCTCCAGTGCTTTTCTTGGGGTCATGTTAATAGGTGATTGCAGGGGGTGGGAGGTGAGGGGGTTGCTTGGCATATTTATCTCTTTTCTTTAACCTTCAATGCTTTGCTGCTTAGGAGGGATGAATTGGGAATGATTAGAGGGGTTAATTTAGATGACATATTGGGTGGTTGCAAGAAGAGTTTGGTGTCCACCTAAAAAACCGGTGGACACCGAACTCTGCTCACCTCACAAGGCAAGTTTATGTGATTGCACTCAAACTGCTTGTATTACTATTATCCAGCACTATGACATATTTCATTGTTGTGCTTGTTTCCTCACCTACTGTTGTGCTGACTGAGGCAGTTCCAAAAGAACATCCAGCCCACTGTGCTTTAATGACACACCAGCTTTTCTCAGGCCACTGGTTCAGAACTGCTATGCAGCAACTTGCTTAGCCATGAATCATGAGGGATGGACGGCAGGTGTCAGTCAATGGGCCATAACCAAAACTGGTGAACATGGATTTCTGTGTGTTCTATGTGAGTGTGTTTGTGCACTAATAGGAGAACACAGCAGTGTTTCCAGATTCCAGCATCATGTGAAAGTGTACTGTTTTTATGTGTGTTTGTCTTGGAACATTTCAGTGTGGCAAGAAAACAGATGTAAAGTTCGCTTCATTGCAAGGATGTTGGAAGTAAAACAAGAGGAAAATGCTTTGATTTTTAACTGCTTTTGAGAGAGTGCATGCAAAATGACACACTGAGATGCCTTTGTGTGTATCCAGATCCAAAATAAACATGCATAAGGTTGCTTTTCCTCTGCATGTTTGTGCATGCGTGTTTGCGCTGCAGCATTTGCTGCATTTGAGGTGATGCAGCTCTGTGTGTCCCCAGTGGAGCATTTGGCGGGCTGTCAGAGAGATGAATGACTACTGTTATATCGACTACTGCTCTCCGTCATCTTCCTCTCTCCATCTTTATAGTGCCCCATGCTCAGAACCCCTGTCCCTCCACCCTTCCACATCACATCAACTTCCTGTCTTTTCTTTTCTTCTATTGCATACCATCTCCTTGCATTTTCTTTCCCTGCCTTAAATTTATTTCTTTCTCCTTGCTATTGCCGTTTTAGAGTGCATTAATTGTATCTTCATTTAAAAGAATCACAGACCATGCCACCATGTTTTTGTAGTAGAGTTTCCTTTTAGAAAAAACAAGCATTCCACCATTAAAGGACCATAAATGGTCTTTGCCTTCATTGACTCCACAAAGAAGAATCCTGTATAGACTCAGAATAAAGCATCAATACATAAGTATTACAAGCCCTGCTGCTTTGACTGCTTTTAACACACACGGGTTGTCAATGCTGGAAAGTTGCATAATTTGTCTTGAATATTACATTTTTTCCATTTTTTTCTGTCTTCTTGCTTTAATCAATGGCAATACAGAGGGACAGATTAGATAACAAATAAGCAGTGACATGGTCACATGAGACTCCTTTACTTTCTGTTGCTGTGTTGTCATGTACTATATGATTATAGATGACAGCCAACACACACTCAGCTAGTGCTCATCCGGGTGGGGTGTGGGGTAAGGGGGTATGGGGGGAAGGGGGGGCTCCTTGAGGTTTGCACTGCACCACAGGGCACCGAGTACACCAAAGAAATTTTAATCATGATGAAAATGAAATATTGGATCATCAATCTTGGCAGGAAGGGTTTGATGTCAAATGGCAAGGGGGTTGAAGGCAGAATGTGCCAACCCATCTTCTTGAGATAATAGGTAAAAGATAAGAGATGGAGCCCGATTAAAGGTGCCAGCCAGTGGAAGGTTGGTTCATCTGGTTTTGATTGAAGTGAAATATTCATCACCGTATCCAACCAAAACAATCACATTCCTGCTCCCTGTTTTTGTGAGTGGTCCTCCTGTGATGTTCACTCTGAGAAGAAGGTACAACCACCAAAAAGGCTGGATAATGTGCTGTTTCAGTCTGCAAGATTAATTCATTATCTGATTGTATCAATGTAATCCTTATTACAGAGGTGTTGAGTTGTTTTCACATTAATTCTGCTGGTGGGGAAATCTCAAGTGTTATTTACTGTTGATCAAAAATTCATCAGGGTCCAGACTCACAGCAGACCTCCCAGTTAAACATGGCACTCCCTGCTCCTCCTCCCCTCCAGCCTGAGTCCAGCTCAGTCCCTCATCGGGGCTGGCTAGAGAGCCATTTAAAGCTCTGGTACTGCATCCCTTTCTCCAGCCCAATCGATACAGGAGCTGTCAGCAAGACGAATGGAGGCTTTAGGAAGTCCATTTTAATGAAAGAGAAGGAGCAAAGGAAAGTGAGGTGCTTGGAAAAAGGAGGGAGCTGAAGGAGAGAGGGAGATCCGCTGGAAGTAGTTAAGAGGGGGAGGAAGGAAAGGAAGAAAAAAAAGGAAAGAGATGAGGCCAAGCAGGAATGTGTGCTTTTGTTTATAGGATATGTGTGTGTGTGTCTTTGTGTGTGTGTGTGTGTGTGTGTGTGTGTGTGTGTGTGTGTGTGTGTAAAACTATCCACAGTGACAAAGGTTGGGGAGGGGCAGAGTGGCTTGATTTAGCTACAGAAAGACATATTTTGCAGCCCAGCAATATGAAATGGCTCCTTTGCTCCTCTAACTTGAAAAGTACAGCTCAAGACAGAAACCTATATTAGTGTACTGAGGGGATTTCATCTGGCCTCCACACCAACACCACATCAAGTCCTCTGGCTCATGAATCATGTCAGCTGCCCTGTGGTAAAAAGATATTGTTGTGACAAGGGAGAGGCTACCAATCCAAGACAACTCCCTGCACAGCTACCCTCATCCAGCACACTACCTTGCATCAACAGATTTGTGTCTATTTGCATTTAAGCAATGTCCTCTGAAGCTGGGATGTAACTTAGGATTTTGTTGTTGTTGTTGTTGTTTTTCAACCTTTTTAGTATGCATCCTGAGCTAATGCCTTTTACTTTACATCAATAGGAAGAAAAGACTGCATGTTAATTGGTGATTAGGATCTGAGGTCAGAGGTGAGGAACAGCCAGTGATGCAAGCCAACAATCTCCTCCAGACAGTGGCCTTGCTGAACTACTTGCCAAGATTAGTTTGTACTGATGAGGAAATGATGATCGATTTATGCATATGGCCAAATTCCTACATGTAATACATGTAATCTAGTCAACCACAGTTGTCAGTAGCCTGGCAAAGTTCCTGGCTTTCAAAAAGATTAATCATGGACATTTTTAAAAGTGTATCATACTATGGAGAAATGAAAATATGAGAAACTTGACCTCACAAATACTTTAAAACATCCATTTATTGTTCACCTGCATTGCTAGGTTAGACTTGTAATATGGGTAGTTTTTCAAAAGCAGAAATTAGGTATGGGTTTTCTGTAGGTTCCAAAATGCAAAAATTGCTAAATAAATACCCAAAGACATCTTTTCATGAAATGTCTTTTCATTAGTTTTTTCATTGGTATTTAAGGGAAAATAGCAAAAGATCATATGTGCTTGAAAAACTCATTTTTTAACTGAAGATGAGAGACTTTTCAGATCTTGGTTTCCTTTCAGTTTTTTCTGACATTCTTCACTTAAATTATTTAAACCTTGCTCTAAATAGTTGAAAAGATAAGTGTCTACTGTATTTATCATTCCTGAGATGACAGATGAGTGAATATATGATTGGCTGATGTGATTGATGAAATATCCCTCACACCAAGAAAAGAGCTACTATAGGTGCATTCCCATGTTGTAATGTTATTTTTTTTTCTCTTTTGCCCTTTCAGCTATTCCTGAAACAGGTTGCATTATGAGAAAATTTGCCCTCCCATCTCTGCTTTGCATTCTTAGATCTTTAAAGAGTGAAGCCAAAGATAGGAACCAGATAAGCCCTCATGGCCTAGGGGAGATGAGCTTGAGCTTTGGTCAAGTTCCATGTGTGTTTAGGGAATGGTTTTAGTATTTCAGGGGAACGTGGGGTCTCCCATGAGGAGAGGTCAGAGCAGCTCCAAGTGTTTGATGTTTGCATTATATATAGTTGCTGCACACATGAGGATGCAGACTACATTTTTGCAGAATGAGGAGATGGTTTTCTGCAAGACTTTCTGACATCATGCCAAAAGCAGGGATTATAACTCTTCAGTTTGGCTCAGCCGAAGCCTCCTAACAACTCCAGTGCACTGAGATTTGCTCCCTTTCTCACTTTGTCTCTCCAGACTCATCTTTAGCTTGTGTCCACTATTAGAGCAAGTGTCAGCATTCTTGTCCTTCTGCCATAGTATCCAGACCTTTCCCAGTCTTTCTTGGACAGGAGCCCCACGTCTGTATGAGGAGATGGAATGTCTCTTTGTGCAAAGCCTTAAGGGAAAGCAATAAAATGAAGAGAAAATACAAGGCCCCATTTGAGTGAAATGAAAGTACTCCATCTTAGGAGGGGATGTAGGCCTATGGGTTCTGCACATACTTGACCTTGCAGAGACCCATGCAGGATGGTCTCTAAATAACTGTCAACACAGCCTAAAAAAATAGCTCTTGAATGGGCTGTTATAAACATAGAGAAAGACTGAGTGAAATCAATGTTGTAAAACATTTAGGAGGTGGCCCAGAGGTAAACAGCTCCAGTTCATTTCATTGTGGCTTTGCTGGAAGTTGGTTGCGATTAAAGGTGCAGGTCAGCCTATCTATTTGGAGCTGTTGGCTTTTGCTTGTAGCAAGATGGGGCTGTCCTGGGTTGGATCTTCCCTCTTGAGGTGCCATATTCAAGCGCGCGCACACACACACACACACACGTATCCATTCATTTGTGCACACACACACACAGAGTTATATATGAATTGGTTAA
>JAOWBL010000024.1:9103747-9122288 GCA_028564865.1 Zenarchopterus dispar | reverse complement strand
TATAAATAAAAACAAAACAACATAATGTTTCTTAGTGGCAAACATTTTGGCAGTCTGTTACTCCATGGCTAGTCCGTTTATACAATTCAGATTATGTGATAACGCATGAATATTGGTGTAACTTCATGATTTTTTCTGACTCTACAGTGTGTGTTGTGGTCTGAGTGTGTGACCAACAGCACTGAAATTGTAACGAGTGTGCTCAGCCATAACTTAACCTTCAGTGACAATCAGTCCTTTGTGAATGTGTCTTGTGAAGGCTAAAGGAATTATAAAGCTACAGGCCCTGTGGTGTCACTTGTCTACAAGCTTGAGGTCATGTAGTTCATAGAAGAAGAAGTGGTTCCACTTAAATTTCATCACAGTTCATACAAAACCAATTTAAAAAAAAAAACCCTTGTGAATAAAAACAGAATGCAATGATTTGCAAATCTCATACGTCCATGTTATATTCAGAATAGAAGATAACATGTCAAATGTTTAAACTGAGGAACTGCACCATCTAAGAAAGGAAAAAAAAGAATGAGGTCTCAAAAATTATTTGGAAATATCAGTGTTTAGCATCATTTCCTTTATTTTTTCAGGAAATAACTGATGATATACAATACTTTCTTATCCAAGTCTTCCCTGAAGAACACATTGTCTGAATGGTTGCATACAGGCGAGCTCTAAGACTTGTGCATATTTATCATTATTGATGTTTTCTTTCCCTATGCATAAGCTGTTTTGCAGTTTGTAGAGATTTTAGCACAATCGTGAACACTATCTTCACTTCTGAGAGACTGACACTCTTAGATGTCCTTTTTATACCCAGTCATTTCACTGGCCTGTTGCAAATTAACCAAATTTGTTGAAAGGTACACCTCTAGATGTTTTTCTAGTACCACTTTTTTTTTTCCCTTGTGTTATCACTGTTCTAACTTTTTTGAGAGATGTGCCTGCCTTTAAGCTCATAATAAATTTTAGGGAATAGTAAAATGTCTCATTTGCCACATTTGATACATATTTCTATGTTCTCTTGCAAATAAGATATAGTTTACAATATTTGCAAGTCAATGGATTTTGTTTTTTTAGACATTCAGTTGTGATGGATCAGTTTAGGGAAATGGAGTTTGGAGAGTCGTGTACCGGTAGTGTTTCAACAGGAGATTTGGGGAAAAAATGTGCACGCTTATAGATTCTTAGTCAAGTTGTAGAGACAAAATGTTCAGGTGGTTCCACTGCAGGAACCTATCTCCCCATGATATATATCACAAAATATCAGGATGAAGACTTAAGAAGGTTAAGGAAAAAGGTTGAGATTAATTGATGTCTGGTTATACTTACTTTTAGGGCAAATCTCTCCGACATGTACAGCATACAAGTCAATGTAATGTCTCCTGAGGAGATGGCAGCACAGCTGTCTGTGCATGTGTGTGTCCATGTTTGCTTGCAAGTGTGTATGAAAAGTGGAATCAAACACAGCTGTACCTGCTTTCGCTTGGCAGAGCATAACATTTCCCAGCTTAAAAAACAGAAGGTTTTGATATGGCAGGGAGGCAGTCATTTGGCTAATCTAATGGTGTCCCCTTGGATCCATTTCTCTGTGCAAACACAGAGAAAGGACAGAGAATGGCGTAAACCTCCAGAAAACCAGATATTTTATGGTGCCCATCCTCACCACAGGCCTCCACCCTGACATCACTAGCATTCTTCTTGTGAGCTCATTATTTCTCTCTCATTTACTCAGCTATACACATATACATTTTCTTGCACATGCTCATACAATTAGGAATATGCATTTAAAATAGCATCTTTCAAGTTTTTTTTTGTCTGACCATCTCTTGCTGGTCTGCTTCATTTTAATTGATTACCCTTCAGATGTTTCCTCTTTTGTCAAAATGTATCTCGACAGGTGAATGAAGATCTTAAAGAGATTCTCACCTTGGGGATGTCTCCAGTTCTTTCTCTTCTCATCTTTCAAAGACAATTTCTCCCAAAGCCTCTCATGCCCCCCTCCCCTTCCTTCCACTCTGCTCCACCCACACTCTCATCTCCCTGCAGAGTGGAGTTCTATTCCCTGCCAGCCAGACAAGCAGTCTCTGCAACCGCCTGAGCCCAGCTCGTTAAGGGAAACACTGGTGCATGGTCTTCCTCACCTTCCTTCTCCAGTGGCTTTTAATTAGGCTGCCATTTATGTGTGCAAGTGTTTACAGTGGAATATACTGGTATATACTTATGTGTATTTCTGTGTTTGTAATGTTAGGAGAATTTTTATAGTAACAAAAGTCTTCTTTTTGAAGTGATTGGAGTCACAGTGTTTGGTCCTCCAAGACAGACCAGCATATCTTCTGTAGTATATTTATTTCTTATATTGATAATTGACTGTTGTTGTAGATATTTAGTTACAGTTTCAGAAATTGAATGTGAGTTGCTTTTGTGTGCTGTATTGCTATTATGGAATTTATTTTGAGTCATTGATATGTTTAGCTAAGATTTGATTCTGGACACATGAATATTATGAAACATCTTTCATTGTTTTATAATATCTAATTAATTGACTAAGTATATTGTTCAGACGCTCTATGATTTTGCCTTAATTGTTAACATACACTGCAGCAATGTAATTTGTCTTCTGGGACATATTTTATAATTCATCCATCTGTCATTTAGACTGTGCTTATCGCTATTTCCTACATTAGGATCATATGGATTTGTTGGAGCCTATTCCTGCTTCTTTTGGGGGAAAAAGCAGAGGTCCACCCATGGCAGATTACTAATCTATTACAGGGCCACAAATAGACAAACAATGAGATGCAATCACTTTTATGGACATTTTAGACTAATCAGTTACAAATTTGCACATGCTTGTGGGAGGAAGCTTGAATACTCAGAGAAAACCTACACAAGTACAGGGAGAACATGCAAACTCCACACAGAAGGGCCAGCATCAGGAGTCACAGCAGGGACAGTCTTGCTGTGAAGCAGACAGAAAAAGTGTGTATCAGAGCTTAGCTGCAGGCATTACATGCAGCAAGAGTCTGAATAGTGCAAATGGGATTATTTTTTATTTCTAAGAAAGGACCTGAGAACCCTATCTTTGACATTTAATCGTGCAGAAGTTAAAAAAACAGCCTGAAAGATAATATGAAAAACTTTTTGTTGGCACAGTATGCTTCCGCATATATACATGTTTTACGTTCACATGCTGTGGATTTCAGCTCTGCATATTCATATGTTCTGTGGTTAGTGTCAGTGTTGAACAGAACTGTAACATATGTACTGGTACAGTGACCAGTGAGGTTGTTCACACCTGTGTAGTAATGGAATCAAAACTGCTCACTATCTCCTCTTTTCAAGAGAGGGCAACTCCTCTCCTTTTTCATATAATCCCATTAACAGCACTTTACTGAAGTGAGGGCTCACCTGCTTTTTTGCAGCATGCTGTCTGGACAGAGGGCAAGATGTGGGCTTTTTAACACCTCACACCTCCCAACCCAGCCTTTTCTATCTCCGTTTTTCTCACATCCTCTCTTTCTATCTGCTGCAGTGTTTCACCTCTGGTGTTAACAGAAATGCTTTACTTTCTTCAATGGTCTCCCTGCACTTTTTATGTGAACATGGATAAAATTCACATGCATTATGAAAACTATTTTACTTTAAGTGTTATTTAGTTACAAGAAAAGAAAAAATAATCCTCAGGAATACTTGTCAGTTTGTTTTTGAGCCATCTCTTTGAGCCAAGAAAGCTCATCTGAGTTGAACCTTCTTTACATTACATACTCCCAGCAAGAGATTTTGTGTGTGGTCAAAGCAGTGGATGCTTGTTTGTACAGTAGTCTCTCTCTTTTTTTTAGCCTGGTTTTGTTCATTCAGAGAGAGGTTCCACACCCATGTTTTGAGCATAACAGTTGTAGTCTCTTCAAAAAGGTTAACCCTAATCCAACCACTACGATTTCCATGACAACCAGGCTGGTCCCATAAACTGAGCCCTTCTTTGATGATAGGCTTAGTTGCTTGGAGTACATCAGACCTCAAAGAGCCAAAGTGAAATAAGGAGTATTTTCAAAGGCATAGTCACATAGCTGCAAAGACAAAATACAACCATACAGCTAAACACAGCAGTGAAGTTGTGGGCTGCGCTCCGCTGTTCCATGTTGAGGAATAAAATGCGTATCAGAGGCTCAGAGTCAGAGATCTTGTGCAGAACCACCAAACCCAGATATCAGGAACTGCTCTGCTGCATGACATAAGGGGCTAACTTTTCTAAGTGTAATGCATTACCTCTAGCATGTGCTATGAAAGTAGCAATTTCTCTAATGTAGGACAGAATAAAAATATTCTCATTTGAAGCTGACAAGAGGAAAATCAGCAAGAAATCCTATACCAATGCCCTTGTCAGAGAAAAGCAATGAAATGATGTTACTGTCGCCAAGCATTTCTGATTAACATGTCATCCCAATCCTCCTCTTCAGTCTTCCTGTTCCTCTTCTCCTCTCTCCTGGCCAGAACTAGTTTACCTTTCATTAGGAGACCCTTGGTGTAAAATGTGTTTGCTGATAAGAGCCAGTAGTTTATAAACAGTTTATAATGGACAGCATTAGGATTAATCAAATCAGTCCATGTCCGGAGAAGGACTGGATTCTGTAAACACAATTAGATCTGACACTGCAGACGAATTGAGAAAAGTGTGTGGGTAGGGTGAGAGGGAGTATGAGAATGAGGAGAGGAGAATGATAAAGAAAGAAATAAGTGAAATTAGAATACAGCCAATTTAGCAGAAATTGTGCCTTTTTTGGAGAGAAATATTTCCTCTCCAGAAAAAAAAAATTTCAACAGTATTGTGGAAGAGTCAAAATAAGCACCGGTGGGGTAGAAGGCAATCAGAAGGGAGGAACATCCATATGGTCCTGGTGTCCATCCCTGAGCCAAACACAGTGTATCCTCTGTTACTGGCAAAGCTGGCTCCTCATTATCTGCCTGTGTTGGCTCCCATCTAAGGAAAAAAATGCAGCGTTGCAGCCTTACTTTAGAGGGACACTGATCACAGGAGCTACTCTTCTCAACTGAAGAACGATTGCATCCTCCCCCTCGCTCTCTCCACCTCTCTCCCACTGTGCTTGGTTGAAGGCAGAGATGACGAATCCTCTCTGTTTTTTGCACAGAAAAGTTTGAGTTGGAGAGATGGAGTGAAGCTTCAAAAGCCACATGTAATTGAGCAGGTCTTGATAGGCTATCTGGAAACATGAAACAGCAACAATTGTGATGGAGAGTAATTGCCTCCCCGAGCTTGTATAATGTCTTGTTGAGTCTTTAAACTTGAGCAAACTGCTGGAAGTCCTTATGTCAGCAGATAATTGGTTCCAGGTATCAACATTGCTGTGAAATGAAGGAAAGATGGGTTTTGTGTATTTGTGTGTATTTAGAAGAAGTCTACAAGGAAGATTCAAAGAAAAGACACTGTCTGTACACCCAACAATGTTCTTAGGTTTTCATTTCAGTAATTGCATTATATCCTGAAAAAGCAAAATTTAAAAAAAAAATCTACTAGTAAATTTTGCCCAATCTTATCTTGATGTGTTTCATCAAGTAATTTGGAAATATGTGCAAAATTCCCTCATGCTTGTAGTACAATCAAATGCAAAAATAAGCAGAACGTTTCTGACCATTTGGCCATGGAAAGTGCTTTCATAAACATTTTACAGCTTCAGAAGTTCATTGCTCGCTATTGATGACTTTTGACTTTCCCAGAGTCTCCAAGCTAGACAAGAAAAGCAGGACTGTGGCCTTTACTGTCAGTGTGCCTGTCCTCTCTGCTGGCCTGCATCCAACCCCCTTCCTGGCTAGAAGATGCTGAGTGGGACCTTAGGAAGGATATGCTTTATTAGCTGCCTGTGCATGATTAATTGAACATCTGTTCACTCAAAGACAACTGACCCCAATTCCCAACTGTTTATCTTCTGTATAAGCAGTTAATAAGTCTGCAGTGAATGTGTCGCAGAACAGGTCAAGACTGTATTTTGTGAATCCTCTGTTCTTTATATCACTGGATCCCTCTCAGTTTGTAAACCAGACCAATTCCTTTTGTGGCTTTATTTCATCAGAGTACACTGGTGGTAAAAATGAAAGTTTGAGAAGATGACAATATACAGAATATTATTCTGGATGTTTTTAACCTGAAACAACTTGTTAACCCCCCCCCCTCCCCCTCAGCACCACCACCACACACGTACACACAGACACACAGCTCTGGTGTGAAGCTAAAAGCTCACTTCTCTCTCTCCTGATTAACAATCTTTGTTCTGCTGGTAGTGGCATGCTATGAGGCATAATTGCAGTGGGAAAGCTGACTGCTTTAAAGCGAGCCTGCTGCTGTGTTGATCTGCATCACACTTTAACCCCCTCCTCTCTCTGCATTGTCAAAATCAAATCAGGTTTTGTTTGCTGTTTGGTCTGAGCATTCAGCTTCCTTGGAGAGTTTGCCATTCAGTTTTTTTTTTCTCATCTAATATACAGCTTTTCTGAGTAAAAGGACATTTTAGCTTGAGTTGGGAGCATGTGTGATGCAGAGTCAACAAAATGACTCATTGTAGATAAAATATGGGTATAATTATTTATGCTGCTTAAGATTTCTTGTCATTTGCCAACATTTTTCTACCTTTTTTTTCTTACTTTTTGTCTGTCTTTCTTGTTGTGTGTCCCTCTGCAGGCTGCTTCAATGGCACTGAGCAGCTTGGGCCATGTATATACTGCCATAGGGGACTATCCAAACGCCCTAGCCAGCCACAAGCAGTGTGTCCTGCTGGCCAAGCAGTCCAAGGATCAGCTGTCTGAGGCCCGTGAGCTTGGAAACATGGGGGCAGTTTACATTGCCATGGGAGACTTTGATAATGCTGTTCAGTGTCATGAACAACATTTAGGCATTGCCAAGGCCCTGGAAAACAAACGAGAGGAAGCCCGGGCCTACAGCAACCTGGGCAGTGCCTACCACTACCATCGTAACTTTGACAAGGCCATGTCTTACCATACACATGTTCTGGAGCTTGCCCAGGAACTTGAAGAAAAGTCCATTGAGATGAGAGCCTACGCAGGACTGGGCCATGCTGCTCGTTGTATGCAGGATTTGGAGAGGGCCAAGCAGTACCATGAACAGCAGCTCTCTATAGCAGAAGGATTGAAAGACAGGGCGGCAGAGGGAAGAGCCTCCTCCAATTTGGGTATGTGTGTGAAAGACTGAAACAGCTGTTAAGTGATTATAACATGCTCACTAAAATTTTCAGTTTGTTCATAGTCAGTAATTTTCTCTCTGTGATAAGTTGTATGATAAATATAGCAATAACATATCACTATTTCATTATCTAAAAACTGAGTAAATGAAAAGTAGTACTTTCATTCTCCCGTCTCTTATACTGGCCACATCCTGTCCAGAGTCATGGGCTGAGCTGGATCCCATCCCAGCTATCATCAGGCATGGGCAACCCTAACCCTTGACAATTCATCAGACCATCACAGATGCACACTCCCACTCAGACTTACTGCAACCTCTTCTATGTGAGGCACCAGTCCTTAGCAGTTTTTATTAAACAAATAACATATGTGGTGTTGTTCATCTTCCAAGTAGCTGTACTTGGAAGATTCTCTCATGTCCTGACACATTAAACCTTAGACGTGAGTGTACTTTCTTTTCCACATATCATCCCTTTGGACAATAATATGATGAAAAATTCAAACAGTCAATAATGAAACATTGACTGTGCACATGGAAAAGCCATGTTACCAACTCTGAACTAAATCAAATGTCAAAGGGTAAATTGTTTGATCAGCCTTTATATTATTAGAAGGTAGACTGTGTAATGACTGCTGGTAATCTCTTTAGAGCGGATACAGAAGGAATGTAGTTATTTATACTACAACTGTGTACTTACACTCAAGAGTGAACTGATTTCAGACAAAGGTCATGAGAGAAATTATTTTGCAGATTTTTTTTTTTCTTTCTGGACTCTTCATTAGTGTATTTAAAAAAAGAACTTTGATATAATTTAAATACTCAAGTTTTTGAACGTTTAAGAGGGTATTTTTGGATTTTTGGATTTTTACGAGTAAAATGATAGTGATGGCATTTCATATCAAAATATGGGTAAATCCACAGTGATGCCATAATGTTTTGCAAAAAGACATATTGGAGACCATAACTCAGGAACAGAAGAAGAGATTGTTTTAACAGTAGTGGTTCAGTAAATGTCCTGGTTCGACTCCCAGCAGGAGTCCTTTCTGTGTGGAGTTTGCATGTTCTCCTCGTGCTTGCGTAGGTTTTGTCTGGGTACTCCTGTTTCCTCCCACAGTCCAAAAACATGTGTGTTAGGTTGATTGACAACTCTAAAAAATTGCCCGTAGGTGTGAGTGTGTGTGGTTGGTTGTTGTACATGTGGTCCTGCACCCAGGACTGGCAACCTGTCCTGGGTGTACCCCTGCCTATTGCTTGCTATGGGCTTGGACCCCTGTGACCCAGAAATTGGATTCAATGGGTATAGAAAATGGATGGATGGGTTTAGTAAATGGTGCTACCTAGATGAAGGTTGTGAAACAAATTTGTGTTCTGTCAGTGCTTATAAGCTCCCTTCAATCTCCACCACATATACCATTATTTCATATGTTTGAACAGAGTCTAAGGGTCTAATACATAAACTAAACAGTTTCTGTTATGAAACTGTTTAAGTTTATGATAGAAACTGTGTAAAAAGGCAAGAATGTGGATGTGCATTCTTTTTTGTGAGATACATCAAACCACGCACATACAGTAAATGGTTCTCTTTCTTTAAATCTCAGTCATCGTAGAATGAGATGCACAGCCATGAGTCAATGAAAGCATCTACAAATAAGAACTGCTTTACAGAATACGAAAATGAGATGCTCGCTGGTGAACTGGAAAAAGGAAATCTTTTTTATTTGGTTCTGGAATCACAAACAGAAGAAAACCTCTGGATTTCAAAGGTGACAGAGGTGAAGGACTCTCTAAAATCCAAGTTTTTACAGCTTATTTGATTTGTTTCATTCAAATTCAATTCAAACATACTTTAATAATCCACAAAGGGAAATGAATTAATTATCCTTCCTAGATGAACCATTGTTGTTTTTAACTTTTTGAAGGACTGGATAATACAGATGATTAATTGTCTACCGTTTTTGCACATTATTGCAAATATTCAATTTTGAAACAACATAAACAACCTTGTTTTTATACTGGAATCACCATTAGCTTTCACGATGAATATACTGGTATTAGATCAGAACTCAAACAAATAGTTAGTCAGTGCATGTCTAATTATAAATACTGATTATAGTAAATAAAGTCAGGAAAAAATCCTTATACTGTTAAGTTTCTGTTAGATTCCACGTTCATTTTTTTTCCATTTCCAGCTTGCCACATAGGATTGAAATTCTCTAAAAGCATGTATAAACATGACATGAATAATATGTCACCTATACACACTCTCATCTCATGTTCTTTTACAAATATCAGTTTATATGCAGTGAATGCATGTGCATGTTTTTGTATGGTTGTGTATATAGCCCTGCATGTGCTCCACATTTCCTCAGTCACTGCTTGCTTGGGGCACATAGCCAAAGATCTAATTTTTATCATATCTTATTGTTAGCTATTGCTGCATTATGTTGTATTTTCAAAAATGGCTTCGGTCATTGGGAAATTATAGATGCCAGCTTTGTTTTGAGCCCACAACTATTTTGCTGAACACAGACCTTTTGTGTCGGTTAAGGCTAATGTACTTTTATCATCTTACATGCGTATGAGACTAATTTTGGTATCAGTGGTCTTCACACGTTTGATTAGTGAGATTTGTTATTCAATCCTTACAGATCCAAGATCACTAAAACATATAGAGTCTAGTGAATGGATGACTTCCTTTGAGGTTGCTTTTTGAACACTTCTGTTGAGAACAATATAAAAGTCAGTTTTCAGGGGCACATCCTCAGACATAAGGAAGGAACTGCTTGTTGGATAGTATAAGAAATCTTGCAAACTTTAGGTAGATTTCAAGAGTTCATTGGATCTTTTTTGCATTGGAATTTAAGTTTAACTACTTTCAGCTCAGCTTTTTGAAGTAAGACAGGAAAAAAACTATTGAGTCTGATCATCACTGTTCATGTTCAATGAGCACTCTGTGTCTTTTCTTGAGTTAAGTATATTACAGATATAAAGTTTAACTTGTTCTTTCTTTGTTTGGGTGTGCGTGCAGTGTGAGAGCCTTCATTCCCTCCTTTCCCTCCTTCTTTCATTAAGCTGTTACTTATTTCGGCGACAAGTATTGTCAGTATGACCTATGTCCTTTTGCTACTTTTAGGTATAAGCAATCAGGATATTATATACTGGTAATAACTTGCATTATACACCATCAAGACAGTGGTAAACTGACCCTTAATGGACAACTAAGAGGCATGATAGTTCCTTCAAAAATGAATTACCCTTTAACCTAATGTGCAAAACTGCAAACTGAAGGCGAGGTTAATTGTCCAAACATAAATCACAATTGAGCTTTAACCAGGCTAATGACCACACATCCTGGGCTACTCTCAGCTACAACACACACCTGATCTCAGTGTTTAAGCTGGTAACTGGTTGTCATAAATTAGGGGCTGTGGTGAGAAAATTTTATGATTCTTCAGTAAATGTGAGCTTTATTACAAGTGGGCGCTCTGTGTGTAGCAGCAAATTTATCTCTGCGCTGGATGTAGTCTTCCTGGACTCATAGCACTTTTAGTCATCATAAACTGCAATATCACAGATCTTCCAGTCAGGAGAGAGTAATGATATTGTAGCTCTTTAGTATGAGAGACTTTCAGTTGGTGACATATCGTCTGCTGCATGAGTGGGCAGTAGTGATGAAGTCTGTTGATTCATGAAGAAAAAGTGGACATGTGGACCATTGAGTGGATACAGTAACACTTGACATCCAAGGGGCATTATTGTCTATCTCAGTGCTGCTGAACTTCTTGCCTAATGTCTTCCTCTATTCTTTTTGATGCCTCCTTCTCTCACTCTCTGTCTCACCTCACCCCCACTGATTGTAATCTGCAGCTGTCAAGCTCCCACTAATTGAAACTGACTTGATGAATCACTTAATTACCTTTAATAGCTGATTCAAGAGGAGCTGAATAATGAAGATAACACAGAAAGAAGTGGAGGTTGTGAAGTATCAGTCTGCAATTGCCCCATTGATGTTGTTTTTGTTTGCGGCAGATGAGGGTGCTTTTCTTTTCTCCATCAGTGCCCATGAGCCTGCTTAGCCCAAGACGATTTGGGCTAGGAATAACAGGATGTTGTTCCTGACTTCAAAAAAATGCTGCGTCTGCGCTGTGAACAAAGAGGGAACAGATGATCAAATGAAGATTAATAAGAAATGATAAAAGAAAACTGTGCAATAGGTGGGAAGGAGAAGTTGCCAAAACAAGGAGGATCAAACTTTTATTGTGCCCCCTCAGCTTTTTGTTAATGTTGCATGTTGTATGGGTGGAGCAGCGGCTGACATGGCTCCTAGGTACAGTTATATCGAGATTTCTACACTTTAATATCTAAGTCTGATGCCCAGCAGTTCCAGCATTGCTGGCTTAGGACACTCTGACCTATAAAGGATATGAAAACCTTGCATTCCAGCACCATTTATTATTCATTAATTGGCTAACTTACCCCCTAGTCAGCAATATTTAATATCTGAAGCTGTGGGCTCCCATGCCATGTTTTTTTTTTTTTTTTTTTTAAAGAAATTGAAAAACAGAATCTAAATAGTATTTCCCCCTTATATTTCATTTCAAAGAGATTTTAAATACATTGGTTTAGAAGGGTTTATGTTATGTTGTTTGAATTTTTTTGTGCTAGCTTCACTTGACTCACACCTCCTCTTCTGACCACATGTCTAAAGGAAGTCAGCTGAAAGGTTGACTCCATCAGCTGGATGGGCTGGAGGCAAAAGGCCTAATTAAGCTTTCTTTTCCCTCACTTCCTTTTATCCAGCATCCCTGTGGAATGCTTCTGCTGATGTTCACAAAAACAAAAGCAACTGAAAGAGGAAAACAACAAAGAGAGGAAGTTCACAAACAGAATGAGACAATGTGTACAGAGATGCTCTGTATCTCGATCATATCAGGGAAAAATAAGAAAAGAAAGGACTTATATGATATTCTGAAGTAGTTTATGACCTTTTATGATAAAGTTTTGGCTTCATATCTTTTCTCATTTGCAAGTCATGAGAGATGAGCACTTGAATACATTGAGATAATCTGTTGCAGAAAGTGTCTCTGACCAGACATCTGCTTTCTTGCTTTTATAAAAATGACACTGTCAGAAGTTTTTGTTTCATAGGTAATAGTTGTTGCATGTTATGTTTAAATTCTGACTATAAAAGAATTGTAGCTTACAAAGTAAATAAGTAAAATAATCAATGCAAAACACCCCCCAAAAACAAAACAACAATCTGTGTAAGCACATGGTTTTAACTTTTGCTGCACCATCCTCATTATCATCATCATCTTCACTGTTGTTATGTGGCTGTCCAGTACAGTTTATTTGAATGCCCACAGCTGGAGCAAACCACAGACAGGGACCAGACTTGCCTGGAGCGCCAAACACCAGATAATTTTATTTTGTACCTAAGTCTCTGGAAAAGCAATGAGTCTAGATATATTACTAGTCTGACTGTGAGCATGAGGGGCCTAAGTTTACAGTGGAAGTCAGTGAGCCTAATTGCTCACACAAGATGAATAAAGGAACCGTAAGAGGGAGCAGATAGTGAAAGTGCTTCACAAATGCACAAAAAGTGCACTTAGCTGAAGCTAGAGGTATCATCTTTTCATTAAGAACAACGTAAATGTCTGTCAGTTGACAGAGGGAGAGCACTGGTCAAAGAAGAGTAGTTGTGAATGTTACACTGTTTGATACATTTTTTCAGGCTAGTGGGCCATTCTGACCTGGATTCAGATTTTTGTTTGTTGGAAAAGCACCAGTTACTCTATGCCTCCCCTTTCATGGCCCCCTCAGCTCATGACTAGGAACTCAGCCAGAAACTGGACTAAAGACACTGTTAAACACACTCATATTCCTTGTCCACATTAAGATGTAGCTTACCTTATTAGCTGTTATTCAACTCACTGTGGTGCTACTAAATGAAACAAAAGAGTTGTAGAATTTTGCACAGTGCAACCTTGCCCTTTTTTAAGCTCATCTGCAAAATTCTGCATGAAATACAATCTGCTGTCAGATAATGCAGTTTCACAAAAAGTTTCAGATGTAGTGTTCTTTTTGCAGCTGGTTGTATTAGATGTTTTGAGTGTAGACAATACAGAAACCACTGGTTTAATAAGAAGAAGGATGGGTTGAGGTCAGTAGGAGCTGAAAGGAAACCAGATCAGATGGGAGACTCTGCTTGTTGTTGTTGGCAGACCACCCATGAGCATTCATCCATTTATCCATACCCTGTCCTTTTGTATCCTTCTCCTTCCTGTCTCTCTGTAAGTCAGATGGCAGGAGATGTCTGTGTCTGCCAGTGAGGATTTGGTACCCTAAACCCCAACCCCTCCAGCTCCAACTATTTTTGGAGACCCCAGGTTTCTAATGTCTGCTGTTTCAGCTCACTGCCTCACCCAGCAGATCATAAATATTGAAATATTAGTCTAAGATTCTATTCCTTTCTGACACATAAAATAATGTAATTATGTAGACTTTCAAATCTTTTTTTTTTTTTAGATTTCCGCAGACGGGTTTTGATATCTCCCTTCAATATTTTCATTTTGTGATGGTCATAACTTAACAATGGAAGCTTGTACTTTCTCTTGATGTTCTTGTTCCACCATGCTTTTTATTAAAGCCAATGCACTATTTCCTCAACTTCATAATGGAACCAATGTAGAGAAAGTGTTAAGAGGGAGTGTCTAAATTTCCATTTATAATTCTAATTTATTCTGAGTGAGGGAAGGACTGAATTAATGTTTAAAGAATTGTTAAAAGAATCATTAAATTAGAACCAGTGCAATGTTAAAAAAAAAAAAGAATGCTCTATGCTATGCCTTTCAAAGTCTGAGTATGTAGTCCATTTGATAAACAGTAGTATTGATTTGTCAATCAACCACAATGGTTCACTTATAAATAACCCTTAAAAATGATAAAAGATAAATACAGGTATTAAAGTATTTATCAGAGCTGTGCTAGGATAAAGTGCAAACATTGTCTCACCTTACCAGAATTTCCGTCAGACTTACATCCCAATTAAAACATTTTACAGATCCGGACCTCAAGTTCAGAATCAAATAAGCTTAAAATTTAGTTTTACAATATAAACTTATGCAAAACTCCCGAGATGACTGTATCCCAAAGTATAATTGAGGAACACACCCATGTCCTTCGTTTGGTCTCATGCTGGTCATCTCTGTCCTCATATATCTCCACCCCTTCCCCAGAAAGGAGAAGCAGTACAGTTCCTCCCTCTTGGAAGAATGACACAGGAGTTTACTCTGACTATGGCACCATCCCTCCTTGTTATGGATGCAGCATATCCTTCTATGTACATCCGGCTGTGTAATGGAAAGTGACAACATATTGTAATTTTTTTAATGTTTTTAGTCAGAGTGGGATCAGTAGGACTAGCATAAAATCATTTGAGCACTGTATGATGTGCAGTTTTTGCTTTTCTTTAAATTGTTTTTCTCTCAGTCTATGTGAATAAAAGAATAACTTAACTGTATATTTTAATACATTTTAGCCATTTTTATTGCTTCTTTTATATTACAACAACACAAACATGTAGTGAAATAAGAGGTTAGATGAAGTTAGAAAACTGGCACTTGAATGCATGCCACTGTTGCCACATTACCCAATCAGAAAAAAAAGCTTCAGGCATAGCCTAAGGCTTATAGCAATTTTGGCCGCAGTTGCTGAGCCCCCACCCTGAAACCTGGCCGTGCTCCCCCAGCCACTGTCCACCATATCTGCTTGACTTCTGTGCCCATCATTGAGCCCCAGAAACATTTTTAGCGTGCAGGAACATGTTTGCAGGTGATAGAACAGTAGGCGTAATATCTTCAGAAACATCAGCATCCACAGGGGAAAGCACAACCTTGGGAGTGACTTTGTGCCTGTCAGGGTTCCTTCAACCACTCTGCAGTGAATCTTAGTGTGCCTCTAGACTCCAATTCAAGGCAAAGCTGGAAAATTTCTCCAAGGTGTTAAAAATGTCTCTGCCAGTACACCCCTGTAAACTCAAAAAGATAGATTTCATTAGCTGTGGAAATCTTTATTATGAATTATTATTCTTATCTCTTTATTTTACACACTGACACTCCAGGTCTATTAATTCCTCTGCTTTATGATCTCGTTGTGATTAAAGGATGATTTAAGATTGTATCACTTCCAACCTGAAACAAGTAAACAAGCAAAGAAACAGAGGCTTGGGCGTGATTTGTCAACAGGTCTGTGTGACACGGTGAATCATTATCTGGATTAAGTAAGCAGGGTATCTTTGATTCTGTTTCCCTCGTCCAGTGTTCCTCAATTCCAGTCCTCGTGGGCTGCTGTCCTGCCTATTTTAGATGCTGCCTTGCTTCAGCACACCTGATTCTAATTAATGGTCATTAACAGGTTGTCATCCAGGTCTGAACAACTCTGTCAATGACACAGCCACTTGTATTATGGTGTGAAGAAGCAGAGAAACATCTAAAACATCCAGGACAGCGGCCCATGAGGACTGGAATTGAGAAACACTGCCCTAGTCAAACTGGGACATGTTTTAATTAATCTTCTACACTGAACGATTAATAGAAACTTCACAAACAAGGATCTACAAGATTTCTCGTCCATCCAGAGGTATGCAGACATGAACAAAAAGTACACTCTCTTTTAATTACAAGATTTTATGTACAATTTTAATGATATAAGATCCTTTGGTCCTTACCAGGTCTTAAATTGGGTAAATACAACATCACACGAACATTACCATGAAATTATTTAAGATAGAAAATGGACAAGAAGAAGAAAAATATGTCCGTCTGTATAATGGGCACACATCTTCACTTTGGTCTTGTCTTTTCATAAGACAGTATTCCCGAACCCTTGGGGTTTGTATAGATGCTACTTTGCAAACTTAACCTGTCTTTCCATATCTGTTTTAGATATAAAAAGGCTGACAAACTTTCCAAAATGCCATAGTTGCAGATTCTTTTCTAACTGTACATTTTAGGATGCTAAAATTTCACATCATAAAACAAGCTTGTAGAATGTGAGATGTATCTCTGGGTGTGGTTGGTGGGACACGGGTGTGGCGGGACTGGTGCTGGGGGGACTAGGATGGTTGCCGTTTCCATCTGTTGTCAGTGTTTGGGGCAGTGGGGGTGGAGGGCAAGAGGGGCCCTGTACCTGGGGGCGGCATCAGGGAGGGTATGCTCTCCTGTTGGAGATCCGGTGCACTCCTTAGTTGCCTGGTTTGTGGCTGGGGATGGGTCTGGGCCCTGCCTGGTCTCCTGAACCCTGCTGCAGGGTGTTCCTGGCTGGGGAAGCATGTGCCGGCTGCCTGGGCCCCAGGGTTTTTCCCAAGGCTCTCCCTGCAGCCCCCTGACATGACTCCACCCCAAATATATAAAACCATCCCAACATCAGCAAGAGTTTTGGATGCCGGAACCTTCCACCCTACACACCACATCTCTCTCTGTTTTTAACACACCCACAGACACAAACACAAGCAAACTTTAATTTAAAAAAAACACACACACACACATTAGTTACAAGGAAACCTGGAAAGGATGGGGATATCATCTTGCACACCACATTTTCCTTTTTTTTTTTTTTAAATGCACCCAGACACACACTTCATTTAAAAATTATTTTAAAAAAGAAAGAAAAAGAAAAATTCTAATTAACTGGGCTGGAGGAGGGCTAGCTGAGTGGTGCTGGGGTGTTTGGACCCTGCTTGGCCGGGTGGGTCCCTGGGTGTCTGAGTTGTTGGTGCATGTGTCTGTAGTTTGGGGAATGCCCGTGGCGGGGACCTCGGGGGCTTGTGTGGGCTGGGGCACACCTCAGGTGGTTGACTTGGCGCTTGGGGCGGGCCTGGGGCACCTGCTGGGTGGTGTGGTGTGTTTGGTTGTTGCTGCCTGGTACATCCTGGTGTTGGGGGGTACTGTCTGGCTGGCCTTGTGTTGACCTCTCGGTGTGGTCTGTACCCTCTTCTTTGTTGCTACCGGTGTGTTGGGCGCGGGTGGTGGGCGGTGGTCGTCTTGGACCCTCCCCTGGCGCTGGTTGCATCCCACCCCCACCCCTGGTCTGCTGCCAGCTGATGGGTGGGGGGAGGTGAGCTTCTGTTGCAGGGGCATGTTGCAGGGGGGTTGTGGTCCATGGGTCAGCTGGTCTTTGTGGCCCCCTCGCAATGGATAAAAACAATTTTAAGACTTGGTAAATTACTTTGATCTTATCTTCTGTATAACTTTAGAATTAATTAAGGGTTGTAGAAAATTGAAAAAAAAATGCACAGGACTGACCTTAGCTCCTTTATTGGCCAAAAAACACAGGGAGAACAGAACAACCTGTTGACACTGTCCATTAACCAAAAAACCAACGGCTTTCAACATCGCAACCTAATTAAAGGGGCCGACACCGTTAAACTATCATATTCACTTTAACTGATTATTTAACAACAAATGTAACATGTAACAAACCAGTTTTATAGTTAATTACAATTTAAACTAACAAAACAATGAAAAAATGCCACTGTGGGCATCAGTGCGAATAAAAATGTATTTAGCTGCCTGAAGCCCAACAGGGATGTGGGATGGAGGAAAACCATGATGGGAAGTGGGCACGGGTGTGAAAAGCCTTGCATTTTCCAGCAGTGTGGACCGCTGGAGAGCTGCAGACCAAGGATCAGTGGTGGTGGGGAAGAAATCCCCAGGAACCCGCAGAGCCTGGCCATAAACCATCTCCTCAGACGAAGACTGCAGGTCTTCTTTTGGAGCAGTTCTGATGCCAAGCATAACCCATGGAAGTCTGTCCATCCAGTTGTTGTCCTTGAGGCTGGCATGAAGAGCAGCCTTCATTGATCTATGGAAATGTTCACATAGACCGTTAGCTTGTGGATGATACACAGTTGTACGATGGAGTTGCACACCTAGGCTGTCTGCCACCGCGGTCCATTGTGCAGAGGTAAACTGCACGCCCCGATCCGAGGATATGTCTGAAGGGGTCTCATCCCGGTGCCAAAGCACCGGGATGAGAGAGACCATGGATGGCATCAAAAACCTGTCGTCTCCACGTCGTGGGGACAAGAGACCGAAGACTGCCTGTGGAAACGTCACACAGGAGTGTGGTGCCAACCTCGTCAAAAACCACAGGCTTTATCTGCAGCCCTGTAAGAGAGGACTGGAGGAGCTGCACATCAGGGTCAGTGACTTCATTTGTTGCCATACGGCCATAGTCCAAACCCAGGTGGACAACTCCTGCAACTGCCCGAGAGAGGCAATCAGCCACGTGGTTGTGTTTGCCAGACACATGCTGCAAGTCTGTCGTGAACTC
>JAOWBL010000024.1:9071440-9103647 GCA_028564865.1 Zenarchopterus dispar | reverse complement strand
GTGAACTCAGAAATGTATGATAGTTGACGTTGCTGGCGTGCAGACCATGGTTCGGTTACCTTTGCCATGGCAAAAGTTAAAGGCTTGTGGTCTACAAAAGCAGTAAAGTTATGGCCTTCCAGCAGAGAACGAAACTGCCTGATAGCAAGGTAAAGACCAAGAAGTTCTCGGTCAAAGGCACTGTACTTCTGCTCACTGGGGCGCAGCTGCCGGCTGAAGAAAACAAGCGGCTGCCAAGCACCACCCACCCACTGCTCAAAAACAGCGCCCACAGCATAGTGTGAAGCATCTGTGGTGAGTGCGATAAAGGCTGTGGGTGAGGAGTGTGCTAACATAGTAGCATTCGCCAGGGCTGTTTTAGTGTCATCAAAAGCCTGAACTCTATCTGCGGTCCAGTCGATGACATGCTTTGGTTTCCCGCCCTTCAAGGCCCCATACAAAGGCTGAATGAGCTTTGGGGCTTGGGGAATGAAACGGTGGTAAAAATTCACCATTCCCAGGAACTCTTGCAAGAATTTAACAGTGAGTGGGCGCGGGAACTCTGCAACAGCTGCCACTTTTGATGGGACAGGAACTACGGCTGCCTCAGTAACTCTGTGCCCCAGAAAGTCAATTTTGGAAACGCCAAACTGACACTTTGCAGGATTAACAATTAACCCATATTGACTGAGCCGTTTGAAAAGCATGCGGAGATGTGTCAAGCACGGGATGTGCTTGCCACCAAGATATCATCCAGGTACACAAACAGAAAGGGTAAGTCTCGTAACATGGAATCCATGAGGCGCTGGAATGTTTGAGCTGTGTTTTTAAGGCCGAATGGCATACGGAGGAACTCAAACAAACCAAATGGGGTTATAACTGCCGTCTTGGGAATGTCCAGTGAGTTAACAGGCACCTGATGATAACCCCAGACAAGGTCCACGTTACAGAAAATTACATTACCCGCCAGGTGTGCAGAAAAATCTTGCACATGTGGGACAGGGTAAAGGTCAGGAGTTGTTGCCTCATTAAGTCACCTATAGTCGCCACATGGGCGCCATCCGCCACCTGGTTTGGGGACGATGTGAAGGGGTGATGCCCATGGGCTGTTGGAGCGGTGGACAATCCCTAGGCGCTCCATGTTTTCAAACTCAGCCTTGGCCACAGGAAGCTTGATGGGGTCTAGGTGTCGAGTGCGGGCATAAACGGGTGAACCACTAGTGGTGATGTAATGCTCCACACCATGCTTAGCAGCAGATGAAGAGAACGTTGTGTAAGTGCTGGAAATTCAGCCAGCAACTGTTGGAAATCATCTCTAGAATTAAGCATGCTGGTCAGACTGATAGAGTGAGAACCACCAAGTGTCCAAAGAGCAAAATGTGACGGCAAAATGTGACCGCATTGATCAAACGGCAGTTTTTAACATCAGCTAATAGTCCATAAACACACAAAAAATCAGCACCTAAAAGGGGAATAGCAATCTTTGCAGTAATAAAGTCCCAATCAAAACGTTGCCCTCCAAAGCAAAGTTCCAAATATCTTGTTCCGAAAGTGCGAATGGGGAACCGTTAGCGGCTTCCAAAGGAGGGCCATGACTATCTGTGACCATGTCCAACTGAGAGGACACTCCTCTGTGCCCCTGTGTCACACAAGAAACGCCGTCCGGAAAGGGCATCGCGGATGAAAAGCAGCCTGCCGGTGCAGCCGACGCTCATGGCCACTAATGAGCGCCGGCCCTCTTGTTTCCCGAACTGCCGAAACAGCATGGCGAACGGCAGTGCTTAGCTTTGGGTTGGAACACTGCGTGGTAGAAACATAGCTGAGGAGACTGGCGCCAACGAGAAGTTGTCGCTCCAACGAGGGTCGAGTCACCCAGCGAGTCATTTGAGATACTTTGCAGACTTTGCACTCATTTGAGAATATGACCTCATGAAGTGAGTTTTGTCTTGGCTGATCCTAATGCTTTCATTGCAAACAATCTGTTTATCTTATATTTCAGTGAAGAAATGCTGGGAAGTGATTGTTCTAATTACAGCAGTGAACATGTAAGTCTGTTGTCATTTCCAAAAGATAAAAATTGTTTTAAAAAATGGGTGAAGCAAGTACAGAAAACGAGGGACAAAAGGCAACCAATACTTCTATCTTCACTATCACTTCTGTCTTCTATCCTTGAGATGAAACTCACCTCATGACGTCATATTCTCAAATGAGCCATGTCTTAGGGTATTGCGTTAGTGAAAACTGGTGTTAAATTTTAATTCACTTTGAAATATTTTCCAACTTAATTAGCATTCAAATTCAACGTGACCAACTATGTAGACAATAAAAGATAAATTCATACAGAATATTTACACATAGTTCCATCATTTTGTCATGGACCCTTTAAGCCTTCTCCTTTCATTCCTGCTGTTTATTGTTCCTGCCTACTACATTATGACCCTGACTGTGGTGGTCAGGGTCATAATGTAGTAGGTAGGAACGTTAGTAGGCATAATGTAATAGGCCTAATAGTTGTAGGTAAGTATTAAATAAACAAGAAAACACACGTTATAACTAATCCCAGCAATACCAAAACATAGTCATCACAAACCACAGCAACTTTGTGATAACCGTTCCTGATTTTCACCCACTCTGCCCCCAGAGCCATTCTCATGTCCCATCAGTGGCTTTTCCCCACATCCTTCTAGGCCATTAGTCCAAGCTGATGGATCAAAAGATTATCAATCTGTTAGACTGATAAGTGGATAAAAAGATGTTCTTTTTCTTGCAGGTGGTTTCTCTTTCTTTGTCCACCAGTAAGCATTCTACTGCCTACTATCAGCAAACATTGATACTACCAGTGTAATTTGTACTACTGACAGTTTTAAAGAATGAGTTTTTAAATAAAAGAGCCTGAGAGATTAGCAAAAACCCTCAGAAGGAATTAGTGTTATGGTAGATGTGATGTCTCTTTACACCCTTCACTCTCTGCTGTGGATTTGTATGTATTTATTTGTGTTATTTGATGTACAGTTGTGGGCATCGATTTATTTGGATATTGGGAAAATGTATTCCTGTGGGCCAGATGTCTGTGTGTTTATGGAGCATAGATATTATTTTTCAGAGGATGGTATTTTATCAGAGATAATCTGCTCAGTGCTCCAGGTTCTCCTTTATTTATAGTTTCTCCACATTTATCTGAAACTGTTTGTTGAGCTTCCCATCCATTTCTCTCCAATTCCCCCCTATTTATACTTTGTCTCTCTAACTCTCTCTCTCTCAATCTTGTTTTTTTTTTTTTTTTAGCTATTTCCAGCCATGTGTGGAAGTTGGGACTTTATAAGAATCACTGGAAGATACAGTCATCAAAGACAGTTAAAACAATCAAAATAGTCTGCTTTGGTGTTATAGGATACTCTGTTTGATTACACTACACTTAAATGGCTGTAATTCTGAGGGCAAGTGTGTTGAGTAAGCAGAGAACAGATGGCTCAGAGAACACACTCTAGCAAACAATTGACTTGGTTTTTCATACAAAGAATTAATGAGCCACTTGAATTTTACTCATTTCCAATTTTCTCCTGGAGTGGGTATTTAGCTTTCTCCTCTTTCTCCTTTCTCTGCAGGTATCATTCACCAAATGAAAGGGGACTATGAGACTGCACTGAAACTCCACAAAACACACCTGGCTATAGCTCAGGAGCTGAATGACTATGCTGCCCAGGGTCGGGCTTATGGTAATATGGGCAATGCCTACAATGCTCTTGGAGCCTTTGACCAGGCTGTTCGCTACCACCGCCAGGAGCTGCAGATCTCCATGGAGGTCAATGATCGGGCTTCGCAGGCCTCCACCCATGGCAACCTGGCTGTGGCTTACCAAGCCCTGGGTGCGCATGACCGTGCTCTGCAGCATTACCAGAACCACCTCAACATAGCTCGGGAGCTCCGAGATGTCCAGAGTGAGGCACGGGCTCTTGGCAATCTAGGGAACTTCCACTGCTCTCGAGGAGAGTTTCCTCAGGCTGTACCCTACTATGAGCAGTACCTCCGACTATCCCCTGAACTCCAAGACATGGAGAGTGAAGGTAAAGTTTGTCACAATCTGGGTTATGCCCATTACTGCTTGGGCAACTACCAGGATGCTGTGAAATACTATGAGCAGGACCTAGCTCTGGCCAAGGACCTTCATGACAAATTGAGCCAGGCCAAGGCATACTGTAATCTTGGTTTGGCTTTCAAGGCCCTAGGAGACTTCACCAAGGCAGAGGAGTGCCAGAAGTACTTGCTATCACTAGCTCAGTCCCTGAACAATGCACAGGCTCGCTTCAGAGCTCTAGGGAACCTGGGAGACATATTTGTTTATAAGAAAGACGTGGCTGGAGCCATTCAGTTTTATGAGCAGCAGCTGGCCTTAGCTCATCAGGTATTTTATAGACCAATTCTTCTTATAAATAATAAATGCAGCCATATCAGTCCTGTTGGTAAGCTGGAACTCTTTCTTGTTTCAGGTTAAGGAGCGAAGGATGGAGGCCTGTGCTTATGCTGCCCTTGGGGCCACATACAGACTTGTGCAGAAATATGACAAAGCCCTTGGCTACCACACACAGGAGTTAGAGGTATACCAAGAGCTTGGTGATGTGTCAGGAGAGTGCAAAGCCCATGGGCACCTTGCGGCTGTCTATATGGCCCTTGGGAAATACGCCATGGCCTTCAAAAGCTATGAGGAACAGCTAGAGCTAGGACGAAGGTTGAAGGATCCTGTGGTGGAGGCTCAGGTCTATGGAAACATGGGCATCACAAAAATGAATGTTGGAGTGATGGAAGAAGCTATAGGGTACCTGGAGCAGCAGCTGGCAACCTTACAGCAGCTGAGTGGAAATGAAGCAGTAATGGACCGGGGAAGGGCCTATGGAAACCTGGGAGATTGCTATGAAGCTCTGGGAGACTTTGAGGAAGCTATCAAGTACTATGACCAGTATTTATCCGTGGCACAGAGCCTAAATCGCCTGCAGGACCAGGAAAAAGCCTATAGAGGCTTAGGCAATGGACACAGGTGAGCCTGGAATTTAGTTTCGAATTCACTTCATTCAGTTTAATAACTTAACAAAAAAACTCTTCTTATCTGTTTACACCAGCATTTGCTGTAGCAAATAATGCTATCAACTGTATTTTTATACATATATATCAAAGGTGCTTGCATAAAATTAGCATGTTTTTGTTCTCACTGTGAAGGACCCCAGTAGTTAGAGACATCTTTCTGATGAGCAGTGCTTGGATCTGAATCTAGTGCTTGCTGTGTCAGCAGCAGCCTAGTGGCCCTTGCCTTATCTGTATGCAAAGTAGTTTGGTACACAGATGTCAGAAACTGGAGGAAGCTCAGTTATTTTAAAGGCAACTTCTTGCATCTGGTCTGTTCTTCCTCCTATTTCTCCTTGGCTTAAAAAAGCTGTTAGAAGAGCTGAGACTACACTGCAAAATAAAACCCAAACAGCTTGCTGAAATCCTCATCTCGGAGATGATTTTCTTCTCATTGTGTTACATCAGCATGACACCACTGCAATAACACACATCTGGATTTGCGAAATAAGTCTTTCCTTCTCATCTTCCTCCAGCTTTTAGTCAAGCAAATATATCAACATTCATTAAACCAAAAGCTTTTTTCTTGTAATGCACCATTTGAACTGCAATCTAGTAATTGTGTGTCTGAGAATGTGAACTCTGAAGTTTGTAGGCACTTAAAAATTCAGATTAATGGGGGCATCACGTAAATTATGCTAGTAGATGGCAAATGTTACCCTTCAAAAATAATTGCATTGAAAATCTCTTATCATATTCAAAAAATGTATTTGCAGCTGGCAGCACTAGGGTGAACAATAAAGTTCATATTTCACACAAACCTAAACTTACCATTATAAATTAAAGTCTTTCTGCAATACAACTCTTAAGCTGCTGTATTCCAGTAATTTTCCATTGAGATATTAGATGTGAAATATACATGTGAATAAACACACAAAAAAAAGCATTTATTTAATTTCAATAGTGCCTTGGTTTTAAAATGAAAGAGGAAAAAAAAAGAGTCACAGGTTACCATTTTTATGTCACGAGTTGATAGAGTTTTCTCAAGCCTTCATGACTTTTGCAACATGCTGTGGTCAAAGTGCTTCATAGACAGTCAATGTGGGGGGTGGGACCTTTTTTTAGAGCTATCCTGCAGCTTTGAATAAATGTGCAAAAATAAATTTGGACATGTATCACATTCAGTAAGCCATGGAGCATGTCATATCTATATAACTTTATTTTAACTATCATTTGGCAAGAAGTGAAGTTGTGATTCAAATCTGAATGGCTCACTGAATGAGATGGGGTTTTTGTTGTTGTTGTTGACCTAAAACCAAACTAATGCTTTGTGTAAGAGGTTTTGAATATGGTAGTTATTTCAAAATTTTAGACAAAAATAGTCTAAAATTAGTCCCAAGCACAGAAGAAGTATTTTAAATAATTTGTCATCTTTGATTTACATCTTAGCACTGACTTTTTTTTTTTGCAAAAAATGTTAATGATGGTACACTGTATGACTTGATATTTATATGTGCTTTATTTTAACTGAACACTTGCTTTCTGTTTTCTTCTGAAGGGCTATGGGCAACCTACAGCAATCGCTGGTGTGTTTCGAAAAGCGGCTAGTTGTGGCACATGAGCTTGGGGAATGTGGAGGCAAGGCTCAAGCCTATGGTGAGCTCGGTGCACTCCACAGCCAACTAGGCAATTACGAGCAAGCCATTTCCTGTCTGGAGCGTCAGCTCGCCATTGCCCGTGATACTCAGGACAGACTACTGGAAGGTGATGCCAGCTGTGGCTTGGGTGGTGTTTACCAAGCTATGGGAGAGTATGAGACAGCACTACGATGCCATCAAAGTGACCTGGAGATTGCAGAGGAAGCAGGCAGCACTACACGCCAGGCCCGAGCCTATGGCAACTTGGGCCTAACCTATGAATCGCTCGGAAACTACGAAAGGGCAGTTGTTTTCCAGGAACAGCACCTAAGTGTGGCAGCTCAGACTAATGACTTGGCCGCCAAGACACTGGCCTATGGCAGCCTGGGGAGAACACACCATGCACTTCAGAACTATTCACAAGCAGTCATGTACCTGCAGGAAGGTAAGCAAGCTAAGGGAACCAGGGGAGAGGATTGCCTTTGTTGCCTGAGCTGATAGGCTTAGAGTTTGTGAATTCATGAATATGAAATTCAGAGCCTATTTATTGCTAAGCCTTTGCCACACTTTTATTAGGCTGCATGCATGTGTGTGTGTTTGGGCTTTTGTACTTCTGCGTTTTACGTGCACAAGGGGATTTTGTGTGAGCATTATGCATCTGTGTTGTCTTCTAAGCTGTATAGGTATCGCGGCGTTTGTGTGTGTTTGCCTGTACAAAGAATGTCGCCAAGGTATTTCTCCTGTTTACTTCTAACTGTTTCTCACACCTCTGTATCTACTTTCTCAGAGGTGTCTGTGCTGTGAGCTGCCAAAAGAGTATTTTCACACAGGGGCTGTCAAAACCCTGCCTCTCACACTCTTTGTCCTGTATAGATTATGGTAAAATTAAAACTTGCAGCTTAGCATTTCAAAAATTCATGTTTGTCAGTGAGAATGTAGCAAGCAGAAGCATTAATTGATGTGAAATAAATGTTCACACAACCACCTTTCACACTGCGTTAGAGCCCTAACCTTGCTTACATCCAAGAAAATTGAAGTTTCGGTAAGACATTTTTATAAATTAAGAGAGTAAACAAGAAAGGACAAAAACAAGTGTCCTCTATCTGTCCTCAATCCACTGATAGAATGCACTGGGTCTTCTGTGGCCTAGACACCCACTGAAGGCCTGCTTGTGCAGCTTTAATGGAAACAAAGGGACAGGCCAGTCTGTCTCCACCCTGTCCTCCAGTTGTCCCCTGCTTTGCCCTTGTATTGTTCCTTGTTTGGCTTTGAAAAAGAACAGTGCCTTCACTATCCTTGACAGCCAATTATTTCTAGCCAACCTACCCAAACCAAAAAGTAGGCATATTGTTTTTTTTCCCCTTTCAATTTTCAGTTTTTTTCTATTTATGCCCCTATTTCTTTCCTACACTTTATGCTGTACTGCTAGTTTTTTGTTTTTGTTTCCCCAAGAAGACTAATTGGGAGATGAGCTAGAGCAACAGCTCTAAGCTAGTGCAGATATTGTTGAAATCATGTAATTTCCAAATCCCTATGTGTGCATTTATATATGTTTATGTGTGTTTTTTCTGTATTGTTTAGTAATATACATAATATGTTTACAGACGATAACACTTACAGGATACCAATTAGAAAGAGGCATTTTTCAAGGATCAACACAGTGAACAGTTTCATAAAATCAGTGAACTAATGGCAGTGTTACAGTTTTTTCATACCTGGTTTAGAGAAAGTGAATGAAATTAATCAACTGAATACCAACATGAACCTGGGGAGACATAGTTTAACTTTTAACAAATACTTAAAACATTAACCAGCTGAAACAATGGTATGCTTAAATCTTAAACCGGATAACAAACTCCCATTTACAGATCTGATGTGCATAGTCTATTGTGAAATCAGTGTAATTTGTGAGAAATGGATCTTAATCACATCCCAACAGGAGACAAACATTGGAGGTCCCTTCATGAACTCAAATGAAAAGAGGACGCTTTCTTTCATCTAAACTTCATCGAACATCTGTAGCGAGACCTCAAAAATAGTGCATAAAACAGTCTCACTGAACATAAAGTCTTTTGCAGGAAGAGTAGGCAAATATCCCCTCAAGATTCAACTAATACAATTAAAAAAAAAAAAAAAAAACATTTACAAGTTGGTGATTAAAAAGTACTTGCCATGTGGACTACTAAATTTGTTTCTTTTAACAGATCCCTTTCCTCTTTTGTTATTTTTGAACCTTTAAAAGCTGGAACTATTGAAGAGGTACTCTTTCTTCAAATATCAAAGAAATGTGTTATCTTTAATTTCATGGCTCTTTGAAGTCCTGCCATAGCTTAACTATTCACAGTAACCATAATTTTGACCAGGGGTGGGGGATTGAGGGTGGAGGGTTTGGTGGGGGGATAGCTCAAATTATACATACCATTGTGTTTTATGGATTGCAATTTGTAAAACTGAAAATGAATTATTGTAGCTTTCCACTCTATCTCATATTATTTGGTGGAATTACCAGTATTATATAAGCCTCAGCTTATTGGTGTCATGTCTGATCCCTTAAGAATTGTGAATTTCAAGATAGTTTTATTTAATCTTCCACAGTCCGTGCTCCTATGATGTTTCTTCATGCAGAATAGGTTGTGTTAGGTAACAATTTGTAATATGAGAATGCCACATGGATTGATTTTTTTGTCACATTTAAATAGGGTAGCTTTCTAGAACTCTTTTGTTGTTGGGTACTCAACTATTTGTGGCACTTTTCATCTGCCCAATCCAGCATAACATAGGCAATACCTTCTCTCTGTGGAGATTTTCTCAAACTGTGCATTGTTATCCCTACTTTTTCAATAATATCACATACATTGTTCACTGTTCCACACATGGTCATGATCAAAAGACGCTTTGTTGTCATGTGTCACGTGCCTGTATGTGCCAGGTGATTTGTTAGCAGTGCAGTGCGGGCACCTTAGATGTGTATGTGGAGTCTGTGTATGAAGGTGAGGAGGTTGCATGAGCCTTGGTGCTCCAGTGGATCTCTCTCCCAGCCGTCAAGCAGCCTTTAAAGTGTTCTCCAGTTGCTATTCAGGGTGCAGCCAGCCACGGCCACATCTGCATGTCAGCTGCCATGATGTGACTGTGCCTGCCGGGTGCACCAAAGGCACACACGATGACAGTGACAGACCCTGAATGATACCAAGTGGGAGAGGAGAGGGAATGAGTGAGTTAGAAGACAGAAGGGAAAAAGGAGGATGGCAGCCGGGCGGAGGGGAAAGAGAGATCAGCATGAGTCATAATTCACATGTATTATTTCACTGTCAGCTGGAGAATGAAGAAAACATAGAGTTAGTTGACATTCAGGCTTGATCATAAAGAAGTATCACAGAAAAGCTAGAAGAAGGAAAGAGGTTTTGTGGGTGAGTGTGTGTGTGTGGGAGCTTGCATATGTGCATTTGTGTATGTGCAGATGAAAGGCTCAGAACTGGAGCTGAAATGAGTGAGGGGTGAGGATGTCAGAAAATGAAAAGGATCATTTAGATCTGTTTCCTCTCTCCTGTTCCAGCGCTAATGAGCTCTAAGCAGTGCAGAGTCCCCGCAAGCACTGCCACAACAGTAAAGATGAAACAGGTAGAGAGTGAGGGGGGAGATAGAAGCAGAGAGATGAGAGGTACAGGAGCACAGCAGATGCATGGGGGAAGAGGGCAGGCAGGCTGAGGCAGGGTGTGCGGAAAGATAAGGAGAGAGTTGCAGGCTTTGGCTTCAAAGGCTGCCGACTAGCATGGCTGTGGAGGAGCCATGAAGTCTATGGCTTCGTGGTGTGCTGGACTTGCAGAATAGCCTGCCTTTTTCAGGTCACACTCTCTGTTCTTGGCTTATCTAAACCAGCCACAGACTGTTTTCCAGGAAAGGAGAGAAAAGCAGGCTCAGACAAAGTTGGCTTGGCCCATTTTCTCCTCTCTTTGACCAAAAGTGTGTGTTGACCCCTTCATTGCGCAGGCGGGTGGAGAGAATAGACCTGCAAATACAGAGCCTGTGTTAAGCAAGACCATGCATGAGCAATACTTTAGTATAAACTGTGGAATGCTTGCTGTGCATTTAGCACATTGTGACTGATGTGTGGTCCAGAGACTATCATATTCTTTTTTTTGTGTTTTTCCGTTTTTTTTTTTTTTTTTTTTTTAAATCATTGTGCTATGTTGCGACATTTTAATCTGTGTAATTGGGTAGAACAGGATCCTTGGCAGGCAGACTGAGGATGTGCAGAGATGTGACACATTCCTTACATCTTGAGGAATTTGAAGTAAAAGAAAACATACTGTGTGCTCCCCAGGTGATGTGAAACGCTCACGCTGGCTAATAACACACCTCTAGGCATACATGCATACATGCTTATTTCAGATCTCCTCTATTTTCTTGATCAACTTTGAAAAGCCTGCAAATAAAATATCACAAAATAGACTTTGGCTGCATGTTTGCATACAGTTCATTAGTAACTCATCAATCTGTTCACAAATATTTGTTGATATCTTTGTGATATTGTGAAGCTTCCTTTATACAAGCATTACTCTTGTATTTGTATTTGCTCAACCAGTCAATTCTTTCCATTGATTACTATGCAGTCCAATTAGTGCTCTAACAGTCTCCCCACCCTGCCAAAAGTCAGTGTGTGTTTTAAGTCTTTTGCATGAACAGTTTCTTACAACTGAAGCCAAATATCCAAACCACTTCACTGTCAGAACATCAGTACCATGCTATGCTTACATCTGTTACTCTCAAAGATGTATAAGAGTCAGCCTGCTCTGAATGATTCTTACTCTCTCCTCCCTCTCTCATGTGCTTCTTTACTTCCCCCTCTGACAGGCCTGCGGCTGGCAGAGCAGCTTGCTCTGCGCGAGGACGAGGCAAAGATCCGCCATCGTCTGGGGCTCTCGCTGTGGGCCAGTGGGAATCTGGAGGAGGCCCAACATCAGGTAAACTATCTCCCACTCCTTTTCTCTTCTTGCTTTGAGTCACCTTGACTCATTTCTCCTCTCATATCCTCTGCTCACTCTGGGCTGCTTCCAGCAAATCCTCCCCTTGTAGTTGAAACTGACCTCCAATAAGCCAACATCTGTTGGCTTAGTGGTTGGCAAAGCTTGTAAATGAGGGGTGGACATGGATGTCCAAATACATAAAGGCTGGGAAATAAGCTTTCAGTTATTACCTTATGGTGAAAGAAAAGTCAAGAGGTGTGAGAAAACCAGGAGAGGAAGAAAAAAGAAAGTAAATGTGGTTATAGAGCTTGGACGTGGCCAGTGGCAGTAGTCTGTTGAACTGGTAAATGCTGTCATCCTAGCAGACAGGCAATAGATGAGTGAAGATGTTTTTTGTGTCAGTGTGTTTAGTCTCAGGAGCCCCAAACCTCAGCATCACACGTGCATTCATACCTCTTCAGCTGACTGCCCACCTGGCAAGCATAGAATATCCTCTTAACATCTCTTTTTACAGTCTGTCCACACATCACAGCTCAAGATTTAAATTTCTCTCTTTTCTCTCTCTCTCTCTCTCTTTTTTTTTTTTTTTTTTGCTTCCTAGCTTTTGCATCCCCATTAGTCTGACAGTCAACCGAGAGCAGTGGCTGTGACATACGTCTGTAGGGATGTTTTTGAGCTGCCTTCATTTTTAAAATCTAGTCCAAGACATTTTTGTTATGGCACACATGCATAACTTACATCTAGGTGACCCAGATAGCTTTTGTTTTTAGGTCCTGCATCATACTTCTCAAAAAGTAACTTTGTCTGTTTGCAATTATCTGTAACAAGAGCTTGGAAAGAAAGATTGAACCAAGGTGGCGACTAGAGCAGAGCCCAAGTACTCATGAGTCATATTGAGGAATTTGTGTTCAATTAAAGCAAAATATTATTCTAGCAAGCCAATGCAGCATATTTTCCACCTCACATTTGCTTTGCAGTTTAAACTCATTGACCTCAACAATTCTAAATGTTGTGTTGGCCTTGTTGCAATTATCTATGACACAATTCTTTTTCTATAACCATAGCTTTTAAAAAGGATTATTTTTTTATTTATTTACCTGTGCGTTCATAGCCCTCAGGTTGAATTGGTAGTGGGAAAGGACACTTTTGTACTCAGTATAGATCAAGTACTTATTCATGAACTGGCCTGCCAGTACAAATAACCTTGGTAAATACCCTGACCCACTTCCTGTCATGATTGTAATGGCTTAAATTTAAATTTATGAAGCAACCATGGGTGTAGATTGGGAGTACTTGGCCTCATGTTCTTTATTCTCTATATATTTGAGCTTAAGTGTATTTTACCACCCTAGCTGTGATCTCGGTGTTCACTATGACTTGCTGATTGACGTGCCCTGATTGTAATCAGCTATTTCAGCAGTGCCTGCTCCCTCTGAGAGGCACTTAGATTCATATCTCAGCAAGTACAAATCAATGAATTTGTGCTCCCTTGAATACCAGTGGTCTACTGCAGATTAAGCCTTTGCATCTGATATCATTGAGCATGGAGGATGAGTACTCCTGGGGGAGCTTATTCTATAAAAAATCATTAGAGTTATTTATGTGTCAAACTATGCTCACATGACACATTCAGCATGATCTTGACTTTTAGTTAACATGTCAGATGAAAGTGGTGTTCGTGTCAGTTGCAAACAAAATCATGCTTATCTGAATACACAGTAGCTTTAGAAAGTTGCAGCTTTTAGTTGCACCACAATTAAGAAAGTCACTGGAGACAGCTCATTTGGGATCGTTTTCATTTTCCTCCAAGCCAAGGGTTGTGTTGGAGGAAAGGGGCCATGAGAAATTAGTTTCATTTGTAAAGGGATTATTTGCAAACCTTAAAGACTGAAGTGACGCTGCAGCAATCATCCCAAAGCCCTATCAGTAACACAAATGTAGTACAACTCACTGTTTTTTCCTTGGGGGTGGAGGGCGGGGGGACCTCTACCTCTTCCCCTTCCCCCTCCCTTGCCACCATCTTTTCTGACACACTTTCCTGTGTGACCTTGGTATATGCTTCACCAGTTCCTGTGGATGCATATCTGAGCGCTCACAGAAAATGAACAGATTCTGTCTCACAGTAAATTCATTTAATCCTTGCCAGCAGTGTGAGTGTTTTACACTCTCTGCTGGACCTGGACTCCTGGAGAGTGGTTCTGTAGTAGCCTCAGTCATCCTACAGGGCTGCTATAGGTGACAGAAATAGGAAATCAATAAACGCTTACATGAATCAGCACTCTTGGTCAGCTCTGCTTGGCTGGAGTGCAACATTGCCTGCTGCCCCATTTTTCCATTGTCTCTCTTTTTCCATCAATCCAGTGTCTGGCATTGAATAGAAAGGTCCAATAACACCAACAGGTCCATTGAATTCTCTGCATTTATTTCCTCCGACTTTGTCTATCCAGGATTCACAGGCAATTGTTTCGCATCTCACTGCCCTTTCATAGGTCCAGGAAAATAAGAACAAATGGAGCGTTTATGTGTGTTTGATGGTCATTCACCAAACTACTTTATAATGCTCTCAGTGGATGAGAGGAATGCAGAAATCGAAGGCGTGATTAGTGATGGTCTGTGAGGAGGGATGCTACCATCTAGTGGCAGAAACCACTTTGTCTTTTAAAGCCTAGACATGTTCACATACAAAAGCAGCAGCTGGCAGACATTTTTTATTCAAAATTTCTTTCAGACGCTATTGTGACAGCTTACATAAAGAGAAATCACTTCGTTTATCAAAGCTATTACTGGGGCAGTCCACTTTCATAGTTAGGGTTAGGATCAGTAACAATAACATAGTCATCCTGTGACTGAAAGATCTGAAAATATTGTTGCTGTTGTTTACGCTCAGCTCTACCGTGCATCTGCACTGTTTGAGACCATCCGCCATGAAGCCCAGCACAGCACGGACTATAAACTATCTCTGTTTGACCTGCAAACCTCCTGCTACCAGGCTCTCCAAAGGGTCCTTGTCAGCCTTGGTGAGCCAACAAATATCTTTTCTTTCTCACTTCTTCTTTGATAATAATGTTTCCTGTCTTTTTTAATGTACATGACAGATTAGGTATTAGAATTCACCCTTTCATCAACACTGACCTCTGAACTCCACAGGCCACCACGATGAAGCTCTGGCAGTGGCAGAGCGCGGTCGCACACGCGCCTTTGCTGATCTCCTGGTAGAGAGGCAGACAGGCCAGCAGGATTCAGACCCCTACACGCCTGTGACAGTTGAGCATATCTTGGATAGTGTCAACAGCCAGAGGGCTTTGGTGCTATATTTCTCTATGGCTGCAGGCTACTTGTACAGTTGGCTGCTAGCTCCGGGAGCAGGTAAGGTTTGACTTTGCTTGGCCTATTCTAACTGTAAATGATTTTATCAATGTGACTAAAAGCCACCATGTTGGCCTGCACTTACAAAAGACAGTCTGCAAATATATTTAAATGTGAGAGGCCTTCTTGTATATAGTGTAAAGCATGACAGCTACACAGATGAGAACATCCATACACATATGTAGTTGCTTGTTAAAATCAAAGCAGAAAAGAGGCCTAGAGGCTAAAGGCTTGTTTTTAGCCAACAGGGAGTAAGAAGGCCAGCTTTGACACCAAGTGGCAGTGCCACCTGCCACTCCACAGCTAAGACTTGCCCCCTGCCTGGCTTTTCACCCCAGAAAGCATCTGCCAGTGAGCCATGCTAAGTGATAGTGACACAGATGGGACACAGCCAAACAACGGGAACATGTTAACTCATGTCAACAGGAAAACACTTTGAAATTCTGTTCTGATTTTGTGTCACAGGCAGTTTTTACTATTTACTCTTTTGATTTTACATCTTTCATTTTAATGTGATTCTGGCATTGCCTTGGTATGCGCAAATTTATTATACGCAATGTCTTTTGTTGGAACACTGTCTCCAACATTTGCACAAAGATCAAGTTGCTATGCATTTGCATGTATATGAACAATGAAATTCCAGTTTTGCATGAAGAACAGACAAATCTGCAGGTGAGCCACAATAACATAGCTCTTGTGGTCGCCATTGTATCAGCTGAACTTCAGCCTCCTTTTGTTCTCTGATGTACAAGAGGAAATGAGAGGCAGAATTTGTGTCCCATGCCAGCCTGCCTCAACATTTGATCAAAACCAGCTCCCAGGCAAACAGATGAACTTGACCCCCTCCCAGCACTAGTGTCACAAGCAGGAAGAGTACCACAGGGACAATTGTAGGTCTTCAAAGCAGTGAATTTTGCCCCCAGCTAAGAGGGAGCCACTTGCTCACTAATCGCCTGTCTGTCACTTTCTGGCATCCCCTGGCATCCAGCTAGCATGCAAACATGACCAACTTCGAAGAGTGCAACTGATCAAAACTCTACACAAAAAATCATAATGACCTCACTTGTGTAAATTTTATAACATTCAGGCCTGAGTATGAAGAGCAAATGAAATGATGCGCAGATACTATTCATTTAAATACATTTCAAATGAAACTTTCGGGAGAAGACATCCATTCATACAGCACTGACACCCACAGACAGACACACACACACACACACATGCACAGCTTGCACTCCAGGCAGCAGATGGCACAGACAGCCAACTCTTATCTTTTATTGAATATTGTTTGTTTTATTCATTCAGCACCACAGATGCAATACTATTCATGGCTTTACTCACAGCTCTCAGTTGAAATCATCCAATATTCTCCCACTGTACACATTTAATAGAAACATATTAGAAAAAAGGCGGTGGGAAATGGTCGGATTTACATTTCTTGTTATTAAACTTTCACTTCATAAACACGTATAAGCAGCCAGTCCTAATTTCCCCCACCCACTCTCCGTTCTCTGTCTCCTAAGGTATCCTGAAGTTTCATGAGGTGTACCTGGGAGAGGGTGTATCGGAAGGAGGGTCAGACTTCCAAGAAGGTGGCAGCAGCTCGGTTGTCAGCGGTTCCTCCCTGGAGCAGCACATTGCCAGTGCCCGCGAGGCTCTTGGAGTGGAGTCTTACTACAGCAGGTGTGGTATTTGTGGCTGTCAATGTATTGAAACACACCTGTGTGTTTTATCAGCTTATTATCCAAAATGTTCATGTCATCTGTTTTTCTCTTTCACATAAGTCACGTAATGAATTGTACTGCTCCACATACAACCTCCTAGAAGTGATGTTATCTCTTATTTGTATTAATCTCTTCTTTGTCCTTCTTGTAATATTAATACAGTGACCATTAAAAGCACATGTATTTTGCAGAAACATACACTGGGAGGTGGGCCAAAAGTTTTCAATATAAATATAGTACAAAACATACCATGCTCAATCAGTTGTTAAACATCTTCAGATTGAAATGGAGAAATAACACACTTTACTACCTAAACTATAGCTGACACAAAGTACTTTTTCCCCCAGATTTAGCTGAAGAAGGCTTATTCTATCATGTGTCTGGGTGTAAAGAGGGTTATTCTGCCCCACTGCACCCTATGATGACAGGCCTCCACCACCAACCTGAAGCAGTCAGTTCTCTCCTCAGTGGAAATAAATGAGACGGAATAACAGTTCATTGGAGCAGGGCATGGGTATTAAAAGTGAAGAAAAAGAGGTTTGAAGAGTACAAGAAAGAAAAGGAAGGTTGAGATAAAGTGATCACATCAATGGGGAGAGAGGCTGGTGAATGAAAACCTGACTGACAGTAGGGGAGGTAGCCAACAAGAATCTGCAGAAAGAGATGGACGATGCTGCACAATATGTCAAAAGTTAAAGTCGGTGTCATCCGCAGTGCTGCACAGTGTTTGACATTTCTTTAGTTGGTGTTTGATCCATAGTGTTCAGCTATGGCACCCATTGCCAGTCTCTGTCACCCTGGCAGCCTGGCCCTCCTGCTCCATTACCAGCTCATTTACCACTCCAATGGGTAGTTGCGTAGACACAACTGCGCCTGAATGGGCACAATATGGCACCACTTACCAGCCCATTCACTATCTGGAGCATAGACAAAGGGAGGAAGCCCTCCAAAATGAGAAGAGACAAAATAAATGGAATGAAGAAAAATGAAGAGCGCGTATGTGTGAAAGAATGAACAATAAAGGGAGTGATGCATGTTAATTTCTGACAGGTGTTTATGTAGGAAATCTCTTAATCATTTTTTATCTGCTCTTCCTATTAGAACACCTATACATCCTTGGAGAATCAGTTTTAAATTAACTAAATTTTAAAAGGTTGAGGTGGAGGCTTCAAATGGTTACAGCGGATCAAAAGTTACTCTGTGGATGCTGAAAGAGCAAGAAGCTGATGTTCTTACTAAAGTTGACTTGATGTGGGTGCATCAGAGGAAAGGTTTAAGCATGAATGCAGAGATGGAGGAGAGCAGTGATGAGTGAGTGTGGGATGGGGGTGTTTGACTGCCCCCACGGACTGGATCAGCATTACCAGCATTTTAATGAAAGGATTTGACTGTGCTTATTATCAGGGTGTAAGCACAAGCCTGGAAAATTAGGCCAAGTGTGTGGGTTGAATAGTGTGTATTTATGGCAGATCAGGAGTGTGTGGAGTTGATAATCTGCAGAGAAACAATATAAGTCTCTGTATTGTACACTGTGCTCAAGTCCCCTTTTTCTTGCCAACATTTTTATGGCTGCGGATGTCTTTCACTCCATCTCTTTCTGTCTCCGTCAGAGGGTGTTCAAGCAGCGAGACAGAGAGCGAGGCAGGAGATTTGTTGGACCAGCAATTTGAGGAGCTCAGCAACAAGCTTAACTCAGTGACTGATCCAACAGGGTTCCTGCGAATGGTGTCAAGAAACAACCTGTTCAACAGGTAAGGGATTGTTGCACATCACCTGAATGCCGCTACACTTGTAATGAGAAACTGTCTTAAGCATCAAATGCTATTCAGACCTGTTTTTTCACAAAAAAGAAGATTAAAAATATCAGCTATGGTAAGGAGATTCATGGGTATTGCAGCTCATCTGTGAAAGGACCTTTTTCCCCATTGTTTTGCCAGCACAGAGGCAGCATGTGAATCCTCCTTATTAAATAGTCTGAGCAGAGCCAAACTGCTAAAGCTCTTATCAACTCTCTTTTCTGATCCTTTGTATGTGTGTCTGTGTGTGTGTTCGCAGTCTTGTGAATATATATTTTTTTCCCAGAAACTGAGACCTGTGTTTGCTCCATCTGTGTGCCGATTTTTGTGAGATTTCAGCAGAGTTGTCAGTGAGTTTTGTCTTGAGCACAGCGCTATTTATTGATACTCCGCAAAGAATCTGTGTACATTGTGCTGAATGGTAACAAATACCAACAGAAGAAAGTGTCCTTGTGTGTCTGGGTCCCTGTCCTAGTCCACAGTTGAGCTACTCTTTGATGATTGGGTAATTCCAGCTGTAATTGAGTCTCTGTGCTTATTAAGCCCCTTTAATAGCCTGCTGGTAATAATCCGCTCATTCTTTTGGGCCTCAAAAAACTCTGAATTCCAAAGTAGCACATGCTTAGGAGCCTGTCATCTGTCACAATGCTAAAACCACAGAAAATGAAGAAAAACCTCTTTGTCGTTTCCTAAATCTCAAGGTTTGTTGTCAGATAGTAAGCTGTATGTGCTTTTCAGGGGTTCTCTTCAACTTGCATATTAGGATTTAGTATTAGTGTTCATTAAAATGAATGGCCATATGAAATGTGCCATTTTAGCAGAGTTACCTCTAACTAAGAGAAAAGATCAAGTTAAGGGACAATATAGTAGGCATTTAAAGATCTGTTAATTACCATTTTTTAACACTAATCTTCAAGGAGGAGCTTAATATGAAGAAGATTAATATGGGAAGGTGATGATGAAAATGTCCATTTGTCTAATCCTGTCAGTGTGTAAGAGAAAGACTCATTATGCACAACCTTCACATAATGAGACTGTTTGATGATCAGGATGAAGTTGTTAGTTAAGAATCAGTGACAGTGACACACAATGCATCTATTATCTAAGGGTCACCTGACTTTTGAATAATACAAAACCTTTTTATTTCATTCTGTCTTCATAAAAAGAGGTCATTGTGTAGAAATGATTGAGTTGTTTACCCTTATTTAGTACTGAGACCACATTTATGGGCTCATCTTTCAACTGCTGACCAAACTAGACAACCACTGAATGCAGTCTTCATCCTCAGCCTTGCAGTCTATTCTGCTCACTGTTTCCCTCTACACTTGACACTCACCTTCTCTTGGCTTATCCCTTACCTCCCTTACCTCCTCTCTCATTGCTCCTGTCAGGCTAACAAACGATTGTTTTGTTTCCTCATGGAGGCTCGTGGCAAAGCAAAGGAGAGAGAGAGACAGTGTCGAAAGGCTATATGGAGGCCTGTGGCCTGAGGCTACTAGAACAGAAAGATGGATGCCTACTGGCATGGATTCGGGAGACACTGTGCCTGCTGGAGCAGATGGAGAACAGTGACAAGTGTAGGTGCAAAGCTGGACCCCATTGGGCCAACCAAAAGGCTTTTAACCTCAGGGCCACGATTAGCACAGTTGTCAGTATGCTGGGTGTCTCTGCCTGAGCAGAGAGCAGTCACTTGTGTCACACACCAGTCATGTCTAAACGAGACTGTATTTGTTTTGGTTGGTGTAAAATACTCTTTAATGTGACTGGACCAACATTGAAAGGGTTTTGGAGACACATACAGACATATTTTCTATTAACTGGAAGCTCTGAGTTGTGATTATTTATGACAAAGTTCCTGTAAAGATGAGATGAGCATTGCCATCCCCCTCCCTGTCCAGATTGATTACTCCAAGCTAATTTCGTTGCCTCTTGCATCTGCACAGCAGTGCAATACTGACATCTAGTGGTTGTTTGTGTAATTACATCATAATCACCAGTTTATATGTCACTTCAACAGAGATCCAGTATGACTTTCATCTGCCTCAAACCTTGTTCAGCCTCAGTTGAGATGAAGATGTCTTACTACTATTGAGTTTTGGATCGCTGCCTTTCACACCAACCATGCAGCCTTGTCTGATGTGACAGACTGACTCAAATTCCACAATAGACATTGTCAGCCACATCTGAGCCCTTCTGAAAAGCTTGTTGATAGATTTGATGAAAAATACATCACACATGACACTGCCTTTATAGCTCTCTTCTCAGTCCTGCCTTTATGCTTCTCTTTGTTCTTTTCGGGGTGGAGCAAGTCACTCATCTCTGCTCCATGTAGCTTATCTGAGATCAGTAGTTTTGTAGTTGCAAGCATGCAACCATAACTGTAAATGAAAATTAAATGTGTTTACACCTGCAGCATGCTATTACTGTTTGCCAGAGTATAGCTCATAAATAAAGGTGTGCTCATTTCAGTTGATAATACAACTTCATTTGCTTAATTCCAACATTAAGCTGGCTAAATCTCAGCAGAAACACTTGAAAACCAGTTAATAAGTGGTATTTTCTATGAGGAACCCTTTGTTAACTTTAAGTTTGGTGACAATTTTGTTATTTTTAAATGAAGACAACTCAACTTGAATTAGCTTTGTCACAGTGTTATTCACAAAATAATAAAAATAAATCTATTACTTTGTGTTTTATCTTTGCAGGAGTTGTCAGAGTATGACCAGCTTGTTCAGCAACACCATGTCTCCTGCCAAAGATGGTAACTCTTCCCTGCCTCGTCGCTCCAGCAACCTTGGGAAACCGCCACTCCGGGCACTTTATGATTTGCTTATCGCACCTATGGAGGGGGTGAGTATCACCTGTGGAAGTCATTGCCTCACAGGATACATGGTGTAGTTTTGAGAAAGAGAAAAGTCAAGACAAAAGCTATTTTATAGAGGAACTGAACTCACACGTAAGACAATTTTTTAAATCTGCATTTGTGTAATTTCACATTGACATTCACATTGCTTTTTTTTGACAGGGCCTTATGCATTCCAGCGGGCCTGTTGGAAGGCATAGACAACTAGTGATGGTGCTGGAAGGAGAGCTTTACCTGATCCCTTTTGGCCTGCTAAAGGGAAGCTCCTCAAATGAATACCTGTATGAGCGTTTCAGCCTTATTGCTGTGCCCTCTATCCATGGCCTTGGATCCAGTGCAAAGGTTTCACTTCTCATTCAAATGGTTTAAAATGATACCATACTTCTGCTGCAGAATATTAATAAACTTACGAGAGGTGTTCCTCTTATGAGTTCTCATTCCATAACTTATCAGGATATCATTCACTTTCTCTCCTGTCACCCTGTTATGTAAACTGTGTTGCTATGCTCTTAGGCTTACTCTCGCCGTCCCGGAGCAGCTCCATGTGGTGGTGTCTCAATGGCAGCAGTGGTGGGAAACCCTAAGCTGCCGTCACCTGTAATGGACCGCTGGCTGTGGGGGCCAATGCCCTCAGCAGAGGAAGAGGCTCTCATGGTTGCCGAGTTGCTGGGATGCCAACCCCTGGCCAGCTCATCTGCCACCAAAGAGAGGGTAATGAGTGCCCTCACGCAAGCCGAATGCGCCCATTTTGCCACCCACATTTCCTGGAAACTGGCTGCGCTTGTTTTGACTCCAAACCCTGAGAGTGTACCAGGAGGGGGCAGTGCCAGTGTGGGAGTGGGAACAATGGGTAGAGGTGCAAGTGGAAGAAGAGGCAGCAGTGGTCGAGGGAGAAAAGGCTCCATTGGAAGCGGCTGTACCATCCCAGAATCTCTGCACATGCAGGATGACAGCAGCGATGTGGACAGCATCTGTGACAGCCCGCCACTTCAGGAGTTCCTGCTTACAGCTGCAGATATACTGGACCTGAGGTTGCCAGTCAAGCTGGTGGTGCTAGGGTATGTGAACTGGTTAGGGAAATGTGTTCAGTTAGGACCGGGATAGACTCACAGTCATCCAGATCATAGTCACTCTCAAAGGCTGGAATCAAGGCATCAGGATGTCCAGTTGCCCTGACTCAAGACTTTGGGGATTCAAATGTTGAGCTGTCTGTTGATGTTTTGAAATTCAGAGTTTATAAGGAACAAAACTGATTGTTTTAGCTAATGTACATCATCACTTAGAATCACACTGATAATAGTATATATTCAGAATTGCTATAGGACATAATAGGACCTTCATAGGATCAGTTTTTATACCACATAAAAATTGATTATTGAAATTAAACTGGGAATGGAACAGTTCACTCTTGAAATGCACTAGAACAGATAAAATACTTGAAATACTTATCTCATAAATGTTTAATAATTTTTACATTTATTCACACATGTTCTATCTCTGTCATCGTGGCTACAGGTCATACCAAGAGTCCAGCAGCAAGGTGACTGCAGATGGTGTTGTAGGACTGACCCGAGCCTTCCTGGCTGCTGGAGCCCAGTGTGTCTTGGTTTCCCTGTGGCCTGTCCCTGTTGCAGCCTCCAAGGTTTTCGTCCATGCGTTCTACACTGCCCTGCTCAATGGCACCAAGGCTAGTGCAGCACTGGCAGATGCCATGAAGACTGTCCAGAGCAGCAAGCAGTACTCACACCCATCCAACTGGGCAGGTTAGAGATATTGCACATTCATGCATTTTATTTAATATCATAACCATAAAGTGATGTTGTGTTTGGTCTCTTTACACAACCTTGGACATTTTTCAAAGTTATGTAACATATTTTAACATATTTTATTGCATTTTTCTCCATCCAGGATACATGCTAATTGGCAATGATGTGAAGCTTAACAGCCCATCTTCTCTGATTGGCCAAGCTTTGGCTGAGATTCTGCAGTACCCAGATAGAGCTCGTGATGCACTAAGAGTTTTACTTCATCTGGTATGGCATGCACAGACTTACTATACAAGATGTCACAAAATGACTCAACCATAATGATGTATCACCCCAATTTCCCCTTCAGGTGGAGAAATCTCTTCAGAGAATACAGAACGGACAGCGTAATTCCATGTACACATCCCAGCAGAGCGTGGAGAACAAAGTTGGAGGTGTCCCTGGCTGGCAGGCTCTACTTACAGCTGTGGGCTTCCGCCTCGACTCTGCAGGCACTGGTATTCCTGCTGCTGTCTTTTTTCCAACAGCTGACCCCGGAGACAGGCTCCAGCACTGCAGCACCACTTTACAATCACTGTTGGGTATGTTGAGACAGGTCATACATCACAGTTTGATCAGGCAGATTCAGAATCTGTCCATGTTTAACCATTTTTGCAGTATTTTGCATTATTTTATACATACTGTTCTTTGGATTCATGCTGCTTCAGTTTTTCTGTTCTAACTGCGTAGTCCAAGTGATACTGAGATCAGGACATTATCAGATTTATTCTTATTTTTGTGATTGTGATTGTCATATTGCAGTATCTGATTTATCAGTCACCTTGTTAGCATTACTTTATTATAAGAATCCAAGATCTGATATGCCTACAAATGCCCATTTTGTGTTAGTTTTACTTAACGCCACTCCAAGGATTATCTTTTAGTCCTTCTTATTTTGAGGTATAAGTGTTACCTGTATGAATAATGAAGTTCCTTTGATCACATCTCTTAGGTCTACCACCGCCAGCTCTCCAGGCTTTGTGCAAACTCATCACAGCTTCAGAAGCAGGAGAACAGCTCATCAATCGGGTAGGGGCCTGTAGCTTTGAATAAATGCTGGTGGATTTTTTAAATCTAATGTAACGTATAAAACTTTGTTCTCCGTATCAAAGATTCTACTGTTTCTATTACAAAGTTTAAGGAACTATTATGACTGGCTCTCTCATGTTCCTGGAAATTTTGTTTGCCATAACACCATAAGTTTTTTAGTGGAAGAGAATATATATGAAATATTTTATGAAATTTTGCATTGAAGCCAAACTAGAACTCTTTCCCAAGCAAAGTTTTAGTTACAGTGTGAGTCCTGTTATGTTGCAATAGAGCTTGTGGCAGCAGAGAATTAATCTCATGCTCCAGAAGTTTATCCCTGTACATATGTAACCTAGCAATCACGTACTTAGTTTCAAAAGCCAGACTGTAAGATGTGGGTGGTGTTGGCAGTTTCAGGTCATGTAACATGAAACATTCTCAGCCTCTTCTTTATTGGCTGATTGCACCAAACTCTGCAATATATTAAAAACTTTTGTAACTTGTGGCTGTTGTCTTTCTAACTGGTTTAAAAACTTATAACCTTTGTCTGTGGCCTGTGTGCATGAAATTAAAAGGCTATTCTTTCTCCTCTGCTTCTAACATGCGGTCTGAAGGCTGTTAAAAATATGGTGGCAATGGTAAGTGGGCATTCAAGTACCTGTACTCCATCCCACTCTGTTCTGTTTTAAAACTGTCACCTTGTAATGTAGAGACTACATGACAATTTAATAATCTTTTTTAATTCTAACACATTTTTATGCCTAAATGAAGCTGAGCTATTTCTTTTCTTTGCTTATATATATAGATTTTTTTATTCAGTTCCTGAATTTAGTTCCTAAGGCTTGGATTTTGAGCATTTAGGGATTTACAGCCCAGGTTCGTTTTAGGTCAGAGGAAAGAATCAAAATAGTTGCAGGGATAAAGTTATGATGTAAAAACCACTCTGTCACAATGGTGAGAGTGAGGGGACATGTTTTTTTTGTTTGTTTGTTTGTTTTTTTGCTTTCTAATCAGTTATGTCAAGCTGACAAAGGTGTTCCCTGTTCCAAGCCATATAATCCCAAAATAAAACAATCAAATGTGCTGACAGGCCACATATACATCCCCACAAATCACCAGCTCTCTGAGATCTGAATTACTGCACCTGATTATTGTTTTTTTATTGTTTCCCTTTGCTTTGATAACTACTGCATAGCACTCAAAAACTGAGATAGATTTATATAGATAATGCAGTGCATATATACTGTATGTTATGCATATGCTATAAATAAAATACAAAATATTTTAGTGTCGTCCTTCTTTGAGAAGTGGTTTTCATTATATTAAAATAAAGTTGAATAGATAAAAAAGAAGTAATGAGGAGTCAGGATCTGAATAACATGAATCATTTAAGTTCTTAAATGAATACAAATGATTTGATCTTTTAAATGAATAGGAGCTCATCCTGTTATTGTGTTCTTATCGTCTTTCTTGACTAGCTTCACCAAGTGCTAGTCCAACTCCAGACAGGAGAAAAAGAACAGGATTTCTCCCTGCTGCCCATTCAAGTGTCCATTAGTGTGCAGCTATGGCGCCTGCCAGGATGCCATGAATTTCTGGCTGCTCTTGGTAAGCTAACAAAGAAAACAGTTGATTATATCCCCTCTTGTTATCAAACCACTGTGAATTAAGAATAATAATATTCATGTTTTTTTCTGTTTTTACCTATGTAGCACTTTTGACAACACAAACCTACAAAGTACTTTACAATCCACAAGTTAAAATACTGTACATACAAACAAGCACACAAGCATTCACGGATCTGTGTATACAATACTTAAGACATAAATATGATCATCAGTAGTTGCCCTTTGGACTAAATGACTCATTGTCAAATTTTCAAATTAGAACTGTTTTTCTTTTTTATGTGTAGGATTTGACCTTTGTGAGGTAGGCCAAGAAGAAGTGGTGCTGAAGACAGGCAAGCTGGCCAACCGCCGCACCTTGCACTTTGCTCTACAGTCTCTGCTAGCGCTATTTGGTAAACATGATTATTTCCTCAAGCTTTTATATGTTTTCTTTGTCTTAATGTTTTCAAAAGCATAATTGCTTATTGAATTATTCACAATATGCACTTAGCACTCATAACACTCCTGTTGTTTTGCTACCTGTGACTTTTATCCTATTCTCCTCTCGTCTGTTTTTAGACTCCACAGAACTACCCAAGCGACTGAGCCTTGACAGCTCATCTTCCCTTGAGTCTTTGGCCTCAGCTCAGTCTGTATCTAACCCCTTGCCCATGGGCTACTCCAGTCTCCCATTCTCTCCTCCTTGTCTGGACAATCAAGCATCAGATGCCATCTCTGTCTATAGCCTCAGCTCTGTAGCATCCTCCATGAGCTTTGTCTCCAAGTCAGATTGTGATTTCCTTGGTCATCGGCAGCGCGGTGGGGCTACAGCACACTACTCGGTCCACAAACACCCTCATGTTCCCCGAAGTCGCTCATCTCCTCATGGGCCAGTTGCTCCAGTGGCCGGAGCAAGGGGGGATGAAGAGGAATATGAGGGGTTTTCCATTATCAGCAGTGAGCCACTGGGAACTCACTGTGACTCACTGCCTTTGCCACCAGGGCATAGCCAGCGACACCACCGTGGAGGCAGAGGGGTTGGTGGTTCCATCACAGGAACAGGAAGAGGCTACACTGTCTCAGTGTCATCAAGGGGCAGTGTCAGCACCCCCACATCCCCTGTTAAATCTTTCCTGGTGCCCAGCCCCAACTCCCCATTCCAGAAGGTGGGTAAGGTGAGCACCTCAGATACAGGCGAATCTGACCAGTCTAGTACGGAGACAGACAGCACTGTCAAGTCTCAGGAGGAAAAAACTGTCCCTCTGGATCCTCAGGAGCTGGCCCAGAAGATTCTGGAGGAGACTCACAGCCATTTACGTGCTGTGGGTAGTCTTCAGCAAGCTGGGGCAGAAGGTGGAACAACGGGTGGAACATCAGCTCGGAGCAGCATGTTCCGCTCTTCTGAAACTAGCGCATTCAGCCGTCCCAACAGCAGTGCTAGTGGTCGAGCTCAGTCTTCCCCAAAACCCAAACCACCCTCGCGTTCTTCTTCCCTGCAGAAAATAAGCTCTGGATACAATAGCCCTGCAGTTTCTGAGTCTTCCCAAAAGGAGGGCAGCCATTCTTCACCCACCCTAGACAGCCACGCACAATTCAAACTGAAGTACCCAAGCTCTCCCTACAGTGGCCACATTTCTCGTTCCCCAAGTAATGTGTCCCCTAGTTCTGGTCACCAGTCACCAGCTGGAAGTGCTCCATCTCCTGCTCTGTCCTACTCCTCTACGGGCTCTGCCTGTTCTACATCAGCTGACACACCAGATTTAGACCGACTAAGAAGAGGGGTCATTGATGAAAAAGTCCAAGCTATCCACAATCTGAAAACCTTTTGGGCTAATGCTGCAGCTCAACAACAGCAACATGTGGGTCCTATCAAAGCTGTCCACAACACAGCGGGACCTCTTGCTCCTGCCAGCAGAGATGTACTGAGCCTTCTGAACCTTTCTCCACGCCACTGCTCCCCTAATGATGCCCAAGACAGCCTGGAGCTGCGGGAGCTGGGATTGCAGTCACTGGATAGGGGTAACAAGAACTCTTCAAATGGACGCCACTGCTCCAACCCCAGAAAATTGTCACCATCACCGACCATTTCCACAAGCAGTAGCCCTGGTGCTCGTTCAATCCGACTACCTGCTGGCAATGGGTATAAATTCCTATCACCTGGAAGATTTTTCCCCTCCTCTAAATGCTGAAACATTTCAAACAGTCCAATATTTTTGTTTATTATTTACTATCCTGTGTAGGGGAGGAGTAGGGCACTTTTTGAGAATATGTGGGTCCACCAGTCTTGGTGGATTCTTTGATTTCTTTGGTTAGTGAGCGTGTTCCTGCAGAGACACATGAATGCTTTAGAGACTGTCTTGTCTTTGTGCCCATAACACTGTAAATGGCAATGAGAAATACTCAACGACCTGATACTGTGCTTGTGTGTAACTGTGTGTCAGGTAGATGTAAATGCCATTTGGTATTTTTCCCACCAACATTTTGCTGTTTGAGAGGGCCAAGATGTAACGACGTTGACTGATTTCCTCCATTCTATTTTTGTTTTAAAATTTAATTGTTATTGTTATTATTGTTTATTGATGTTAATATTATAATTATTATGTTTTGTAAATTAATTTGTGTTTCACAATCAGTATTAAGCATTTTTATATAATTAAGTGAAAAAACCTGTACCATGTAAAGATGGATAGAGTGGGAAAAAAGATTTAATATTTTTTATTGAAATCAAAGGGGCATTTTGCCTGATTTCTTTGTGAACTGTCTGCTCTGAAGCATGGAATCTCTTGCTATTCAGTGTTAAGTATTATGTATGACTTTTTAGCCATGATTTTTTGAGATTAAACTTAAAAAGATCCACAACAACCATCTGTCATTTATCAGTAAACTGTTTCAATAAAAACATCATGTTACTGTTTTGGTTTTACTGTGTTCACATGATAGATGGATAGGTTCATGCCAAAAAGAGAAGACTTTCGATGGGTGGGTTAAAATTGTAAGAGAGGGATTTAATTGGTTAAATCTTCTTAGTAGGTGCGTCTTTCTCCCTTCGACGAATCACAGCTCATGAGGGCGGGACCAGTTGCGCTTTTAGTATCAATGACGTCAAGGAGGAATCAGAGGTAGTTGGGCGGTACAGAAAGGAAGAAGTTACGATGGTTCTCATCAAAGAATAGTAAGTTAACTCTTTCATTCTAAAATGTCATCTTCAGATCATTTTGAAGGTGCTGTTTCTCCATAGCAACAAGTAAGGTAAGGCAGGGATGTTTTTTCAGGGCCCGAACAGCGGTGAAAACTTTGTTGTTTTAGTGTCCGTGTCAGATATGAGGAAAGGGTGGGATTGTTCCAGCGCTGCCCTGGCCTGCCGGCTTTGACAGCAGCGTGTCATTATGCGACAGCTGATGGTTTTTCTATTGTGTCTCAAGTTCGTAGAAAATTGTTGACTTCTAAATGCAGGAATTGTGGTGGATGCTGATACTATGAGCCCTATGTGCTCTTCAGCTCCCAAATGCTGAACTTCGGAGGATTTGCTAAAGCTAAACGTTAGCTAATACTAAGCGTTACCTATTAGGAGAAATTGCTTGCTGTTGCCTTAAATAGTGTTTTCTTATTAATATTAGGATAGCGTCGTAGCAACACTAGCTAATCATCGTGTTCCTCCTAAAATTACACTAATAATTAGGAAACTTCTGTCTCGTGTCAGACTAAGCCTTTTCATCCAACTAGCTCGCTGCGCGGTACTTGCCTTAATTACCTGTTAGCCCACGTATAAGGTTGAATTTAAATGCCTTAACATTTGTTTTAAAGGTCATTACGTGAAATTATGGCAGTGTACGTGGCATAATTTTGGGGAACCGGGGGAAAATATGTTAGCTTTACATTTTCTACTACTGGAAACTTGTCAGATTTTGACACCATCACTTTAAGTGTTGTTTGTAGGTCTCGCGACTTCTCTGTCAGTCTTGTTCTTATTTTGGAAACGAACGTTTTTGTGATGTTATATTGAGAGATTAATTTTAGCCAGAGAAGTTAGATTTAAAAACTGCACCATAAACTATTGTACATGTTAAGTGATCAGTCATTAAACGGTGTCGACAGAAACTAAATATGTAACCAACGACTGTTGTTTTAGCATTATTACAATATATCACTGCAAAAATCCCAAATAAACAGGCAAGAGTGCATGCCAAATAATCTATAAACCATTTCGAAAATGCATGTAATTTTACACTTTCGATTTTATAGCAAATGAAATCAAACAAAAACCGACAAAGGATAGATAGAATTAATATGTGAGAAACCATATAAACCACATGTAAGGAAAGACCCAAGGCATGTCGGCTGCATTAAAACCAGTTATTTGACATCTTAGTGAAAGATGCAGTAACAAGAAGAGCTTTTTGTTTGTTTGTTTGTTTGTGTGGCAAGTTGAAGAAGATATGCCTATATTAACTTTTACACAGTGTGATTAAGATGGCTTTTAGTTTGGGTTAAATCATATTTTTAATTCACACTCTTCCTCCCACTTTTTATATTTTATTGAAAATGTAATGAGGCACACACACACTCCACACACACAGTGACTGACCACTAAAGATATATGAGGAGTAAGTCCAAATGGCTAACTGTGAATAAAACACAACTAAGTGATTTCACAGAGCTCAAAGTTTTGGGTTTTTTTTTCAAAGTTATAAACAGTAAGCATAACTGGCAAATACACCTGCAAAGTGTTACAACACAATTTTAAATATGTAGGCATATGCCAGATAACCTTACTAACCAAACAAATCTGCCAAGTTTCCAAAACTGATTTAAAAAGAGAATCCCCAGTATTCATGTGTGTATGTGTGAATCTTTGTATTCACACATGCATGCATAAAAATATAAGTCACATGCCTGTGAGCAAACAAGTGTAGTTTATTTGAACACATGGATCAGAATTCTTGTACTGCATAGAATTTAGAAATATATTTCATTAAGAAAACAACATTGGTTTTCAATCTAAAATCAAATGGAAGTGTTACTTCTAGACAAAACATTAACTCATCTGTGTTTGCTAAAGAAACCTATGTAAGGTTTTAATTAGCTTAATTTGTAATCCAATTAAAGCCTTACATGGGTTTTATAATCATAGAGAACTAATAGATGTTTTTGGTCTTTCTTTTATACTATCTGGTGTGGGAGCTTCCTAAAACCAATGATGCATTTGCTCTTTGTTCTGCAAATTGCACACCCTGAATTCGAACCACTGGAGGACAAGCAGAAAATGTTGCTGAGCAGTTTGACTGCACATACATAAGACTGTCTCGTACTTTTGAATATTTGAAGGATTTCTCTGATTATCATTTTTGATGTTGTTTGCTCTGGCACCTATTATCACTTATCTAGACTTAAGACACCTTTTTACCTCTTTCATCTCTTCCTCTACAATCACATCTCTTTAAATTGGGCCTGTGATGAATTTCTCTCATCTTGCTGAAGTCAGCAGTGTTCGACAGGCCGGTAGTAGCAGTATTTATTCCCCCCATCCAGGAAGACTGACCTCAACCAACTTCCTGCCTGTGGCAGCAAAGAGTTTCTGTTCACTGTGAAGTTTGTTTCAGTTTCATATTCAGGAGCATATGTAGTTGTAGCCTCATTGCTTCTTCTGAATTGGTTTGCCATTGCTCCAGATTCTTTATGAAAATATAATATAGTCTTTTCATCAACATAAAAAAATTAGAAAATAAATGCAGACATAGTGTTGCATGCAAATGTGTGTGCACATTTAGCAAGCTAAATGTGCTCAGCACAAAAAGTAAGGAAAAGTAGTATATTTCTTGCAACAAAGCTTCTTGGTAATGAATCTTTTACCAGTGTAAAGCCACTTTTATATCCCCTTTAAAGGGTGCCACATTTGTAGGGAAAATGCATTTGTAAGATGAGCACCAGAGCTAAGTATGTGGGTTGTACCCATTTTGCCAAATCTTCTCTGCCAATGCCAAATAGCTTACTTTGTTGTTGATATTGACTCTTATTTTGAGTTTCTGGTATCCCCAGTTGCTGACAATGAGACTGCTGTTGGCAACACGTGCACTGGAACCTGAACATGTGGAGGAATGTTATACATCCATCCATCCATCTTCTCCCTCTTTATCCATGGTCGGGTCGCGGGGGCAGTAGCCTAAGGAGGGAAGCTCAGACTTCCCTCTCCCCAGCCACTTCTTCCAGCTCATCTGGGAGGATCCCGAGGCATTCCCGGGCCAGCTGAGAGACATAGTCTCTGCAACGTGTCCTGGGTCTTCCCCGGGGTCTCCTCCCAGTGGGAGATGCCCGGAAAACCTCACCAGGGAGGCGTCCAGGAGGCATCCTCACCAGATGCTCGAACCACCTCATCTGGCTCCTC
>JAOWBL010000024.1:9043950-9056021 GCA_028564865.1 Zenarchopterus dispar | reverse complement strand
AATCGAACTCTTTTCTTCTTCCCCATCTTCTCTTGACTCCCCAAACTCATGACCCTCTTCCTCCCACTGTTTCACCAACCTCCCACCCCCCCCACAGCCCCATCCTCACTAGTCTGAAGGTATTTACATACAACATACAATGCAGCATTTACCTCCTTCACAGATGTCCCGAGACGAAAAACTGCACTGAAAAACAACCATGGATGGTGCTACACCCCTCCAGTCACACTGGCACAAGCCAAACCGTACAACCCTCACCACAGTCCAGCCTCACACATCTGGTTCTCAGGCCAAACCATTTCCACACTTTCTGACTGACCACTTAATTCCAGTCATGTTTACAGATTCACAATTGCTTTACCAGTCTAGTACCCACTCAACACCAGCACCTCTCACTTCTGGCCTTAATCTCCATACCTTTTGTACTCTTTACAGCTTTGCTACCAGCCTTTTCTCTAGCTACCTCCTTCTTTTCTAACTGGCAGTTTTCTTGATGCCTAAGGGTTAGCTGTTAGTTATTGCTTCTTGTGAGTACATTTCAATAAATGTTGGCGTTTTTTTGTTTTTTTTTCCCCCTCCTATGTCAGCACCTAAAAATGCAATTCCTTTAGCATGCACAAAATTTACATCGATAATGTAACAAGCAATGTTCAGTAATTGCAAAGGGCTGCAGATATACATCTGTGCCTCAGATAAGACATGAGAGAAACTTGCTGTTTGAATGATTCTCAACTTTGAACACTGTAATCCACGTTCCCTTCTTAGGCTTCAGAACAATTTGGCACTGGCCTACAGACTATATTGTTAGTGTTCCATACGAACAGTCATCAGATTCCCACCAGGAGTTTGTGTTCTTGCTGTGGTTCATTGTCTTACATTGTACATCAGTAATTTGGAGCTTTATTGTAAGAAATCTTTTTTTCTTTAGTAACTTTTCAAAAACAGAAATATTATTGGTTCAAAAAAATGTTTAAGCCTTTATTTTCTGTTAGTTTAGTGAGTGAATGTTACTTTCTTCAACTGATGGCTCATCCAAAGAGTTTAAATGTATGTTTTTTGTTTACATATGTTCAACAATTAACTTCGAAAAAGTTGAAGGGAATTGTTGAAGGAAGCATCTCAAAAAATGATTATACACTCAGGTAATCAATAGTAAATTAAAATCTTGATATTGTTGCCTCTATTTACATCCCATATAATTTTCTTTAGGAAATATGACATCATTTCAATTATTGATGGCCATGATAAAGCTAAGCTTTTTTGCCTTCTGAATTTAATACTTGTATTGGATTGATGTGTCAGCCTCAGAGAGAAAAACTATATGAAACAGTTGGTCTGCAGTGTAATCAGTGTTTCCTTGTAATTTCTGTAGTTGAATAGTGGCTAATAAGAGTTTGAATCAGTGCTTTGTCTATCAAGATGATATTGGGAAGAAGTATTTACATAGCAACTGCTGTCTTCTCTGAATTTATGAAATCTACAACCATATGTTCTGAAAATCTTCCTTTGTTAAAGTTCCTGTCAGCTTTTGAAAATCAGGGGACATGGTAGTGAATGTATGATCTTTTTGTGCCTTTCCTTTCTGGAGATATAAGATATCTGAATATTGTATCAATAAATTTCTGTCTCTAAAAATGATTACAGGTGTCTGGTTTTCTCTTTATGTGTTTAGATGATGATGACAATGATTTAAAGATGTCAGTTTGTGCATATGTGGGATGTTGTATAAAACAAGTGCAATATTATGAAACCCAGAGGTGTCTCCTAAAAGAGGTGCTTTACTCCTTAGAAAAGCATCTGAAATGGCTTCTTTGCAGTCTGGGCTTTTTATCTTTTACTAAGTGACATGTTGCATAATGAGTTGGAACTACAGAAGGGGGGGGGGTAGTATCCTGAAATCGAAATGAAGAGTTCCAACAAAATAGAGATGAACTTAAGTGAAATATTAACTTGCATTTTTCGTGTCAGTTGATAGTGTGAGATTGGCTTAGTAACTTTAAAAGTCTTTACAGTGATTAGTGATTATTAGATAATATACTATGTACTGTATGTTTCAGATTATGTAGAGAAACTTGGAGGGACAAAACTGACTCAAATTTTTTTATTCTATGGAAAAATCGAAGCAGGATTTAAGTTATTTAAGCAAAGCAATTGGTGACAACAATATGGACGAAACTCTTTTGACCTGCAGGTCAAAAGAGTTGCACAATAACAGCGGAATCTGCGCTAAAGAGCAGGAAAAGCCACCAGTCTGCTGGCTGAGATAGCTTTCTTTTTTCATTGTTTGTGGTGGAATTGTCGCATGGGTCTGCTGCAAGGAAACCAGTCATTTCTGCCACCGAACACGCAAATAATGCTGTTTCTAAAAGGGGAGATGGGCAGACTCGCCCACACACCTCCTGTTAAGTGGCAGCTCACAGCAGTCTGCAGTAGGCATCTATCCATCCATGTGTGTCTCTCACAGAGAAGATGGAAGGGGTGAGTGAACCTCTGACGTTTAAATAGATTCAGCAACAGATGAAGAAACAAAAATGAATCTTAAGAGGGGGGCAGGAGTAAGACTGGACACAGCAGGAGAGCCAGGCACTTCACCAATAAAAGTCTCGATGTTCAGAAGTAAAAGCCCCCATATAATATCCAAAATCACCATGTTATTGCTGCTGTGTATAAGCAGAATTCACAGTCTTAAAGCTTTCTAAACAGTTTAATGCGTGACACACTTAGAGAAACAGAAGGTATACCACAGAGCTGTTTTCCTCCCATACAACACAAAACATAAGCTTGAGAATAGCTTCTTCCTTTTTTTCTTTTCTTTTTTTCCTTTTTCTTCTTTTTTATTGAGGATGTTGCATAGTGAAGATTAAATTCTTTTTTTTTTTCCACATTGACTGTACTTTTGTATGTGAGCCTGCCCAGAGGCTGGATTTGTTTGGGGTCTGCAGGTTTTCTTGGACAGGAAAGTTATTTCTGGCTCACATGGATTGGCTGTGATGTCACTAGTGTTTCTCATCTCCTGGGCTTGGGTCAAATTTAGCTGCAGAATTTTTTTTGTCTTTCCTGTTATTCTGAATGAGGTGTGGAGGCAAAAGATGTGTGTGTGTGTCTGTGTGTGTGTGTGTGTGTGTGTGAGAGAGAGAGAGGGAGAGGGAAAGAGAGAGAGAGAGAGATGGTGTCTGTCGCACTGCTCCCCAAAATACAATGGTGCTTCTCTGGATGACAGATGCTGCTTAACCTGTCCTGACCTGGAGAATCGTGATGGCTCAGTTGAGTGACAGGTCCATAGAGGACACACTGAAGCTCTGTTCCCCACTATCTGAAGTGCACCAGATCCTGTACCAGCCCCCAATAAGGGGGCTCTTTGGACAGCCCCCACTGTAGTATATGTCTGGCTGAGGAAACACCATGAATTAATGGTAAAAGAGGGTATCCAGTTCTGCTAGGCTGTCTTATTGAGTAAAATATAGAGATAAACTGAGTACTAAAACACAGGACAAAAAAGTGGTAATATGACAATGCTTGAAAGCCTGTACACCATCCGTTGTCATGAATTCAGCTGAGCAGCCACTGCTCTGTGCTTCGTGTATCATCAATGAGAATTTACAGAGGAAAGATGCCATGCTCTTGGTTTTTTCATCTTGTCTCTGTGTTTCAAAAGAAATACTTCTACCATCAAGCAGAGCAGTATCTTCATATATTTCCTGCTCTTGAATTGCAGAAAATGCTTGGTTTTTTGCCCGTTGATGGAGCTTTCTGATGTAGAAGGTTTATTAGTTGGGACCAAGTGTGAACCCTGGCATTTCTAAAGATTCTCACAGCAGCAATAGAAACCCTGACAAAAAGTGGGCAATGTGCACACACTTTCAGGGCTGTTAAACCAAAGTTCTTCGAGCACTACACTGTGATGGCTTCCAGGTATGGTGACACCAAGAGAGTGTGATTCTATTTTAGCAGCATGCTCAGATGTTAACTTATCATATTGACATTCTTCACTTTTCTTTCAACATGCAGCTTTACCATCAGTGCTTATGTTTTCTAAAAAGCAAAAACATACAAACTGTCTCAACTTTTCCCTTCCCTCTGAACTTCTGTCTTCTGAGTTGCAAGAAGTGCATTGCAGCTGCTTGTCCTGATTTTCTAACTCAGCCAAGAACACATGGATGGGCCTCTCTAAGCTGCATGTCTGCTTTTGTAAAACTGCATTTTTTACAGCACAGAATTGATTATTACTTTGTTGAGCTTACAGCTAAAATGACCATCTTATGAGTCGTGAATCATCCATGACACTCAAAAGAAAATCAGAAAAAGTAGCCTGCAGATTTTTATATTATGCTTTCAAAGCTTATACATAAACCCTCACCCCATATGACTCAGTTGATTGTAAAGGAAGGGACTGATCTGCTCAGTAAAAGATTGTTTTTCCTATTAGCAATTACATTTCACAGAATTTCATGTGGTTAAATGAAAAAGTAAGCTGCTTTATTCTGTGATTGCTTTGCAATTAATTCAGATTTTCTTCATCTCACTATTTGCTGCCTTTATTTACATTATTAATAAACCAGTGTATATTCATTCGACTTAACGGGTATTGGATGTTCAAAATGTACATTTATATAGTGTACCAATATAAATTTCAAGGCTTCCTACTATGTAAGACCATTTTCTGAAAGCAACAGTCCTCTACTCTGTCAAAAGCCGACCGCTAGGTGGCACTGTGTCCGTTTGATAAACGCCTGCGTGAGTCCCTGGGAAGGCGCACAGTTCCCTGTCACCAGATTCTCCTTCTGTCCATGGTGTCAGGAAAAGCTTGGGCGTTCTCCCTTCACCAGAGGTGGGGGTTGGGGTTGGGGTTGGGTGGTATGTACTTGGATGAAAGTAGCCTGTGTTGAGTATAGTAACTATAAGACACGTGTAGTGTGTTTTTATTTGAAAGAAACTCAGATTTTTTAAATGTCAAAAGTGTAACACCCTGAAACGCATTCATGGATTCTGTCAGTATTAAATGATTATTTTTGTTTTTTGAAAATAGCCTACAATTTTCATTTTGTAGAAACGTCAGAAATTTGTAAATAAAAATGATAAAGTCAAAATCCACTCAAAGTCTGCTGCAAAGTCCTTGAGATCCCGAAGACTCCGAGCTGTTAAATAGGCCTAACTTAAACCCAGCTACGCCTGACTTACAGACTTGAAAAAACTTTTTTGAAATATACAACGCTAAATATAAACATTTGACACGTGCTGGATAAAACTAGCATTAAATTGAAAAATGTCAGGATTCAGAAAAGTAATATGAAGTATTAGGACAGTGATGACTTTGCTATATTGTCCATTGTGTCCCATTAACGTGGCTGTTTTAAATGATTTCATGTCTTATCTTAGACGATAGAAGCACTTAACCTTACACAGATAACCCCTGCTATTGTATCCCTGAAGCTAATTAACCTTTGAAATTAGTTATTCTAATCGGGTCTGGCTAAAGTGTTTTATTTTTAAGACAATAATAGTAAGAGAATTCTATTGATTATCGGAACCGAGACCCAATATCATTCACATGATTTAGTTCAGATGGTAATTTAAGGAGGATTTACCCCGTTGGGACTCTTGTTTCACACAAAGACTAAGGGGTTTTATTGCTCTCAGAGGTATGATCGTCGTATAGTTTATTATTTTAGTCTGGTTTATGACTTTATTCCATGACATCAACATCAGCTCCTGTCTTTAAAAGTTCATCTCTAACTAGTCGTCACTTCAAGCTCCCTGCCTGCTTCATAAAACAATCTGCTGAGGCATTATTTCCTTGAATGGATTTTTTTTTTTTTTAGATTGCTGGATTTCATCCTCAGTTATTTACACATGAGGCCAAATGAAACATTCAGCTTGTGGCTTCAAAATTAATGATTCATACCAGGTCATATCCTGATGACTAATGGGGGTGGGAAATTGGGTCGGGGGGACTGCTGGTGGCGCGTTTAATCTTTCACTAGTGTTTCTTGGTGTCAGTATGTCATATCGAGTCATCAGTAATCTCTTTATGTGTTGCTGAAATCGTGTTTAGAAGATGATAGGGGTCCACGGAAGAGCTGGACAGTGCATGGATCAGTGCGTTTAAGGCATTTTAAGGAATTCGTTCATATGTGAAGAGATCCATACTTAATACAACACAGAGGCGTTTAGAATTTCATTTCAAGCAATGTTATTCCAGAAGATTTGACAGATATGTTTTCTCCCCATCTTCCATATCACTGTAAAACTGTAGAGAGCGGGAGGGATAGCCTTTTATCTCTAAATCTGTTTGATTACACCCAGTTTTAAACCGATACTTGGTTTTGGATATATTACTTTTTAAGTGAAAGCCTATTCTAAGATCTGATTTATACTCAGGAGTTTATTTCATTGAGTTTGCAGACCACCTTAACAGCCTTTGTCCCGCCCCTAAAGCTGCCTTCGGCCCCGGTGATTGGCTGAGAGCTCTTCGATGGAAGTAGCTGCAGAAATGCAAAACTTGTTGCTGGATCCTCCAGACTCGTTTATCCCACACAGCGCCAAACGACAGAGCAGAGTGAGAGTGGATCTGTGAATCGCCTCCAAGCGCACTCAGACCACACCAGACCAGACTCTGCAAACGGAGGGACACACGTCCCAGGAGCTAAACACACTGAGAAGACATTTACTGCACGGTGCTTGCTTTCTGGACAAAGCGCATAAGCGGTCGTGGGTGAAGGATGCTCTCCAGCAGCTCCGTGGTTGTGGAGTGCGGCTAATGCGCGCCGCGCTGCTCAAGGGTTGGCTATCATAAGCTGTCAACCCGGTTCTCCGGTTCCTGGGTTGGAGAACCGTGTTTGTGGACTGTCTGGCACTCAAGACTCCTGGGTGCAAGCCTGCTCAGCCGTTTGCAAGATTTTGAAGGACAACTATGGACAGTATTTGTTGAAAGGCTGATTTTCTTCACGCAAACGCACACGGGCAGTTTAATCCTACACGACTCCAGATTTAAAATTTTCCTTCGTATTTCCACTAATGGGAGCTTACACAAAAAGTCACCCTGGGACATTTATCGAGATGGAACGATGAAATAATTGAGATAAACTATTGATATCCTCTGTTTTATCTGTTAAAAATCTCCTGCGCTCTCCTTTTTAAGTTTACCAGGGAGCTGGTTTCGTGTCACGTTCGTCCTGAAGAAATGTGCACACAAAAAACTTTGGAGTGTCATAGTTCACGAGTGTGAGAAGTTTTGAAGTGTTTCATTTTTTTCATCAAAGGTAAAAAGGAAACAGCACTGACTTGTGCGCATTCATGCAGGAACAGACAGTTTGCGTGGGTATTTTGGAAACAGTCTGTCTCCGTTCTGTTCCGCGTCCTTGGAGAAGTTAGAAAAAACTCGATCCACAGAAATTAAATTTTATTTAGTAAGTTTAAACATTTAAAATATAATAAGCATATTAGTCTTACAGACATTTGAATACTTTGTTGGGTAGATCTAATTTACCCCCTTTGCTTTTGGGGACAGACGTAAAAAAATACATTGTGCCGATGTCTGGCAAACTGGCCGTCATGTGGGATTGATTGCAGAGGAGTATGTTTGGGCTGGAGCAGTTTGGTTCTCAAATTAATAGCAGAAACCCTGGCCAGTCAGAGAGAAACATAAACCAACAGAGATTAAACATGGGCTCCCATTATAAAAGCCCAGGCTTTGGAGGCCCTCCTGGAGCCGTGGAGCCCGCCATGGGCCCTATGAGCGAGCCGCAAATGCTCGGGCTCAACATGAACATAAACGGAGAGCCTTACGGGGGCTTTCATTCAAGGGGACACCCAGACATGCATGCAGGCAGCGGACTTCAGCAGCAGCAAGGATCAATGCATGGATTTTTTAACAACCAGCAGCCTCATCAAGGACATCCACACGGCCATCAGCCTCACCCACACCAACATCACCCTCATTTCAGTGGGAATTTTGGAGGCCCAGAGCCAGGGTCATCATGCCTGCATGGTGGCAGGCTAATGGGCTACAACAACAACAGTGGGATGGGACCTCAGCAGGGCTTTGGAGAAGGATTTGATTCTCTTGCTGAGGGACAGCCCGGGGATGGTTTTCCCCAGCAGCAGCAACAACAGCAGCGGCCTGTTAATATACCTGACTTTCAACATCATGGTCCTCCCAGTGGCAACCATGCTGTTCCTGCCCCCTGTCTACCCCTGGACCAGTCACCTAACAGAGCAGCATCCTTTCATGGTCTTCCTTCCTCCTCATCCACCTCATCTGAATCTCATGGCTTGGAACCTCGCCGGATGCCCAACCAGGGAGCTGTGGAGGGATTAGAGTACAATTTCCCAAATGAACCTCCATCTGGACATTTTGATGTACCTGTATTTTCCCCATCAGAATCAGAATCTCAGTTACCACATTTTGGGCCAGGAAGGCCAGTTCCCAGTGGTAATTTCCCAGGGAACCCTGGCATGCCGCGGACACCAGGCTTGCAGGGCATTTCAAAGGGACACCAGCCGCCACCACATCCCCAGCAACCTCAGCATGGAGTGTTTTTTGAACGCTTTGGAAATGGCCGGAAGGTGCCTGTGGGAATGGAGGCGGGAGTCAATGCGAGACATCCCCTCATGCAGCAGCAACAACAGCCTGGCTTGATAGCCAGACAGAACTCATGCCCCCCTGGCCTCCCCCGACCCCCTCAGGCTGAACCCGGCTCCACTAACCCTAACATTCTGGATGGAGGAGTCATGATGCCTGGCCAACATAACCAGTTTGAATATCCCATTCACAGACTGGAAAATAGGGGTTTGCACCCCTATGGGGATCCCATGTTTAATATGCAACAGCCTGCTCCACCTCCCTCCCAGCAGCCCCCAAATCAGAGGCTGCAGCACTTTGACTCTCCTTATATGAACATGGCAAAACGGCCCAGATTTGACTTTCCAAATTCTCATGGTGGTGAAGGTTGGTGTGGCACAATGGATAACCATCCTTCTCCCTCTGCTTACCCTGGCCTCCCTGGTGAGTTCACCCCACCGCTGAATGAAGGTTTTGCACCGGGTCCCCTGCAGCACCCAGGACCTGAGCCACAGTCTCTGCAGCAGCGTCAGAATGCAGCCATGATGATAAAACAGATGGCCTCTCGCAACCAGCAGCAGAGGATGAGGCAGCCAAGTCTACAGCAGTTGGGTCACCATGGCGATGTACCTCCTGGTGCAATGGGTCACGCAGGCCCAGTTGGGAGCATGCCTCAGCCTAACTTTGATAGGGAGAATGGTGGCAGGATGGCTAACATTGATGGACAAAATCCTCATGTAACTCAGGAGAACTCCTGGTTTCAGGGGTCCCACACACCAGGAGATATCATGTCACGGCGTATGGGTGGAGCGGGTAGTGAGTCAGGGCCTCATGACATGGGACTACAGCAGAACGGGGCTGGGATTATGTTTAGACCAGGCATTGGCATGCAAGAGCCCATGAGAATAGCGGGAGATGGACATGTGCAGACTCTTCATTCCCCTGGCATGCACTCACAGTTTAGTGGCAACATGGGCAACCTCTCACAAATGCAGTCTCCAGGAGCAGGACATCCAAATGCACCAGCAGAAAGGCGACCCACTGATTTTCCTGCACCTCCAATGGGGGCACAGCCAACTTTTCCCTATGGAGGGGCTAATCGCCAGGGGCCAGCCCACAGTGCTCCTCAGGGGGTGAGCACTTCACCAGGAAGTTATCCTCCTCAGTCCGAGTTCCCCTCTGGCCAGCGGTCGTCTGTTAGTAAGCTTGGGGCTCTGTCCCTTGGGAACTTCACCAAAACCAGCACTAAAGACAGTGTTTTTGGCCAGAGCTGCCTTGCAGCCCTGTCCACGGCCTGCCAAAACATGATTGCTAGCTTAGGGGCCCCAAATCTTAATGTAACATTCAACAAGAAGAACCAAAATGAGGGCAAGCGAAAGCTAAGTCAGACAGAGCAGGACATTAATAGCAACACATCTAATGGGACTGGCAGTACTGGTCCTGAATATTTTCAGAGCAGCACTTCTCAGAACAGCCATATGCCTGGCACCGGGAATAGCAACTCTAAGCCTGCAAGTCAAAGCCAGACGGTGCAGGGGGAAGCCAGTGCCCTCTCCCCAAACTACAACATGGACGCTACCCCGTGCAGTGAGGGTAAGATAACAACAGGGAGTGGGAGAGGGAGAGGGAGGAGAAAAAGAGACAGCGGACATGTGAGCCCTGGAATTTTTTTTTCCTCTGAAAATGGTAACCCTGTTGTAAGTCCAGGCCAGCAGACCCCCTTGGCTGGCATTGGGGAGAGGGGTGGGGGCACACCCCATGAGAAACAGTCACCCTCTTGGGGAAAAGGAGGTGACCTAATGTTGGGAGAGCAGGCTGACCTTATGTCTTCTTTAGACAGTGGCATTCAAAGTGTAGCTGCCAAGTCTGACAGTAGCTCACCTAGAGTGGACTTTCCTGACGATGTCAGCACCCACTATGGCAATGAGGATGAGGTGTCGTCCAGTTCAGATGCAGGAGGGGCCTCTGGTACTAAGCCCAATTGTAGCCCTATGATCACAGGTTCACCTAAAATGCAGAGGACTGATCATGGGTTGATGAATGGACAAAAACCCCTTGGCATGGGCATTAACAATCATACTACCTCCACACCAGACAATTATGGACTGAGTACTGGTACAGGAGCCAATGGGGTTAGCCACCCAGGCACACCTGGCGTGGAGCAGGTACGTACCCCATCCAGCACCTCTGGCCAGGAAGAAATCCATCCTCTGGAAATTCTGCAGGCCCAGATCCAGCTACAGCGACAACAGTTCAGTATCTCTGAAGACCAGCCCCTGGCCATGAAAAATGGCAAGAAGAGTGGAGACTGTCCCTCACAGAATGGAGACAGTGAGCTGCCGAGCTGCAGCCCAGATGCTGGGAAGGGCTCAATGGGCTCTATTGACCTTGACACCCTCATGGCAGAGCAGCATGCCACCTGGTACGTGCCCAGTGACAAGGCCATGATGGACGGGTCAGAGGATGACAAGGCCATTGGACCCTGGGAAAAGAATAAAAGCCAAAACAACAGCAAAGAAGGTAAATAATTTCTCCTTATTTTTAATCTCTTCTTCTCTCAGGTTACATTAATTGATCAATTTAAAGTTAATACAATTTCTTTTTTAAATTGTTCATTTTATTTGAAATCCAGTTACACAAAATAGGTAAAGTGACCTGGTGAAACTGGTAATAGAGGACTCTTTGTCTACATTTTGGCAGAAAGCATCTGTCTTTGTTTCTCTCTAATATCTGAATTTAATATGTTTACGTGTGATGGAAAAGAGGATGCACAGTTCAAGTTTTAATGACGCAGAAAAAAGATTCATGTGTATTTTGTATTGTAAATATATCAGAATGTATACATTCTAAGAAATACTAGATCTGAATGAACAGAAAAAGCTTGTAGCCTGTTTTTACAGAGCATTATAAACTTTTTCATTGTAGCCTACAGGCACTTCAAAAGAACAGTTGAAGAAAAGTAAACATTTCCTGTGGTTCTTTATCTCCGTTTTCAGGGTGAACAACTACATTGAGAAGATTAATAGCTTTCTGCGGATGTGCGTTTGCGCAGCGGGGTTTCCCTCGCCTTGTTGCATGTTTGTTTTTGTCATTATCATGGGATAATAGCGAGCTGGTGAAAGTGGATTGATTTTAGATTGGCTGGACTGCATTTCCAGGATTACATATCATGCTGAAATTGCTGCCATTCAGTATAAATAACAATATTATTTAATATGAGAAATAGTTAAAAATTAACTAAATTAAATGAAATATTTAGTAATAGAGCGTGATGTTTCTTCTTTTTTTTAAAATCACGTCAGTTTTGTGTGATTTTATACAAACATTACAAGTTAACTACTAAAGAATTTGGAGTGTATATTACGAGTTCCTTAAAATGTTTAACAAAAAAAAAAAAAAAAAAAGACAAAGAAAAAAAACATGGTTGAGACAGACACATAAAGACATCAAAGATGGCTGATAATACAGAAAATCACTTATATTTTACTTCACACAAGATTATCTAAATAAT
>JAOWBL010000024.1:8992495-9006499 GCA_028564865.1 Zenarchopterus dispar | reverse complement strand
TTTTGCTTTTTTTAGTCTTTTGCTTTTTTTAGTTTTTTTTAGTCTTAAAAAAAAAAAATTCTGAAGAGTAATATTCACCCTCTGATGATGATTTATTAAAAAAAAAAAAAAAAAAAAAGTGATTTAATATAATTATGATAATAAAATAATTCAAATAAAATTTAATAGTAAAATAATATTGACATATTGAAAAAATACTTTTTTAAAGCATTCAAGCATATATTTGTCTGTTTAAAGTTGCTTCCTGATTAAAATGTCTGAAAAATGGCAATATTGTTACTTTAATTTGACAACATGTAATTTAGTGAGCCATTCAAAATTTCACCAATTATCATGTTGCACTTAAGACCAGAATTAGTTAACAAATCACTATAAAGTACTTTGTTTAAAGTTTTATATATTAAAATCTGGTGTTTGCTTTAAATTTGTGGTTGAAAAAAGCTGGATGTGATGCTTTGTAGACCGAAAGGAGGCCACTTACACTTTTCTCAGGCCTACCATGGACAAGTCATTGTCATCAAGGGGGACTGTTTCCCCATTATAGGATTTTGAAAACTAATATTGGTTTAAGTGATGTATGTAGTCAGGGTACTGACCATGCGTAATGTTGTGAGATCTCCACTGTTTTTCCTTTCTTCTGTGAGAAGAATTAGGTAGTCCAATTCCAGTCTAATTATTTTCAAGCGAGTGAAATATGTCTGCAGCCATCAAAGAGAAATACGATTTGAAATGTTAATTGCATTGTACAATATCCCTGTTGGGAGATAAGCCACAGATCAAGGATAGCTGCTCCCAAAATAGCAACTGATGGTGACACAAACACATTACCAGTGATTCATTACACCAATGGCAGACAAGATGGAATGCCCTTTTTGATATGCTAACCACATCAGAACAAGGTATTCCACAAATATCAGCATAATATATAAATATTTTAAAACTCTCTATATTTCCTGCATTGGGTTATAGTCAAGAAATAATCAACACTGGGTGGTTCAAGATATAGGTAATCAATAGTGATGACTCTAACTGACATGGGACAGGGTTAAAATCCCCCAAGACAACTTCCCAGTTCTCACATTTTCCACAAAGTTTGAACACATGCCTCAGTCTTGCCTGCTTATCCTAAACTTTTACTGAAAACTTGCCTCAAGATCATGTCATCAAAAAGTTGTGTCATGCCCAGCTGTGCAAGAGGTGAATCATTCCAATGTATTAATTCCTTGGCAAACATTTGAAGTAGGAGGAACTGTGAAGTCTAAATGCTGAGCTCTTTTGGCACAGTTTCAATCTGCTTGACAGCGTGTAGGTTGTCATATACCATGGTGTCCAACAAAGAAATAAGAGCATTTATATATTCTTTTAGGGTAAGGTGTGGGATTTGATCAGAAAGTATGTACACAGAGGTGAAGAAAACTGATGAAAAAAAGATTTTAAATACAGATTAATCAGTCTCACAGCCAATATTCCAGTATTGTATGTTTACAGTAGGCTTTCCATAGAAGTACGATGTGGACATCTATTTAGTACTTTCCAGACTGCCAGAGGATGTGACAATTTGTGTGGAATAATCCAGAATAAACCCATGCTGATAGAGAACAAGAGCAAGAATAATGAGAATGTGTAGCAGGATGAGCATAAAGTAAAAGAGTGGGAGACAGTAAAAGTGTGAGTTACCTTCCCTAGCAGCCATATAGAACATGATGTGCACTCATCTGCTTTGTACTTCTTGGAGCTGCCCTTTATGCTCATAGATTTTCAGATGATGTAGGTGAGGAATCAATGGGACACAGACAGTACCAGGAATGCAAGTCCTTTCGGAGGAAAGCAGCAGTTAGATAGTATTGGGAAATAGATTTTCTTCAGCACCCTCCACCCACCTCCACCACCGCCTTCTCCTTCAATACTTACTGCAATTACTTCACAGTCAACGGAGAGAGATGGAGACTTAGAAGAGTAAATTTGTGTCTCTGCGTATGTGTTTGTGTGTTGACTGAGATTAATCATGAATGATGCAATTTAGGTGGTTGTGTCATAGGTGTATGATGCGCTTTAAAACAACAGGTGAAATCTCCCAGAATCCTCCATTGTTATAGTCAGTTCTTGTACATGCATGTGGAACTGGACACTCACATGCAAGCACACTGCTTGTGTTTTATCCCCATAGGAATCTTGAGGAAGGTGTCAGGTCTGTCTCTGGTCTATCTCTGGCTCTAGACACATATTTCCCTCTCCTCCCATATTCTTCCATTGCTCACTTTTCTCTTCCTCCTCCAGGCTTCACCATTATCTCTCTTCCTCCTCATCCTCCCTGTCTTCCTCTTCGTGCCCCTTGCTCCTTTTGACCTCCTTATCTTCTCTCTCCCCCTCTTTTCTTCCATGCTCCTCCCCACAGCCACAAGCCTCTGTCTTTTTGGTCCGTTCTCCTCTTTTTTGATTCTGCCTCTCTCCTTCTCATTTCCTCACTCTTTTCCTTTGGTACTTCTCCATGTCTTCCTGTCTACTCTCTCTCCCTCTGGTTCTCCCAGCCTTTTTTACTCCTCACTCCCTTTGCTCTGCAACAATAAATTACGTACAAACTCAATGTACATGTCTTTGTTCTCCCCATCAGATAATTCAATTCATTTTAGCCAAGCTCTGCATTCTGAATGATGAATGAATTGACTACGCAATTAAACAGGGCTATGCATTAAACCACTCCCGGCAAGCTCCCATACATGCCCTGCACATATACTCTATTGGACCAATATTCAAATGCATCTGCAAAGAAGCCCCCAGAAGAATAATTCACCAATTTTTACAAGTTCTTTCCTCATTATAGTGTAACATTGCCCCTGTTTTTCACCTGTATATGCAAACTCATTGATATTCTGAATGTTAGTCAGAGAACAAATCCAGCAAGTGTATTATTTCTTGCTTTCACAACTGATAAAGCAACACATAGAATGTGAATGCCATGTAACATGGCTGACAAATGTATAACATCCATCCTGTGAAGAGGCAAAATTTTCTCTATACCATTTGCTGCTTATGCCATGTTCCAGAGATGTGTCTGTTCAGAGGTGACCCAGCAGTCCTTGGACCCATTGGTGGGTGGCCTCTCCTCTGCTACATCTTCCTGTGGTGTGATTAATGTTTTCTAAACAGCATCCAGTCTGTATATGTTCATATTTGGATGAGGACAGTGTCAGTCTGCTGATGTGACAGGGTTAAACAGTATGGGATTTCTCTAGAGTCAAGTATGATATGTTGAGATAGTTATCAGGGCCAAGGGCAGAGTAAAATAAAACATCCCCCAAAAAAACAAACAAACAAAAAAAATAAAATAAAAAAAAAAACAGAAAAAAGAGCAACCTGGGAGGAGAGGGTAAGCAGTTCTGAAGTTTTGTGAATCTTCATTCCCTTACGTACGCAAAAAGAGAGAGACAGAGATTTACACTGGCACCTGTGCTGCACATTGTCCCGAAGACGAGCACCCACTTTAAATGCTGTGGGACTGTGGGAAGGCAGAAGGTGATTAATGGGGCATGTGTAAACAAAGCCCTTGAAACAAAAGCGAGAGTGTAAAGAATAGAGATAAGGCTCGACTCCAGTCAAGTTTGGCATCATCCCTCTTCCACTAACGACCTCTACTGTCGCCCAGTGATGGTGGGGGCAGCGACTATGGAAGGGGGACACCATAGAATAGAAAGAGAGAGTAAAAGACGACCTGACATCGACATCCATTCTTTAAATGAAAAGAGATAATTGTGAGAGGAACTGACCTGTCTTCATCCTTTTAATAAATAAAAACACATGAGCTGCCTGAAATATGGACAATGCCATTACTGATTTAATTTGAATAGATTACTTGTTATTGGGCCTCACTGTGCTTGGTATGGCTGCTAAAATACTTGACATGACTTTAAAACAGTGCAGGATAATATAAACCCAGCCTGCTTTGTTGAAAAATGTGTATTCTGCGTCATTACACTAAAGAGTAACATCTTTTTTTTTTTTTTTTAAAGTCATTCATTGGGTATACTCACTCAAAATGAACAACTTTCAAAATGAGCTGAGGCAGTTCCCCCCACACCTCCCTCCTCCCTTCCCTCCCCATTCTCCCAATCAGTCTCATTGTAGTCAAGTGGGATAAAACATGTTTAGCATGCACAATAAATCATAAAAATAAGCTTGGAGTCTTAACTTCTGAGAACTTCATTTGCACTATTCAGTATAATGGTCTCATACAGGGCTTAATCTAGTATATTTGACAAAAGCTGACCAATTAAACTGATTGATTTCTCACTATGATGTAAGAGTGCAATAATCAACATAGGCCTGTGCTCTGTTGATTTATGAAATACAGCCCGTCAACCTGTGGCACAGCCCTGTGTTTACATAATGACATAATGGAAGAGAAAGCGTCCTCCCCTCCAAATACTTTAGATAAGGCAAGTTAGCCTCCCCGTTGCTCCATCCCAAACCCCTATCAGTAGGCAAACTGGCTCATTCCAAAGAGCACCTCTCACCACACGGTGAGAGACCTAAATCATTGGAAATGGTTTGTGCAGCTCACAGTGCCCTGAATGCTCCTCTCACAAGGATGAATCTATAGAGAGGAAAGAGTTCTAGTGAGAGGGGGAGCAATGAGGTTGAACGAGTCAGGAGTTGTAGTGCTGTTGATTGAACACAGTCAGGTGGAGTTGTACGGTTTTTGCCATCTCCCATCCCTCTAGTGTAGTTGTTTCGTCCATGGCAGGTTCAGTAACAGGTCAAGAAGGAAGAAAAGCAGCCATCTTATCACCCTTAACCATAAAACACCTCCATTCTGTTGTGATCCAATGGGTGTCCCCATGTTCTGGCAGCACACCTGAGGTTCATATTATCAACAGCTGTATTTATTCCACACAGCACCAGATTGTGGTTTCACAAGTGGTAACACTCTCTAGCTCCTTGCTAGTTTTGCCCTGTTGTTACAAAACTGAGCTCTAATCTTGTTTGTTTGTCCTATCAGGAACCTGACTGTCTGTCAACCTGCACCTTCACCTACCTTCCTGTTTTTCAGATCACCTGTTTGTCCATTCACCTTTCCTGTCATCCGTCCATTCGCCACAACTGGAGATCTGCTCAGACCCTTCACCACTGCTGCCCTTCACTGGTTCACCAGCCTTCCGGCTCACTGGCTCGTCTGCTCCTCAGCCCAGTCATACCATCCTTGACCACAGACTTTGACCGACTCTGGCTTTTCCACTTCCTTGATTCATCACCAAAATAAAAGCAATCATTTATTATTCTGCTCTATGTTCACTTTTAGATCCTGTTCTTTACTATATTAAATTCTGGAAAGACAACTGAGTTTGGATTGATGTGGGGAACAGTGCAGATTAATATTTTGTGTTCATATTGATGTTATGTATAAGATGAATGATTAGGTTAAATGCACACATGTAATCATGCAAAACAATTTTTGGGTTGTGCAAATTCAGGAATAATAGAATCCTGTCATTTTCATGTTCCAAATTTCTTTATGTTGGTTTTTTTTTTCATATTTCGTTTGGTTTACATTTAGCTTTATCTTGTCACATGTTTGTTGGTGTCAGTCAGTTGCGTTTGAGCAACTACACCAGCCAGCCACTCATCCCAAAGACCACATAGTGCTTCCCCGTCTCCCAGCAACTCACCAAATGCCTGCAGCTGGCTCTTACCTTTCCCTCAGGCCCGTGATTTCTCCCGTTTGGAGTGAGGTGACTTTCATGTGTTGTGTGTTTGAGCCGCCCTGTTCTTTCCCTTCCAGTCCCCCTCTTGGTCTTCTCCAATGCTGCTTTTGAGATGCAACACACAGAAGCAGACCTGCTGTCGAAAAGCATTGGTTCAGATTCTTGTTCACACTATCCCCAATGGCAATACTGCTTTGAAACACAAAAGACTTGAAAGAGTGGAATTGCAGAGAGTGATAACTGGATGTGCTGTAACAAGAGAAAAATCTGAAGAAGGTGCTGTAGAAGGAGAAGACAAGAAGTTGAGAGAAAAGGACAGAAAAAGGTGCAAAAGGCAAGAAAAAGAAACATAAGAATAGTAACAACGAGATGTGAAATGTTTTGACACATGGGGGAAGGAATCCAGATTAACAAAAAAAAAAAAAAGGAGAGCGAAACAGTAGCAACCTACTTATCTGTTAATGTCAAGAAAGAAATAGGTGTGGAACTGTGACTGAATCAACACATGCATTTTAACACAGACTGTTGAAAGACTTGTGCAGGAAAATCAGACTGTTCCGTAGCAACGGACATTTTCAACACTTCATTCACACTAAAAAGCCACTTCAATAATTCATCACTCATTCTCTGCACAGTGCCTCTCCTCAGCTGGCTAATAGCTTTCAACACCCTTTAAACTCTTTTGCAAACACAACCACGGTCTCTCTCTTTCAAATATACACTTTTTGTATTTGAGTGAAATTGAGAGCACACAAAACATCTTTGCTAAAGGAAAAATTCAAAACCAAACAAAAAAAAAAGGTTAGGTAGGTTTATTTTATAGCATGGAACTATTTTTAGACTGCTCACGCTGCAGTGAATACATCAAAACATGTCTGATGTAATGCCATTACCAGAAATGTGATGCACATTTTATATGCTTGGATTGCAGGGATTGTTGGAGTGTAATAGCAACCCACTCTGAACCTGTCATAACCCTTGATACGGCTACTCAGCAGCACACTGAGTACAGTCTGAAATTGAGGCCTCTAAGGAATTTCTGGCCTTGCACTACTCACTACAGTTTAGGAGCGTGAGGTCATTGGTGGTTTTCTTGTGACTGTGTATGTATAAGAATCTGTGGACTTATATGTACATGTGGGATTTTTCATTGTGCCAGGGGGAATATGGGTTTGAAAAGGCTAATTTGGGTTTAAGGGCACTGGGCCCTTGCCAGATGCACCGACAAATCTCACATGCCATTTGTTATAGAACTGCCACAACCTACATGCACACATGCTTAAACATGCAACCACCCAAACCCTTCCCCCATTCATGGTCCTTGCTATTCCCAGCAAACAGTCATTCGATCAACAGCGACTTCAGCTGTGAAACACTGTGACTGCTTCTCCCTTGCGTAACCTATTTACTAAACATGTCACACAGTGACAAAGTTTCTTCAAAAGTAATGAAAGGTTCTCTGAGGCAAGACTTGTTGGGATGACAAAAAAAGTAAAAAAAATCTCTTTTGAGCATGTTTAATTTTTGAACATGCTCATACGTTGAGAGGTCATTTTCCCCTTCTTTCTTTGTTGTTGAAACAGTTGCTCCTGATTAGGGTTCAGTCATGGGCCTTTAAAAGGATGGAGGCTTAGTGGCGAGGGCTACAGAGGCATCAGTGACACAAATAGCTTTTCACTCTTCTTCCCTTCTTCTCTCTCTTTCCCTCTTATTTAGACTCTGCCATTTCCACCCCTCTCCATCTGCAGTCTGACCTCTGCTATTCTTCACTATGATTCCTGTGTGTTCAAAGGTGGCAGGATGTCAGTAATTGGAAGGGATGTGATGGAGTTGGGGGTGGGGGGATAGAAGAGGGTGTCTCCTAAGGGCTGGTGGGCCTCCAACGCTGGAGAGGTCAGAAAGAACTTCTCTCTCACTGACATATAGGCTTTGGATGGCAGCATCCAGACACAACAGGCCTGAGGCAGCATGCTCTGGAGCAGTTCTGTCAGGAGAGGAATGTAAAAGCAAGGGAAGGATATACAGCAGCACTCAACCTCTTTATGGTTTCTGTTCTCCACTGTCTGGGACACAAACAGCAGCACCTCCATAAATGGCTCAGATTGCTAGTTCAAATAATCTTTAAAGGTGTTTTGTTGCCCCTGAGTTAAGAACTAATGCTCTATTCTTACATACTTTTCAGCATTAATCTGCCTTCTGTCTGCTCGCCTTGTGGGCCGTGGCTGCACCTCTAATCAGCTGCGATTAAATTGCTGGGCTACAGGGAGCATTCCCGCTCGTCTTCCACACAGACATCACAGAGTGATTAGTACACCTCTTTACACAGTATTACACCACAGAAACATAGAACAACGGGACTTTAACTACATCATATTTAAATAAAAATGTCTGGATTCCTTTAACGTTAACAAGACTTCACTAACCTGCACTGGTTCAGTCATACAAATGCGCTGAGAGGCATGCAGACCCCACCCCCCCACCCCCCCCACCCCCACCCCTCCGCCCCCCTCCCTCTCCCTCTCCCTCTCCCTCTGTCTCTCTCTCTCTTTCTCTCTCTCACACACACAAAAAACACCTTCACAATTACATGTGTGTCTTCAAGAAAAAAAAGAAGTTAGTGTGTATGAAGTGACATTAATTACACAACATACAAGCATACAGCATCAGTCTTTGGCAATGTCATATGCCATCTCCACTAGTCTATTTTATTTGAAGGCTGTCCTGGTGGAGTTCAAAGCTAGTTTGGGGAAACACCCAGCTGACACACTGACCCTAGCCTGCCATGACACAGTTATCGCTGCTCTCCGAAAAAACATTACCTGGGGCTTTTCTTATGCCATTTGGGATTACCACTGCAACACATTAGCACCAAACTCCCCACCCTCTGTCCTCCAAATAACACTCCCACCCCACCCAAAGATCTGGCATTTTTAAGAGGATGTGCCAATGAGTAGCAAGGCTGATGCCGGCCAGTGTTACCATCATGTCAACCTTATGGAGGTTTGTCTGTCTGTCTTGCCCTAGGGTGTGCCATGCATGGAATCCCTTCCCTAGAGGGTAATGGCATCCTGCTGGGTTCACAGTTCAGCCCCATCCAATGTGAAAACCCCTCCTTATTTCTTTATATGCCTCGAAAATTCACCCAAATCAGAATGACGCTTCCTCTCTGTCTGTCTTCTCAAACCTTGTTGAAATTGAGGTCATGGATAACATGATGAAATAATATTTTACATTATTTTTATGGACAAACAGGAATTGCTTGTTCGTTTGAAATATATCTACATTAAAATGTTTTGATTTACATATATACATATGTTAAAATATTTGATATAGATATGGAAGTAGATTTAGATGTAGAATCTCTGCAATTATTTCTAGCATGCAGGGGACCAGTATGCCACATGAACTGAGTCTCACAAAAGCATTTAAACATTCACATTGACTATGTCAGTGGTGGACAAAATGAATAACAACTGAGTAAAAGAAATGCCTGGTGAAGTACCTCTAACTCACACTACATTTGCAATGATACATGGGTGATGTTTTATAAGAAACATCACCCTGAGAAATATTCTTCCTGAGGAAACTAAGAGATCTTTCTAATTTGAATCTATAGCCCTTTGATAGCCTTTTTCATGCTTTTTCACTATTTTAGCAAAGAAGACTCTCATATTACCAGTTTGCTGCTTATCTTAACTCATTCACAAAGAGCTACCATAATTCTTTGTGCATTGTGGAATCAAGATGACACAATATCCTCTGCATCAGTTTCCAACTATGCTAGCTCTCCATTTCATACATAAAGTGATTCAGCTATGTGACAACAGCACTCTTCCATTCTGGGTTTTCAGGTTAAGCACAGTGCTACAGTTTCCTTTGAAATGGTGTTTAAAAGGGCCTTCTATATGTTTCTTTATTTTTAAGATTTGGCTGACTTTTACCATTCCTCTTAACATATACAGAGTAAGCACACCAGTGGAAACTCAAAGAAGGATAGTGCTGGTAGCATCTACATAAGAGTGTGAAGACATAAAATATTATGGAGAACGCTGTCTTCAGGGCAACTTTTAATTTGTCTCACACAAATGTGATTTAAGGTGTTTCAGCCATATTATTATTCTTCCTATTATTATTCAAATATTAGGGTAAATCCACCAAACAGGAACCTCTCACAGGGCAGACCGCTTTCTCTGCCCCTTCAGCCACAGTGTCTCCATTACACTGATTAGCAGAGGCCCTCCCTTCTCCCTGTCAGGAGGTTCCTGTTGGCCAACCTGAGTACCTCTTCTACTGCAGGGATATTTTTTGCCCTGTAAAGGTTCCAGAAGGCTACTTTTACAGGGATGTTCCTGGGCATAAACAGCCCAGCCCCCCAAATATCTAACCCTCCTAACTCCTGCTAGTGGAAATGCGCCTAAAGACTATTAGTGAGTTTCCATTACTACTAGAATAGCACAAAATCTAAATATGGCAAAGAAAAACCTGTAATGGAAATGCCTAGCAGCTGAAAAGTTGCAGAGTTATGTTCGACTCAGACAGCTATTAAGCAAACTAATTTTTAGGGTCTGTCTAAACTATAGCTAAAGAGAGAGCAGGACATGGTGTGATGTCACTGGGAGTAAGGGAAGCCTTACTTTTGTTTTCATTGATTTAAATAATACCGCCTCACAAAGGGCTGGTGTCTCTTGTTTCTTCCCAGTGTACATTTTAGGCACACAACTTGTTGGGCTTTGGATAATTTAATTATTTCTTCCATTTGTTTTTGTGAAAATCAAAAAAAAAAATCATAGAGATATAATTTACTCAGTCATATGCAAAAGTTAGTACCATTTTTTTCAAATGTATGTCTTTTTTTTCCAAAAACAATACAAATAATTATATCATAGTGAGTCTTAGTATTCTTTCAATTTAACCTAGATTAACAATTCCATAAAAGTTTTTTCATAGTGCCATAATTTATTCAACAGGAAGTATAATGTGGGCAATATTATGTTAACCCATGATTCAGCAGCAATAAGTTTTAGGGAGTTGTTTCCTTGATGATTTTATCAGTCTCTCACATATTTCTGAAAGAATTTTGGCTCATCTTTAAAATATTGTTTCAGTTCTTCAAACTTTTTGAACGTAATTAAACACAACTCTTTTCAGGTCCCATCATGGGATTTCAGCTGAAGTCTGGACTTTGATAAGACCATTCTAAAATTTTTATTTTTTAATATTTTCAGCCTTTCTGATGTAGATTTATTTTTGTGCCTTGAATCATTGGCCAATTGCTTTACCCAGCTTTGAGTAAAACTTGGTTTATGCTTCTCAGTAAACTCGATGCAAAGCGTGAAAACAACACTCTCACCCCACCCAAGGGTCTCAGTGCTGTTGCTTACCTTTCGAAATTCTGCATTGAGATGGAGATGCCACGAAGCAATTAATCACCAAAGCTCTAGGGGGTATTGAGTTTTGGAAGCTGTTTTTCTTAAATTGCTGATTGAGTGTTTACCTTTTGTTTTTGTTTTTCTATTAGAAAGGGAAATGTTGGAGTTGGAGCTGACTGATTAGAACATCAAATGGTTTTATTGCAAATGTTGCATCATAAATGAAAGAGAAGTCATGCAAGGAGGTAGCCTTTGTGCCCTTTGGATGGGTCTAGGAGTCTAACCTTTCTAATGTAGAAAATCTATGTGCCAGAAATGATGCAATACAACAGAAGTATCACAAGTCTGGATGCAGTTGATTTGATGGAAAAGCATAAATTACGCTTAGGCTATGGCTGTTGGACAAATAGTGTCTCATCTGCTTTCTGAAATATGCTGGTTTCAAGCGGAGTTCAGGGTCAGCTCAATGACGGAAAGGAGCACATGTCAAAACAAAATACCAAAACATAACCCTTCCATTGCAGTGCTTGACAGCTGTTATGAGGGGCTTCTGAAAAATGTGTCTGATTTTTGTCAAATATGGTGGTGTATATTAAGGTCAAACAACTCCACTGTTTTCATCTGTCCACTGGATATTGCTCCAGAACATTTGATGAGATGCAGTTTTGCAAACCTCAATTGTGGTTTCATGTTCTTTGTAGACAGTAGAGGCTTTTGCCTAAGTTGTATCTCTTAGATTGTTGTTGTTGTTCCTCTCAGGGGTGCACAGTTAGATCCTGGGGTATATTTTCTGGAACCTCCACTGCTGGGAATATAGGCAATGTTCTAAAAAAGAGTCTGTTTCACTGTTGTGTAGAAGTCCAAATTGTTTGGAAACAGTTTTATAACCCTTTTAAGATTTATGTGCTGCAATACTTAGTTATTTAAGATTATTGATTGCATCTGTCCCCTCTTGGCATTGTTTTAACACACACATAAATGCGTCAGACTAGCCAAACATCTACTTCTATACATGTCTGCACACCCACGGATGATTGGTTCATCAAGAGCTGATGATTAGCAGCAGCAGCAGCATACTTGCAGCAACTACACTCCTGAATCCCATGGAAGCAGTAAGGAGGTGCCAAATACCACCCTCATTATTTGTTTTCTTTTGGCATTTTTTAAAACAAAAATCAATCAATCAATCAATGGCATGGTGAAAAAGTTATTTGTAGTTTATCTGTGGTTATATTTTTTACAATGCTAAGGCCCACTATGATCAATTTTTAATGATTCTACACAAAATGACATAAAATTAAAAGAGAGTGTAGTAACTTTGCACAACTGTATTATTTGCAAATAGACAAAATGTGATTTAGAGACCAGGCAGAGTTGTTTGGTGACCCCTTGTCCCGCACAAGTCTTGTGGACACCACAGTGATATCGGAACTCAGGATACAAGATAACAGACTGCCAACATTGAAAGTTTTATATTCCAAGCCTGTCTTAAATTACTCCTACCTATTTTATTTCCCTTATTAAGTGGCTGTGTGCACTATTTTTGTGGTGGTAGTTTTCCTGGTCTCTGCATACCACTTGCATCCCCTTTCAAAACATGTTAAATATTGTAAACTCAGAACCAGCAGAGCTTGCAACTACACAGAATGGTAATAGGCTGAATTCCCTTGGCTACTACCATTTAGTGATCCTTTATGTACTTTAACAAGAATGATTAGCTTATATTCGCCAGCTAATGAAAAGTACATGTCACAACAGTGGCAATAGTCATGTTTCCATTCCTAATTGTGGAAAACCTAGATATTGTAGAGAAAACCCTGTAATGGAAACACCAAGAATTCAAAATACTGTCGAATGTTCCAAAAACCTTTTGACACTTTCATGAGGTGGTTTTTAAATATGTCGATAGTCCAGTTTGGCACAAAAGTGTAATAGAAACACTTTTTTGCATTTGCACATCTCCGGCATCACTGGATATAATGTAGTCGGTCATATGACCAGACCATATGACCAGAAAGAAAGCAAGATGGCGAGCTGTGCATTGACAGAGTAGGAGACAGATGATCATCTGATGTGTTTGTCTTCTCTTGACTATTTTGCAACAGCAGTAGTTTCAATGATTTGTCTAAAGCTAAAGAATTCAAGGTCAAGACCTTCTTCTTCTTTGTTTTAAGGTGAAAAAATGCTGGATAAGATCTTGAAAGAGCAACACTCAATAAAGATAGTCTTGTGGGATGACATTTTATGAGAATCGTGCTCTTTTGCAAAACACTGTTCAGGGGAAACACTGGTCCACCGCAGCAGTACCTTATCTCAATTTCAGAATTGTCACTTTGTTTTCTGAAAAAGTGTAAAAGAAATCTTAAAAACTGTTTTGTTAGGTTATGTGATTATCAGGATCTTACAATATGTTTTCAGAATCAATAAAGAACAAACTTGTTATGGTAATGTGCAGCACATGATGAAATCATGTTGTCTTGGTGGAATTTAGTTTCATCGGTGACCACACAGGCTTTACATGTCTTAAAGGCAATGGTGTACAATTAATTATAAAAGTGTCCCTCCCAATGATGTTGACTGCACCCTTTGCAAAATAGATAAATAAATACATCCAGTGTCAACGTGTTTTTAAACTAGATGTACACAAAGTGTTAAATCAAGTTGTCTACTACATGGCCAGGTGTGTGCAGAGGTCGCTGTCACTACCGTAATGTGTTGTATATCAGCGCAAAACTGCTTTTCAGCTTTTAGAATCCATTTGAATTACATCGATAGTGTAAACAGTCGAAAGGTTACGATATTTCAAAGAATGTGTGTGTTGAGAAATTGTGAATATGTGCCCTAATGGCATTAAAGTCTTTGCTTCTGTGCTTCATGTAACTCTTTTTATCATGTCAAATCATGTCATACTGCACAGCGTATCTTTATTTGACCTG
>JAOWBL010000024.1:8969933-8989150 GCA_028564865.1 Zenarchopterus dispar | reverse complement strand
CTATATATGCACTTTTAGATTTATGTTATTTTATTTTGCTTAGCATGTTGTCTTAAAGATTATTACCACCCTATATTGACATTAAAGGAAGAAGTAATTAATGCCATTAATAACTTTATCATATATGATTAAGAAAGGACAGACATTAACAACCTACCTTATTTGCTGGTTTTTCATGACTACAACAACCAAGTTGTTTTTTTTTTTTTCATGAAAATCTGATGCAAGACACTTGACACATGTGAATGTCAAATCAGACCTTTACCAAATGTATTGGCACTGTGCATTGTGGCTTGTGGTGTGAACATAGTGCTAATTACTTAGCCATTTAAATTGCTTTGTTCCACATAAAAGAGGACGTGGGCAGCAGTACACTGATAATGCAAAACATGGCTTGGCTGTCTGCTGGATGGAAAGCTCAATGTTACCAGCTACCCAGAGCCTGTATAGGTAGAAGTATAAATAATCTTATATTCACCACATAATCATGCTTCATCTATATTAAAAAAAACACCAAAAGCACTGCTGTTGACATCATACAGGTCATTTATAAGTTACCTATATATTTTAATAGCCTTTATTCTTAGAAAGGGGCAACAATCTAATCTTTTGCTCATCTTACCCACGTTTTTTCTTTTTGCATCCTCCACATATTCCCCCTTACTTTTCTCCAGTTCCTTCAATCATTAGCATGTTGCTGATGGGGGCCAGTCCACCCTTGAGCAGAACAGAAAGCTTTAGCTAAGGCAGCAGCAGGCCTGTCAGGGCAGGTCATTACGAAAATGACGGGTCGCGGAATACACAGACAAGGTTGATTGGTTTCCTGCAGCCGTCAACAGAGCCCTGCAGCATCTCCTGACCCTTGAGGCCCATTTAACCTGCACACCCACATACAAACACATACACCACATGCACCTGCACAAGAAAACATGCACAAAATTACACATTTGGAAACAGATTTTCAAAAAAAAAAAAAAAAAAAAAAAAGACAAATGTCGCAATGTAAACCCATATGCAAAGAATGTATTCAAATAACTGACCAAAGGCTAAAGTCTAGTAAAGAACACAGAGACACAGCAAGGAGATTACCTTGATCCTAATCCATAAAAAAAGCCTTATGCCAGTTTTTAGCTCTACTAGTAATAGTGTGCAGCTTGGCACTAATCCAGACAGCCAGTCTGCTACTCCCACTCTTAAAACATGTCCAAGGTGGGGCCACAGCAACACAGAAAAAAAAAGAACCCTGAAGTCAACCTCAGTTTCCTTCAAAGGTCATGTATGGGATTGAAGACGGCTGTGTGCAGGGAGGGGCTCTGTCATGCGTGCATAGATGGAATGCTACCAAGCATTCATCTCTGTTGTCTGTGCTGCAGAGAATGTCAAACCCAGAGGCCTGACACCCACCACCCATCCACCCCCTGGTTTACGCCTCCTACCTTGAACCCCCCCAACCCCCAAATCCCCTTCAACCCCCCACAGAATCACGCTGCCTTGGCCTACCTGATGAACAGAGCCTCCTGCCTGGGGCACATGTGCTCCAAATGAATTCTATAATATTGTTACTTGAAATGTCAAAGGGCTATTAGCTTTGTGTGTGTGTTCAAGGCTGTTGTGCATTGTGTTTGGGGGATAGAGCCTATTGTGTAGCTGCCACAGCTTCCCATCCATCCCTCAGTGTAATCAAATGCATTAATGTGTAAAAATGCCATTTAGCACAACACTTCTTACTTCAGGCTGGTTAGTAGATGCTTGTAGACAGATAGGATTTGACTGACAGTTCCCGGCTGTGACCTGACTGTGAGTGTGAATATCATATACAACATTCCTCATGCTTACACAGTCAGCTGTATACTCCTGGAATATTTGTGCATTAATGGGGAAAATAGATAAATACTACTACTACTACTACTAATAATAAAAATGTCAGTAACACATGCAGACAATATCTCATTCTTAAGTCACAGCACAAAAACTCTAGCATTAACCCAATATAATTGCTAATGGGACCTGTCTCAGGGGTGAAGTGGTGTTAACCTCTGATAAACCCTAGACCCAAAGACTAACGGGCTAGATGGAATTCATTACATTTCACCCATTTAATTATCAGCATCTGACTGACCAGTTTTACACCCACAACAGTGACAAATACAAGCAAAGGGGGACGAAAGAAACATGAAACATTTTAGCACATCCTTTTTGTTATTTGTATAACTTTTTTTTTTTTTTTGCTCAAATATCACTCACTTCAGTAACTGACTGTGTCTGCATCATGCAGGCCTGCATACTGGATATTTTGTTGTTTGTGTTAATGATCCAGTCAAAAGTGCTCACTGAACCTACAAACCACCCAACCCTCCAGCTTGCAGTCAGCCAGCTTTCAGAGGTAGCTGTGAGCAAGGGTATGTTTATCTCACTGGGGCTGCCATAGCACAGCACACTCGACCAGGCATCAATTAAGATGTTAATAGATAGCTTCAAAAGGACCACAAACTGCAGGGAGGGAGGGGCGGGAAGAAATCACAAATCACAACAGATTTCCAAGACTTCTAAATAATACAGATCGCAATTAAAGTGTAATTCAGCCATTTCCCGCCATACCAGTCTATTTTCCTTGTTCCCTGCTCTCTTTTCACTCTCCAAAAACACAGGAGGGTTAAACAATGTTTTTTTTAAGGTAACCTTTCCAAGTGCACCTTATTGTTGACAATTTTGATAAAACATGGATGTCAAACAGTTGTGTAAATAGTGTATCTCTGTTGGGTTTATGATTTGCTTGGGATATTGAAAAGAGTTTTCTTTTTTTCCTTTTGTGGATGCTTGTACCTTTGTGACTTTGTGTGTGAGAGACAGAAGGCAAGGCTCATGCACCAATACAAGGGCAGGTGAATGATAGCAGCTCTAATTAACAGGGCGGTTGCTCCTTTGCTGAGCTGCTGGAGAGAAGAGTCGTCAGGGATTCTGAGGTGCCATACTCAGTGGGGAGGACTTGGAAAAACAGCTTTAATTGGTGGCAGTTATTTATAGACATCACAGCTCTTCCAAGGTTATTGGGTTAAGTCTGTTAAGTTCTCTGTGGGGATCATCGTGTTTGGTAGCAACAAACTGAATATGGCTAAAACCAAAAACAAAACGGCTCCTCGCCTTCCCATCTTTTAGGTATCACATAACCACACACAATGACAATCCAGGGAAACACTCTTGATTCAGAATTGTATTTTCCCATGGACTTTAATATGATTTTTACATCCCTTGCTCTGCAAAGGAATAGAATGTGAGAGACAAAGAATAACTAAGAGAAGAAACAAGAAAGGTGGGGAGGTTGCTCCTGGGTTGAATTGCCCCATTGGATGTATTTTCATCTGCAGGCCAATCCTCCCAGGAGGGCCCCAGGAGGACTTGGGGGACTTTATAATAGTCATTATAAAGTCACTCTGAAAAGAGTTATTGTGCTGTAAAATTTGGCCCTTGGATCAGTCTTTGCTGCAATAAATCTAAAACTTCAATTTTTCAGTGACTTTGTTGTGTAGAGAATGTATGGTATACCCAGTTATGTTCAGTAATTAATAAATGATCAAAAAAATTGATGAGAGTACTCCAGTGGAGTAAAATTAAGGAAGCACCAATCCATCTTTCTTTTAAAAACCTTTATTCTGCTCAGAAGGATTAAGCCCATTTTGTTTGGCATCTGGGGCACACCTGAGACAGGTCTGAAGGAAGTGCAGTATTCTCACATACATAAGTTTATTAATATGAAATATTTGAATACGATTAAACAATACAAATAAAATGTGTAGATTTTAAATTTTATACCCTACATAAAGAAAGTTGTAAGATTAGGGTATAAGAAAAAAAACTTAATTTTGGTAAGATTTTTACAGAATTAAGTTAGCTGAAATATATTTATTGAAATATATTTATTGAAATGTATAATCATTTTGTGAGTGTCTTCTGAACGAAGGTGAGTTTTCATCGCTGCATCACTGACTTCAATAGGGGGTTTATTGGTTTGTTGTCTGTAGAAATACCGGGTACAACATGTCACTATAAGAAAAGTATGACAAAAAATGAAGTTCAAGAATTTCTTCTTTTTTTGTACACATTTCCTGAAATCTCCTATACATCATCAAGTCCTTGAGGAGGAGAGTGGATGAATTTACATTTTTGGGTGCAATTGCAATAAATTTTAGGAGGTGGAAAGAGGATGGACAACCACTACCTGGCACTACAGTACTAGCGTGCTGAATGCTAGCAAGATGAATTAGCATTAAGAAACTAATGTGGGCTATTTAATTAGAAACCACTTCTGCATAATCTTGAACACATAAAGACTCTATAGCACCCCATTAGTAGCAAGTAATGCTAACTGTATCTGATATCTATTTGACATTCAGTTAACAGGTTTATGTTTCAAACATGATAACAACTGTTCATGTTTGTCAATTAAATGTATTAAAAGTTCTGTTGTTAAGGAAGCAATCCTGTGATGCCAATTTCGTATTAATAAATAAAACCAAAGGATCTCATACTGCAACAAATAAAACAATACATGTGTCAATCTATTCAGGTACAGAAAATATAGGCAATTAATATGCATGGTATCAGCTTCACCAATATACTTTTTTGACATCCTTAAAGCAAATATTATGTTTCACAATATATTAGAATTTTTGGTAATAAGTTTTCTTAGCAAGGATGCTGCATTTTATTCTAATGGACTAAAAGTGAAAACAAAAAACAAAAAACAAAAAACAAACAAAACAACAACAAAAATAAACAACAACATGGAACTAGTTTTATGATGGAATTATTAGCCTTGGCCATTCTATGACCTATGTCATGAGTACAGTTTGCACAAATTCATCTCTTTGTCCTTGGTCTGTTGTACAGCAAATTCATATCATTGTCTGTGGCTTGTTGCTTTGCATAGATGCAAGATTGTTATTAAGGTAATTAATAGTTGCACAACCTTTGCAGGGGGATCACTTACCTTTTCCAGCAAGTGATCTCTACCAACAGGTATTTTAGCTCCAATTTTTTGATGAATTTTCTCAGAAAGAGTAACTTCATTACTTTTTTTTTTTTTTTTTTTTACAAAGATTAACAAACTAAGGAAGCATGTGACTCTATGTTTAGTAAAAGTGTGCATTACTTTAAATGTATATCTTAATCCACATGAATTGTTGCCCACAGCAATTACTCATTACTTTGTCAAGTTGAGTTTTGATGATAAAGTCTTTACAGTAATGATAGCGATCTTTTTAGTCGTATCAACCTTCGCAGAAGGCTTATTACTGGCAACTGAGTCCAGGAATAAGAGACAAGTCAGACGATGTTGAATATACGTTATGAAAAACTGATTTACATAACTACAAGATAAAGTAAGAAATTAGGGTAGTTGTCTTTGAGAAAACTATGTACTGTTTTAGATTTACTTAGTTTTCTTTCGTTTCTTAAAAGTTCAATTTAAATTTTTAAAAGTTAAATTTACCTACAATTTACCTAAATTTACCTAATGCTTGGCATCAAAATGTTCATACTGAGTTAGTAGTCTTTAGATACATGCTACCTGATGCTGGCCTTTTGACAGAACATAATTTAGCTAAAAAGAAGTGATACAAAACACTTCCTATGGATGTCGGCCCACAACCAACAAGGCACAGGGAAACATGAACATACCTGTGCTGTTCACCCTCTGGCAATGACACAGTTAGGTGACAGAAAAAGCTATAGACCATTTTTTCTCCTCTGATTGTCTCTTGTCTCTCCTCTCCCCCCTTTAACTTACAAACAAGCCTTTTCTCTTTCACCCTCCCTGGTTAACTCTGCAGCTTCTCTCTTGCTCTTTAGATGGGAGAGGCTTGAGGGGCTGCAGTGTTTGTTGGTGAGGACAGGGGCCCTCCTTTTGTTTCCTGTTACAACATACATTTCATGGGGAGGCCTGGCTTCTGACCCTGTCAAGCACACACTGCGCTGTGGCTGGGAGCTCCAAGGGAAAGGCCCATCTGTGGCATCCATCAGAGCAAGGCCCTCCTGCTGAGGTACTGTCAGAAACTGTTTTGGGAGGTAGAAAGGGAGACTTTCTGGGGCATGATAGAGAGGGGGTAATCTTGGGGGTGAGAGGTTGTTGGATTATGAGGATGAGGGGTAAAACAGATTTAAGGGGAACCGGGTCCTCCTAAATATAGTTAAGGAACTGGAGCAGCTGAGTTCTATTGTTTTTGTAGGTCACCATTATTAAAGCAAAGAGTCTAGAAACATAGAAGCTTTATAAGCTGCTACAGATATATAACTTCTAATCCTAAGTTATGGAAAGTTAAAAAAGCAAACAAACTAAGAATAAATCAGCCACAGTATTTACATTTAGCCCCAATGAATGAATGTGGTACATCACATAATGCAGTTGACCATCATTTGAGTGAATTTTTGGACACACATAAGATTTCTTCCTCATATATCTACATGAATACAGATGAAACAATCTTTTCATTTTCTTAGGGCATGCCAGAGTCAGAGTCAGAGGATTTCAAATAGTAGGAGTTCAGGTGAAAGCTGCTGAGAGTGGAACTGAAAGATGCCAGATGTCCCTTCTGCCATTCCTTTCTCTCTGTGTTGTAGCACATACCTGAGGCATTACAGAGGGAGAAAAGTGGATTGGTTTGAAGGTCAGTTTAAATAAAAATACTTGAGCAAGTATGACAGGCAGAGTGCTCTCTGTATAAATCCAGTGCACTCATGCCAGCACACTGAAACTGATTGATTGACTTGTAAGATGTCACAGACAGGCTGGCAGGCTAGAGAGGTAGGGAGAAGCAAAAGATATAGCTACAACACACACACAGATACACACAAACAAACACAATGTATGTATAGATATACAGTATTTGTACATGTGAAGCTGCGTATGTATTGGTGTGTATTATGCATGTGTATAAAATGCTGCACACACCAATACTCGTGCATCCATACAAACAGTTGGCCAGCTCTGGCTTGGTTCTGGTCAGTTGCCCATGGCCATGGTAGGCACAGGAGTCAGCTGTCAGCCAGTGACGGATTGATACAGGCACCCCTCACCCTTTCGCCTCTGCCCTAACACTTCCAAACCTCTACCTCCATCCCTCAATCCCTCCAACCCTACACCTCCTTCCTCCCCCTTTCGAGCAGTCAACCCATGCCTGGTGGGCACATTTGAGAGGAGATGTATTGAAGAGGGGTGGTGGAGTGGGAGCGGACCACCGTCTTTACTGAGGCCTTTATTAGAACATGCCCCCCATCACCCTAAACCCACCCTCTTCTGGCTTTATTTCTGTAAGTCAAGTTAGCTTTTACACTATGGTTCCTCCATCACATAAGTCCAGTCCAGTATAGACTGGATGTCTTATGTCAAGCTTTTTGCTTCATGTGGAAGTTGCAGCTCAGGGATACCAGGTTATAGACGGCCACATTTTAATTATCTAGTTCTAAAGAGACTCTCCATTCACTTAGTACTTTTAGATTTCTCTATGCAGTTGTATAATGGGTTTTGCTGTAATGATGAGAAATCAAAGATTTTCTATTTAAAACCTGGCAGGGAGTGTAAGAAAAGACAAAAGAGAACTTTAAGTTATAACAGTGTTGATTTTAATTTAGTTTTAGAAACAGCTGTTTTGCAGACCTAATGGAAGTACATAAGTAAACCATTGCTGGATTTAAAAGATAGGAACAATTTTCAGACAGATTTTTGCCCTTTAAAAGAAAGCACTAAGTATTTGTAATGTTTCAACTTGGATTGGATGAACAAAATCTATAAGGTTTGATTCTACATATTTTCTGGAGCTTTATCTCAGTTTAACTGACTTCTTGGTAAATGTATCAACAATGTATAGAGTTTTATATTGGTGACCGTCTTCGTGAAAACCTTGTCCTAAGATGTTTTAGACCTTTTTTTTTTTTTTTTTACTTAAAGGAATCACCTTTCATCAAGGAGCATTCAAATAGGACTTTAATACATGCTTTGGAAGGATAAGAATGAAATCTAAAAATAGATATGCTTGGTAATAAGATTAAATTGGAGATGAGGGTTTGCAGATCATGTTGTGACCATAACTGTTGTTATGATCTGTGACTATAACAACAGTTGTCTCGTGAACAAGACCCTGAGACAACATCCAGGATCAATATTCAGGGATCAACTGAAGGGAAAGATTAAATTCATTTACTTTTTAATGTCGAAATGTATTACTTCAGATCAACTACAGTACTGAACATCACATTTAGTGGTACACAGCAAGAAATATATCCTAAGTTACACAACATATTTTCAGAGCCACTCTTAGCTATCAAAATCTAGACCTGAAATCCTGAAGACATGATACTGCTTTCTATCAAACACTATTTAAAGTTGTAACTTTGCATCTGGTGTTCAATAGTTCCATCATCTGAGGTAAACTCACAATGCTAGTGGAAATTACTGTTAGCTAATTATAGTGCGAGGTAACAAACTTATCAGAGAGCAAGGCTACACAACGATTCCAATTAAATAACTTTAAGTAACTTGAGCAGAGTTAAGAGTATGCTACTTTTTTATACCATAGAACAAATGTAGACATCCTTGTTGATCTTTTGGATGTAAATTTGGCATCCTAATTCAAAGCAGGTATTGAGCCCTGTATTGTTTAGATTTAGGATATGGAATAAAATAAACTGTGCTGCCGATCCTCTCAGGATACCTGCAATCAGTCGCAGAAGTACCCCTGATGCATCATTTTCCCCTCACTTTATTCTTTTTTTTTTTTTTTTTGGCATAAACTCACTGAAACAGACAAGCATTCAGGATGCCATCCACCCATTTTCTTAAATTTATCCATAGCCAGGTAACAGGGGCAGTAGCCTAAGCAGGGAGGCCCAGACTTCCTTCTCCCCAGCCACTTCATCCAGCTCATCATGGGGGGATCCCAAGATGTTCCCAGGCCACCCAAGCGACATAATCCCTCCAAACTGCCCTGGGTGTTCCCTGGGGTCTCCTCCCAGAAAACCTCACCAGGGAGGCAGCCAGGAGGCATCCTCACCAGATCCCTGAGCCACCTGATCGGACTCCTCTTGATGTGGAGGAGCGGTGGCTCTACTCTGAGCCCCTCCCAGTTGACCGTGCTTTTCACCCTATCTCTATGGGGTTGTTTGAGCTGTGCTTTATCTGGCTCCTCACCCAGGACCTATTTGATATGGGTGACCCTACCAGGGTGCCACAAAGCCCCATACATATGAGCTCCTAGGGTCAGGTGAAACTGAAGAAAGGCCATTTAGGATGTTCCAGTATTTTTCTGTGAAGCTGAAAGCTGCACATATTAAAGCTGCAGTCTATGTGGAGTTGATTTTCAACAGCCATTGGCTCTTCGATCCTTGAAGGGTGGGTCTTACCAATAGGTCAACATCGTACTTCTAGGTTGAGGCCAGAGAGGAACTAAGATTCATTGTAGTTCCTCGACTTGCTGCTGAAGGCTGGCTGTAAAAGCAAGTCAATCTCCATTATTGCAAATGCAAAAATGTCCAATTTTAGAAATAAACATATGTTCAGCCTGGTTCAAAACACTGTATTACAATCCATTGTTTGATCTCACATGCATGACAACTTTGAGGGGTGAATTATTTTGTACCATATCAGGGGAGTTTATATAAATAAATAAATGTATTTCTAATATGAGGCATTTTGATGGCTCATATTATCCTTCTGATAGACAGCCAGCTTAGGCTATTCGTTATCACTTCCTCATCAGTAATCGTCAATCTACAAATCTAAGAGAAGTAATTAATGGATTATGCCAACCCAATGTTGGCTAGCCATAACCAAAATTTTTGATTTTGCCATAAAATATACCACGATATCTGAAGTAAAATATTCCATTGTAAATGTAAATCGCTGTAAACAGCTATGCAGCTATTTTGCAGTGAATCAGCTGAAGGACCTGGTAGCAGCACCTAACTTTGATTGACAAACAATGGACATGTTCCCTTTGGCTTCCCTGCCGACATGGAATAAAAATGGCTCTTAAGGAACCTGTTGGTTATGTGACAAATGCTTCATCCAATGTATTTACAGTCTATGGTCAATAGTGTTAGTTAAATTAATTTGACAGTAGTTGAAAGAGCCAGCAGAGAAGTTTACCAGTCAGGGTTGTTGATTTTTCATTCATTTAACAAGACTGACAATTAAATTTTATCTTCAGTTACTGTTTTCTGAATGTTATGTCATTATAGAAAGTATCTGAATTCTATAATGTATAAGTGGAGCTTAATATATGGATGAATATGGAAAGTATTTCTATGTCGATTTACTGACTTGATTGACTTGAGTTGGATCAATTTAATTTGGTCTACTGGTTAAATGTGAACCAATGCAAAATTTCTTAAGTGAACCTATTTAAAACTGAATTGGACTCAGTTTAAGGTTACAAAAAAAAAAAGTCAAAACAGTAATCACGAAAGATGGCCATGGTTTTGACTACAAAGGGTCAGTAGGCTACCCTTTTTTGTTCATAACAAGTCATTATGTAGCCAATACGTCATCACAGTCACAGTGACATAGTATGCGATGACTATAATAGAGGGGAACAACTGTTAATGCAATTGTAAATATCAAACAATTCAAGCTGATATACGAACAGAAACAAATGAGGAAGAGAATGGTGGTGAAAAGAGAGAAATTTTAAAAAGAGAGCAAAAAGAGAACAGGTGATTTGCTATGCTTGCATTCTGTGCATGTCCAGTGAACTCATTAAATGAACTAATCAAAGCACAAATGAACTTTTGTTGTTAAAATTCCACTGTGCTGCAGGTTTGCTCATTTCCAAAGTTTTTCTGGTAGTGCATTATTTTTCTGAGGGTTAGGTTACATGTCACTCAGCTGTAAAAAAAAGAAAAAAATTGTTATCTGCCTCAGTTGTAAATCTATGAAATGAATATGGTCATTTAAATTTCATTGTCTAGCAGCAGATAAGCAATAATGATCCTCTCTGCTACTCACCTACTTTTACAGTTATTTCTAACACATACTGGATATTATATTTTTTTCACCATCTCACTAACAAAATTGACTTGTTGAAGACTTACTCAGTTCAAACTACTGTGTTCACTTTTTTAGACTAAAGTCTCCAGGTTTAGCAGGTGAATGTAGCTCCTTAAAGAAAAAAAATGAGTAAGGAGCGAGATCCATATCCTGTCCCATAAACATTTTATATTCACCTTGGATTGTTAGTAGTCCAAGCCTGAGTATTGTTCATAGAAAGTACTTGACAACAGAAACAGTAGTTGTTCAGGTTATTTGCTTTAAACCTATGCCTTCCAAGGTTTTGCAGGTGTGTAAAAAGTGGATGTGACTTCTTGCTTTGTTCTTTCTGTTAATGGGAACTTATAGAAACTTACTAACAATATCTTATATCTGGACCTTCTAACAGGTTGTGATCATTTCTTGCCTTTTTGTGACATATACCTGTTGTCCCTATATGCACAGTTCTCTCTGCCCATATTGGTCTCCCCCACCAGCATCTCCTACCCCCTCTTTCTCTATGTCTCTTTCTCCCTGACCAGTGTGAAGTGTAATTGAAGGAGCAGTCTTCACATGGCCACAGGCATGGAGGGGACATTGTGTGCACTGTGGCGACAAATTGGTCTCCTTGCTCCTTCAAGCCTATACCTCACCTTCACTGCTCCCCGTCTCTTGATGCTCCTCGTCTTCTCACTTTATTAGTCAGTTTTATCTATCACCACCTTTTTCTCTTTTCATGCCTCATCCTCAGTGACAAACCTAACTTTTCAATTTTTTGCTCCAGGCCTGCAACAAGTTGTGTTTATGTGGTTTCAAAGATGTTAATGCATGTGTACTTTATGAGTTGGAATACTGTCAAAAGTTTTAGAAATATGATATGAGTACAATCTTATAGAACCTTGGACACAGTAATCAATTCATAATTGGTTTATTAGTGCTGTTGTTTTAATTGAGTATATGATCAAAATTCTGGTTTAAAGAGGTGCTTTGTGAAAAATTCTTTAAAAAGCTGATCTGAACAAAAATTAAGGGTACCTGAGCAAGAAGATAGAGCGAAGGGTGAATGAACACACGCCCACTTGGGTTAGTGAAAGTGACAGAGTGTCTGTGGTACAGGATGTGAAAAGTCTCCAGTATGAAGAGTGATTTGAGGAGCCTGTCTGAAGAGACACACAGAGAACAGCTGAGAGCAACAGAGAATGAGTGAGAGAGTTAGACAGAAGAGAAAACCTGGGGGAAGGAAAATAGGAAGAGGGGAGAGTGGTATTTGGGCCGAGACGAAGAAGCGCATGCTTCATTAAGTGAGGAAGTAATCCTGGCTAATTAAGGCTCTCCATGACAGCACTGTCAGGGATGACTGATCCTTCAAATGGCACCTCCCTCTCCTGACTGACAGCCCAACTGCTCTCATTGCTTTGAAGGTGAGAACTTTTTTTACTAATTCTCTTAGCTTTTCTTCCATAGTCCCTTCTTATCCTCAATTTAAAGTGTTTTTCTTTGTTTTTGTATCTTATTAACATTTTTGCAAGCAAGTGTGTGGTAGCATGTGTACAAATTTGTTGATCTGTGAATATACTTTCCTGTATTATGGATTCATGTGTGTATCTGCATAGGGATGTGCATGTGTATGTCTTGTATATGTGTAGTAAGTGCTACAGTACCTGGGCATAATAACAGAGGAAATCAGATGATGAAGGGCACAGTGCATTGATTGCTTGACTAATTAATCAGCTGCATCGACATCATGTGGATTCACACTTATTGAATGGAGGCTTGGCAAAGGCCCTTTATGAAACCATAATGATTCGTTGGTCCATGGGGTCAGCACCTCACCTGACCTTTAACATAGCTACAGTACTGCAACACAATCTAGGAGCTCAATAAGAAAACTTGCCTTTCCGAAAGGTTCATCGCGTCCTGAAATGTAATCCTTTAAATTATTATAACATCAGTACTTTGACTCAAACAACAGATATATGTTTGATTGGGTTCATACTCAAGTGGAGCCTGGTTAACTCTTATTTATTGGGCTCTTTCTCACAGTGTGGTGCTGTCTCTTCTTGATCCATTGAGAACACCATCTAGAAGCCCTGTGACCACATTATGCACTGACCTATGCTATTCACAGGGGAGCCATGTTGACAGTTAGTGTCCCCCCTGAAGTAGAGCACACATGAAACAGCAACCTGAGCTGAAACCAGAGAGAGTAGAGGCCATGGTATATGACCTAGCTGCCCAGACAGGGTTATTCTGTCCCTCCTGCCATCAATCCTGGCCTGCCTCCCCTGCTCAGCTGGACACACAGTAACTCAGTCTGGCTTTTCCTAAAACGGGGGACGACGACAACAGGCTCGTAAACATGCCTATAAAAGTCCTGTTTGTGTTGCTCCAGAGGGCTTCTCTGTCCCAACCCCCAGGAGCTCACGTGAGCAAGTACCAAAGATGACAGACTATCTTGGGGCTATGGCAATCTTAGTGTCCAAACAGGTGTCTCCTAGGGTATGTGTTGCACAGCCTACACATGTTGTATCATTGTTCTGTTTTGTGTATGCCCAACCATCTAAGAGTAGAAACATGACAAGATTTAATAAAGTTATTGAACAGTTTTGTGTAGTGTTTTAATATTCTTATTTAATTTTTTTATTAAATAAACATGCGGTGGTCCAATATCAATTTCTTATAAAGTAAATAACATATGTATCTAAGTTTACAACAGTGTTACATTTTGTGTGCATTCATAGTTGCAAGGTTTTGGCATGTTTTCAGATGGTTAAGTGTATGAATTCATGCTTTTAACTCCATGGGGATTTTTAATGGGTGGCTGCATTAACACAGTCGGGCTTTAATGGCCTACTTGCATTTTTTTTCCCCTTTATAGTGCCAGTAACTCATGAAATAGATGATTTAACAGCAAGAAGCCTCACATCCAGATTTGGAGATAAAAGTCAAATGGAGCTAAAGAGAACAGATATCAGTTTATTTATAAATTTCTAAAACTGAATTTGACACAGAGAGAATTCATGAATAAATATAAGAACATGTCTGAGACCCTTTGCAGACCTCCTACTGGAGACAAGTAAAAGCATGTAAAAGTTGTGTTGGGTGACATTACAAGCACTGTTCAAGTAAAACTAAAGGTGTGCAAGTGTAGCATGTTTGAGTTACATTTGGATGAGATTAAAGGATTGTATCTCATTGTTTACATGGCAGTTTCAGGACAGTTGGCTGGTTGTTGTCATGTTGTTGCTGCTGCAGCCAACTTGGGTATGGGTGACTTTCTCTCATTCAATCTCATAAACTCCTCTATTCCCTAGGGTCACTGGACTGGTGTGAAAGCGGTAAGACCCAGATAGTTAAACTTTAACTACATAGGTTCCATAAAGAAGACTTGTGAATGCCAGCACTCTAAAGATAAAGCTAAATACTCTGTGATTACAGCATATGGTCAGTAGGCTGGAACTTTGAACTGCAGACAAACATTGAGGGGATTTTCACATTGTGACTGATCTACATGATTGATCTTTTTTTTCCGACAGCAACAGCACATTTGTGATAGGATCTGTTGTGTATGTGTGTCCACAAAGATGTATTATAATCCCATCATCACTAAAGATAAGCTGACCTGTAATGATTACAGGCATGTAATTGCTCCTGGTCAGCATGCTACTAATACAAAACTCAAATTCTACTTGTGATTCAAATGATAAAGCGCCAGAAAGGCATACCAAACTTAACTTTGAGGGTACTGAGCCACATGATACTTCTGAGGCTTCACATCAGATAGATTTAAATATTCAGCTCTCCAGCATTAATATGTGTGTGTGTGTGATTGTGTTTTAGAATCAGTGAGCCCATAGGTCCATTTTTAACTGTAGTCACAAGACGCCAGTATAGAGTTAGAACAGAGATGAGCTCTTGCTCTCAGAATAGTCCCATGGAGGCTGTGAGGCCTCAGTCATTGACCCTGGCCTGCATTCCAACTGGCAGACACACAGTTGTTGGATCAGACATGGTTCCTTTACTGGTGAGGGACAAGCTGACAACTGCACTCCAGTTGGATCACCTCTGTAAGGGGAGAGCAAACACACATAGTTTGACTACAATCCCTTCCTTTCTTTCTTTTTTTTCTGTCTACCTTTGTATCAAGTCTTTTACTGCACCTGACTTGCTTAACATGAAGCATCAAGGGATTTGAGATAACACATCTCTTTTTTTTGCATGCTGCAGCTCCCTGCATCCTTACATTGCATCACATGAAGCCTGACTGTAAAAATATCCTTCTATTGCTTACATGATGCATTCTTAGAATAGCTTCCACCAAGAATAAAAAGACTTAAGTAAAGCAGGACAATTGTAAGTATACGATGTTAGGGTCAGGGGAAGGTGAAGTGGGTACACTAATGTTAATGCAGGGTGTTTTAGCCAATCTTATCACAACAAATTGCTGCATCCTGCCAGTGAAAACAAATGAATTGCAAAAAATAAAATAAAATATTTCACTTCTTCAATAAAACATATGTTCTCTTTCAACATCACTTTGCTCCAGATTGATACAGTTATAATCAAACAGACTTGCATGTGTCCCAGTCCAGCCTTATCATTAGTAATATTAAGGATGGAAGTTAGTGACTCGTTCAGGGGCTTGTAGTAGCATTGCTGCATTCTTCACCCACAGTTTTCTGTTTTTTCTGGCAATTTCAACTGTCAATGGCTCCATCTCCTGCTAGCTTCTCAGACCCCCTGGCTACCATTGTAACAGTGCAGGTGCAAGTGTTGCACAGGCCAGTTTTGAAACTTTGTATATGGAGATTGAGCACTGCTCTGTGTGCCCAGTGGGAATGTGTATATGGAGTAGGATAGACATGTTGTACGGACTCTGTCTTTTATTTTCAACACCCTACTCCCAGGTGGTGACAGCCCAGTGCTAAGTGCAGTAATAGGCAATTGATTTTGTTCTCTTTCTCTCTCTCGCTGTCTTTTTTGTTGTTGTTGTTGGTGGCTAGACATAAATCAAAGCGTCTGTCAAGGCCTGGATGTAGTTGGGTTGGTGTGTGTATGTGTGTTTAGGTGAGTGTGTCTAATGAGGTGGTGAGGGTTCTGTTTGCATTGGGAGACTATAAGCAAATGATCACGCCTCTGATGTGCAGGCCAGTGCTCTTATGACCCTGTGCCACAATCTAATTGGGATAGTAGCTACATGTTGCAGCTAAAATCAACACCGAATTTTCTGTTGGTCCATTTTCACAGCATCCATTTGATGTGTTTGTACTTTAATGCAAATAGGGAATGTTTTTTTTTTGTTGTTGTAATTGAATTGGTTGATATTTACTGGAGAAATAGTTAACAGAAGAGGTCAGAATTTTTTTTTTTTTGTAAATGTGCTTCTGTGATGTAAAATCTTAAATTTATTTCACAGGTTCAATTGTCTAAGTTGCTACAAATTGCCCATCCCACCCCCCTTCAAAGAATTATGATGCAGGGAAAGAGTGGAAACAGAGAACACAGATGTGAGCAACACTGAAACCATGTTAATCCTTTTAATTCAATTATGGTAAATAGGGACAGAGCTTCCTTCTAAACAAAACACAATATGCAGGGGTTCAGCAAGCAGTAGCAGGGGGAGTCTCTGATCTAGGCTGGCTACCCAGTGGGAGGCCTGGTGGTCTCCTGGGATACCTCTCTGCTTCTAAGCTCCCTACTGGGGCTTTCCCCTGTGGGTCTCTCTTGAGCCCAGCAATGCCCTGTGGAATTGGGTGCTTGAGACAATGGGCTCTGAACCACACACACCCACACACAAACCCACACACCCACACAGAACGTGTCTATGTGACCAGCTGTAGGCATTCCTATACAGACATGGTGGGGAGTAGGGGAGGTGCAGAAGGTTAGATGGCGTGTAATGTGTCAGGCTCGAGTATTAAATGGGGATCTGTCAAAGAGATTTGGGGCCTGGCAAGCTTACTCTCCTTGAAATGATTCTGCGGAGCAGTAACCTGCTAACTTAGACCAGTCTGACACCCACACCTCCTCCACTATGAATGAGAGCGTCTGTTCCTCAAGATGAGCACAGGACACAAAAGGGGGAGCAGAGGGGGCTGAGAAAGGGAGTATGTTTATGGAGCAGTTAGACAATCTGTTTGGATTAGGCCCACTGCCGAAGAGACGTGGAAATGATGGGCAGCCTGGACAAGAGGAGGAAAGGAAAAGAAAGGGGAGAGGAGAGGTGAAGGAAGGAGACAGATGGAGAGGAAAGGTGGTGGTGGAGGGATAAGAGGAGGCAAGAAGGGGGGAGTTAGAAGAGGAGAAGGGTCGGATCTCAGGATCTAAGGTTTTTTTGGCTTGATGGTTCCCAGATGTTGTAAGTCCCACACACACCTCCTTCTCTTCACTGTTTTTCTGCAATGGTGAATACACAGGAGCCCAGTTAGTCAAGCGGGACAGATGGGTCAGTGGTTGTGTGGAGATGGGCCTCCTGTGGACCAAGGGAAATGGGAGGTGAGAGACATCCTTTTCCCAACAGCCATAGGCCACAGGGCGCAGATCTAGCTATGTTTTCTTATCCTGTTTCTGCCCATGGAAATTTCAAGAGGGTGAGGAATGGACAAGACATTGTGTATGTACCTGTACAACAAGTATTTGCATATTGTAACATGGAGTAGTGTATTAGAATAATCTCATATATTTGTGTAATGTGCTGTGAGTATTTTGATGACAGTCAACAACACTGCAGTAACAGACTGTAGACTACATGCAGGTGCATGATGACACTGTAGCCAGTGCTGAAGTTCAGGCACTGCTAGATTTATGGCCTCTGGCTGCAGCCAGCCGTATTTCAGAATAACGGTGTGTTCTTGTGCACCTATCTGCTAAAACACTTACAGTCCTCCTGCTCCACACTGCCTCTACTGCTTGAATCCTCTGCAGCAACACAAAGTATTTTGGCTGTATATTAGCAAGTTGTTGACTGGCCACTAAAGCAGGCATTTGTCAACATATTAGAAGGTGTCAACACTTGAACAGCAGACCATTAGGCTCAGCCACCTCAGTTCACTGCCAGCTGCATCAGTTCACCTTTATTAACCCAAGAATTACAGGATGGGAAATCCATTAGCAGGTGATAAAAATACTTTTTTGTGGTTTGTGGTCAACTTTAAATAAATTAGCTGTCAGTTCATTGTAATTACCAACATGAAGACAGTAGAAATCATATGGGTCAGTGGGCTACCAACAAGGTAACAGTTTTCCTTTCATCTCCTAAGCTCAGGGATGTACTGTGTGGTGAAATGGACATTTTCCATATTCTTATTCCAATTTCAAGAGCAAAGACTGGGTGGCTGAGAAACAATAAGCTCTCTAGTTTGAGAAGACTTGAAGAGGCTATTGTATTTTACTTAATTGTGAACTGAAAAGTGTTCACACAAATACTTATATAAAAAGCTGATAAGTTTCCAAATCCTCCTGGGTGCTTTTAAACCAAGAGCCATACAAAGGGAATATTTCATAGAAGCCCTGACTTAATTTGTGGTCATGGTTGCCAGATATGGAGAGAGACATTCTATCTCCCCTTGAGAAGGGTGGACATCCTCCTCTGGATGTAGAGGGGGAGGGTATTTTTGGAGCATCTCATGCTCATTACGGGAGATCTGGAGATGAGAGTGTGCTTCAATGTGTGTGAAGTAAAGGAGGGGAAGAATTGGGGAATCTGGATTCCACAGCTGGCTCATGTCACTCTTTGACCCTTTCCCAAAAATACCCCCAACCCCACTCCCACCCCCCAAAAAAATAAGTCTAGACTGTGCTCTGTGGCTCAGCACATAGTGTATAGAGATCTAGACAGGATGAATAAAGCTATAACTTTGCTTTGAGGACTCAATTCAAGACACTTACTCTTGGCTTTAGAAGACTTTGTTCTTCATCACAACACAATGTGTATTAACCCTATTAATAAGTAAAGGAAGGCAATAGTGCCAACAAAGAAACAGATAGCACACCATTACTTATTCAACCAGTCTTCTGAATTATTTATTGTTTATTCTAGATTATCTTTTTTGACTGTACACTTTCAGCTTGGGTATCCCAAGTGAGCACCAGTAGCGGCATATGATTAAGATTGCTAACTTGGATGATTTTGTGAGGGGGGATGTGGTGCTGCCAGTGCTAAACTACTGCAGGGAGCTGGGGGAAAAAATCCTTGATGATC
>JAOWBL010000024.1:8929681-8946269 GCA_028564865.1 Zenarchopterus dispar | reverse complement strand
ATCTGCTGGTGTCAAAGTATGGTGTCATGAGCATAGACTCAGAATGAATTGGCCTGCACAGATACCTTTCCAGGAAAAAGCATTTGCTCTTTAAAAAAAACATTGGTGCAATAAACATTTGATCAAATTGAGTTCTTTTGGAACAATGTGGTCTGGACATCTGAACCAAAAACACATTTATTTGGCCACAGTTACGAGTAAATGTACTGAGGGAAGCAAAAAAAATAAAAAATAGGCAGCTTTAACTGATTCACCCAACTATGAATTCTGTATTATATTTGAGCCTTTGAATAACATGAGGCAATTAGTTCGAGAGTCAAAGGTAATTGAACAATTGTTGCTTACTCAGTAGTTAACCTAGTCAAGCCTAACCCAATCAAGGACTGGTAATCCACATTTGAAGAGTTCAGACTGTGAACTAATTTGATTTTGTGTATGCATAAAAATGCAGTGTATGCATAAAACACTTGCCTAACTTCTCTCACTTAAAATGATTTTTTTCATTGAAAGAATGATGAAAACTTTCAGTGAAGTAATGTCAAAGACTAGAGGGCAATTATATAAATCAGATATGGGAACTCATTTCTGCCACAGGGGTCAATATGAGCTTTCAAGGTTAAAGCTGTACTGTCTGAAGAATTTTTTCCTGTATCGATACTTTTGCTGGTAAATTTTTTCTTCCTGCAATTTTTCTTTTGGTGGATCCATTTTTATTGAAACAATTTACAGAAACTAAAACATTTCCCTTGAATTCACCTATTTTATAACTGTAGAGCCACCCCCTCTTTATAGGGTCCAACAGTGCTTTTGCAGTAGATGATATGAATGCAGGAGCAGCATAGTCATCACTGAGGGCATACAGAAGAGCAGGCAAAAGGACAATAGAGGTGAGCTACCCTCATGGGAAATCTCACACAGGTAAATGAAGAGGGGGTGGGCTACTTTGTCTGAGATGGTGGTGTTTAGCATTCAGGTGAATGCTTCATGGGAGCACAAGGAAAGTCCTGCCATATCAGTACAACTTATGGTAAAGTATGAGAGTCAGCATCAGAGAGGTCACCTTGTTTGGAGCTGCTGATATAATACGATGACAGGCACATACTCATCCCGTTATGTTCATCAATGTAAATACAGTGGAGGGATTGTGTCAGTGAAACCTCTCCAATGGCCTCAGTCAGAATACTGAGCATCTGTGTGTGTGGTTGTGCGTGTGTGTGTGTTCACAAGGTGTGTTCTAATGAAATTCAGTATTGATCTCAACAAAATAGACTTTATACATCATTCATGCTCTCTATCAATCACACCCTCCAAGTTTTCCAAAGCTGTTTGTTTTAGAAGAGTAGGAAAAAAGCTGGGCAATAATTACTTTGAAGAGATTGTTTTAAAGTCTTTCCTTCAGTCTTTTTCTCAAGGTGTAACAAGCTTATCTGTCAAAGACAATGTCCATTGACTGAACTGCTTAATTTAAAATTGATTGAGGTTCTTTTGGTTGAGGTGAGGAAAATATTTACTTCCTGGAGAGCTCAATCTCTTGGCTATTTGAAACATTACAGTCTTTCTCCATCTGCACCCAAGTTCTGACCAGTCTGTGTTAATGTGTTTTCAGAACAAATGTATTTATGGGATTCATTTCTGATTAATGTCCTGGCTATATATAATTTCAGATTATAGTAAGATGAGGTGAAATCCTTCTTTTAGGAACTGTATCCCATATGGGATAAGAATGGTCAATGTGAGACACCTCCATCCAATAGCTGAGACAGTGCCATCCTCTCCTTTGTGTGGTTTGGTGGATGTCAGAAAAATTCTATAGGGTGGATACAGACAAAAAGCAAAGAAAATAAACACAGGACGTGGTAACCTGACACAGGAAACCCAGTGAATGCTGGGAGTGAGCAGTGAACCGTACTTCCTGTTGGACAGCACAATGGCAAGCAGTGGCCCCAGATTCCGAAAAAGGGGCTGTAGTCACAGGGACAAGGAAGGGCAGCCTGCGTTCTCCGGTCCATGCCTGATAAGAGCATAGATAGAAATGGCATTTTTGTCGCTCTTACCACTTTCGGAAAACAAAACATCCTGAGATTTGCCCTAGTTACTGTTTTATTAAACATAAAAGACTGACTTTAGAATTGAGAGAATTCGTTCCATAGATACACCACATGTGGGGCGGAGGTCCAGATGTTTTGGAACCTAACGCCCATTTTTGTTTGAAAGACTTACAGTGAAAAAGACTTTCACAGGATGGGAATGAGATACATGATAAGTAAAAAAGTAAAATTAAAAAAAGAGAAAATCAGCTTAGCATCTGTATTTTCCACTAATTTTTCACCAGCTCTTGGTGTCACTTTGTAACATTTTTTTCTTCTGCTGCTGTTACAGAGTTCATCCATATTTCCTGCTTCATAACTTTAGGTTTGTAGCCTTTGGCAGTTGCTCCAATGCTTGAATTTCTGAGTAGCGTTAGGCAATTCTTGCCTTGTAAGTTCAATCTGTGTTGTGTATAGATGTCTATGTTGAGGTTAAGCAAACTTTTGAAACTAAACAGTTCACCATTATCACTTGATAGTGGGATTTTGCGATGACCAGACACTATATTTTATCCTTCACATTAGACATAAATGGTTTAATTTGATTTAGTTGATACTGTTACTTAGTTGACACTACCAATTGAAACTGGTTTAGTTAATAATTTCAGTGTTATAAATGCCATACTTTCAAGTTTTAAGGAATCAAACTGGTCAGATCATTGGAATCAGTGGATTATTTGGTGCTGTGTTGATATTCTTCTTGATACACAGTCAGATAAAATCTACATCTTCAAATCTTTTCTGTCCTTGGCTGGTTGTACTTATAAATCCAGCATGACAGCATCACTTGCTTTCTTTTTGTGTGTACTTTGTGTGTTGGGATATCACAAGAAAATTTGATTTGTACCTCTGTTTTGTGCAACCTCTATTCAAAATCTGGTGTGTGTTTACAGTCAGGCCATACATTTCTGATAAGGATAAGGATGCCTTATTTGAGCCAATGAAAATTTAGCTATACATTCTTAATTCACAATTCATAATCAATGCAGGATGCAATTTGCAAACTTTTCCAAAAGCATTTTTCACTTAAGCCTTTGGATCTCATTATACAGTTATGTAACTTGGTTGCAAGCATGAGAAGAGCACAAAGAGGTCAGTATGTCTCCTGAAACCTGACAGAGTGTCTGTGACTGCTCCACTTCCTACTCCTCCCTTCATCCTCCCCGGCTGACCTCTCTGTCTCCTCTCATAGAAGATGAAAATACTGTAAAACATTTTTGTGTTATTATTCTGTCACAATCAGACTGATTTTTTCCAAGCAGCTACAGTTAAAAGAAATAACTAGTAGTGCAAACTTTGGAAAGTGAAGCCGAAAACAGCCAGGCATCAAATAAATAAAGTCATTTTGCAAGTGTGCAATGGTAATAAAATGCTATCCAGCTATTTTATTAATGTTTTTCTCTCCACTTTCTGTTGTCCCACAAAAGTCAGTGCTGAGGAATGGTGAATGGTTTGTTCATTTGTCCTTTTTTTTCCATGATGTCAACATAAATCAACTAAAAAAGTGGAAGTGGTCTGTCTGTACTTCTTATCTGGTTATTTTGTTGTTGACCCCGTAGCGTGAGTGTATTCACTGCCAGTTCCTTCAGGCCTTCCCCATCTCACCCGGCATGCATGTTAGCTTGCTCGAACCTATCTGCAGCATTGTCCATTCAGTACGATTATCACTGACCCACACCACCTCCTGTCTCCGGGGCTCACATGAGCCAGTACTTCCTCTGAGGAAGGAAATGTTCATGGGCCGGTGTCACACGATTTTCAGTTAAGCTCAAAAAGGCAAGCTTGACTGAAAATCTCAATCTGTAAATAGATCTGTAATGAATGTCTCCTGGACATCAATGTGTTTATATAGAGGTAACAAAACTATTCGACTTTTTTCACATAAATGCATTCAGAAACTTATTAAAATCAATGTAAGTGAAACTTCCTTTCTCTTCCCTTCCCCTTTACATTTTTCCTGAAGACCCATTTATACACAGACATATGCGCAAACAGATGGGCAGTGGGACTTCAGGAACGAAGGAGATCATTTGTCTCAATATGCAGCGATGATCGTTTATCAGTGGCTGGAGGAGAAGAGTGGGAGCAGGTGGTAGAAGCATGCTTTGCAAAGAAACCACACTTATTAGATATACAGCTTAGTTTAGGGATAGGAGAGTCCAGCACTTACCAACCAAACCACTCATCAATTACACAGGGTTTACTTTCTCCACCTGGATGCCTGGATGGCCTCCATTTTCTGTTCTAGGTCTAGACCTCTAAGGTAGTGAAGCTCCTGCTACCTTGTCTCTTAAAGTGCAGATTAAATTATTGTTCAATTAAAATAAAAAACAAAAAACAAACTAAACTTAAAATGGGGGGACATTATAATCCTTAGCAATATTTGGGAATTCATTGGATGCTGACATTTATCTTTAGTCATTCTTTCTCTCTGACCAGTCCACTTGTGGCCACAATAGACAGTGTTTCATTCATACAGTTGGGTGTATAGTAATACTTTGGTGGTTGTTATGGCAACCTGCTAGTCAGACGATCTCATTACTGGCCCTTAACCATTTCTTTCTCACCCCTTCTCTAAGGAATTACCACATTTCATTATGATTGCCCCCCCCCCTTTCCCATCTACCCCACCTTCTTTATCTCTGTCTCCCCTGTGCTCCCTGTGCTCCCCCCTCAAAGGTCAGATGTCCTCCATGGTGGGGAGAGAGGAAATCTGTAAAAGCGTTGAGGTCTATTCAGTAAACTCCCCTCCCCCCTCTGCTGCTCCCCTCCATTCTCCCCCCTCCCATTTGTACCCCACAATCATTCTGTCCATTTCTAAAGATGCAGAGAAAAGAAGCCAGAAAAGAAGGGAGGGAAGAGAGGAGCCTTGAGTCTGCCGTTCTTTAGAGCACATTTTAAAATCTGTTTCTTTTTTCTGCCCTTCTCTTTTCTCTTCTAAAAGCATTCTTTTGTGTGGAAAATAGCTCCTTGAACTGATGCTGGAGTAGTGTCCACAATCAATTGCCCCCGAAGTCATGCATACACACTCATAGTGTGCACACATGCACTGTATCTTAACTGGCGCATATGTATGTGCATTCATCTATAAAACCACACATATAAACACACGTCCGCATACTTAGTTTCATAATTTTATAAGTATTATTAAAGAACAAAATGTTCTTTCTCTGGTTTTCACTCTTTCATTCCTCATCTGCTACAAAGGGATGGTGGACAGTGGTCAGATCCATATGCCCCATTGCACCATCAGACAGTGATCCATATGGGGCTCTATTCAGCTGCACTTGTCGCATGATTGATCCCAGCCTCTCTGCTGCAGTAAACATTTTACCCTGGCTTGTCTTCATCCTGATCAATAGTCTTCTTTTAATAATGTATCTGATTGATCAGTTTGGTCTCTAAGTAAATTAATCAATTATTTTAATCTTTTTTCTTTTTTTTTTTCTTTTGGCAAGGTGGTGTCAGATAAGGGACAAACTGGTCTGGGTTAAACATTTAGTTCTGTTGCTCTCTTTGCTACTGTTTTTAAATGGTCTGTCCCCTAGGCTTTTAAGAAAACATTTATATGGCTATTGTTTATTTATTTAAAAACATTGAGAAAAAAATAAAATTTATCAACAGAATGAGAAAAACACCCATGGAAATTCGTAGATCATTTTACAGATTATGTTGCTGAGATATCAAATGAAATTAGCATTTGAACAAGCAAGATGTTAACATCAAAACATGCAACCCGCAGCCTGAAATTGTGTGTAAGATCACTTTTTAGCCTAGGATAGAATAGACTGTCTGGAAAAACCTGCTGGAGACAAACAGAGAAAAAAAAGCTAGTCCATGATTCCAACTGCACCTTCACTAAAGACTGTGTGTTACAGGTGTTGCTCATAAGGGTCTGCCAAAAATCTTGGTCCATATTGTCATAACAGCATTACTGCAGCATTACACAGTGACCTATGATATGACTTATCCTGTCTGATATGCTCATGAAAAAATAGACACGGTTGACCATGTTGTCTATTATAAGAATTCCCCAGTGTTACCTGCCAATGCTTTGTGTGGTGTCATTAGCTCAGTTTTTACCAGGCTACAAACAAAATACTATAATGCATTCCTGGAGATTTTACTGAACTCTCTATCCCTTATTTCCAGTGGTTTGTCAGTGGATTTTTTATTTTATATTTTAATTTGTTAATTTAGGAGGAATTTAATTTTAAATTCTCCCAAATTTAAATTTAGGATGAATTTTAGGACTTTAATTTAAATTGTTAATTTAATTTCAGTCACCATTGGCCTGCCCAAATTCTGCACAAATTCACAGTATATATCGGGACTGCAGAAAGTCCAGCACCTGTACCTTCTTCTTTGCCTGCCATTTCTTTATGTGTCCAGAATGTGGATTTACATTTTGTTGTTGAAAAAAAATCAATAGATGCTCCCTAAACAGATGTCATCTCAAAGGCAGCTTGTTGCTCTAAATATCAGTGTTCTTTTCTGCACTGATAATGCCAATATATAGGTAGGTGTAAATGACCTGTGGCAAAGACACTGATACAACCTCATACCATAACAAAGCCTGGTTTTTGGACTTGTTTGAGAAAATGATCTGGATGGTCCTTTTCTTCTTTGGTCCAGTGCCAAAGAATCATCATTTCTTACAAGAAAAGATCTGGAAAACTAACTTGTTTAAACACAGAACATGTTTTCATTGTGTAATGATCCATTCCAGGTGCCTTCAAACCCAAAGATGACAGCGCCAACTAGATAGGGTTTTAAAAAAGGCTTCCTTTTTGTATGGTAATATTTTAAATGACATTTGTGAATTTAGCTTTATTGTATTGTAGGCCTTGATGAAGGTTTTGCAAAGTAATTAATGTATGGTTGTAGGTGATACAGTACCATCAGAGGTATCAGACTTGTTCCACATTTCTATTTTTTTTTTAAATTTTTTGATAAGCCTTGTCACCAACAAAACATAGATTCATACAATCTCCAGTTCATTCTATCACCTTTTTTATTTCTTTCATTGTGCTTCATTTCATTCTTTTTTTTTTTTTTTTTTTAAATTTTGGATTACAGGCACAACACAATACAGGCACTAAAACTGAAGAGCCATTTCCTCCAGTTGTCATGTCATGGAAAATTCTGAGGTCTGAAAGCAATTAATGATCTTTATACTGCTTTAGTGCCCTTTGAATCAATATTAAAATCACATAGGAGTAAATCATGATGTAAGTAGTTTTAGTATCTCAAAACTGTTAAACACAGTAGGTGCTCTTTAAAATAACACAATTAACACAATTAACACAATTAAAAACCTCCAAAATCCATTTTGAAATTTTAAAATAAAAAGAAGACAGAGTTCACTTGAGCGTTCTGCATAACACTGTCTCTTGTGCTGATGTGTATATTACCTTCCTTCCTGTGATGGACATGAAAGACATCAGTTATCTGCATTTGTCAAGTAAACACACCCCATCCACCACCATGTCATTAGTATTCTTAATTATTTTTAGTCACCATTGGCCTTTGGCTTTGTATGTGTATGTGTGTCCTTCTCTTAATTTCACAGACACAAACAAAGGTGCATGGGTAAATGAGTATGTGACTCATTTATACTTGGGCCAGCCGCAACCATACATTGAAAGCGCAGTGAAACGGTGGATCAATAGCCAGCTCATGTCCCTGGCTTCATGGAAGGTAGCTGAAATCCAAAGAGTTATCAGAGCCAATGCAGAGAACACAGAGGGAGGTAAAGTCTTTGTTAGTGTGACCTTGCAGAGGCTTATTTTCTGCTGTGATATCTTCACAGATTGGCCATGCTAAAGCAAGTTTATCAAGAAACAAAAGAAAGGCATCTCCTTTTTTTTACTGATGCATGAAAGCATAAACATTAATGTTACCACTTGGTTTTTCTGACTGCTTTTTCTCCTAGTAGATTAGGAAATGGACTATTCCCATGGCAATAAGAAGCGGAGCAGCTGAGTTGCATGTTTCGACCTTAAAATGTCTCATTTTCATAGCCTTGACCCCACATCTGATTTAGATGTAGTGGCAGAGTCCACAGCACTAGTCAGATCCATCAGCCATCCTTCCCTACCTCCAGATAGCCATATCAAAATGCTCTGATGATCATCTGTCACAGGTTTACAATGCTCTGTTCTGTTTGCTTGCTCTTCCAGAACACAGGTGTGAAGTCTGAGCAGCGCAGACCAGAAGCATTTCTATGATACAGCCGATGCTTTTTCATGCTGTTGTCATGCATCATCCCAGTCGATGCACTTCATTTCCCAGACCAGGCTGAATGCTTGAACAGCAACAGACTTTACCAAAAACATGAAAGGAGATACAGGATTCAAAATTGATTTCATAAGTACCAGACAAAATGCAATGTTTGTTCAATATGAAGGGGGATTTTTATTATGTTGGACTGTTGAACAGTTTATTTTTGAAATCTAGTATAAAACTATTTTTAAAAAGCAAATGGCCAAGGTTTAATGCTACAGTATAATTATTAGAAGGCTGGTATTCCTGTTTCTACTGTACTCATGTGCCCAGTTTGGGTTTTGTGTGAGTAGAAACGTGACAGTAGACATCTGTGTGTGTTTGAGAGAGAGTTTTGTGTGCCTGTAGAGAAAGCACTAATTGTAAAGGATGTGGCAGGTTAAGATAAGGTTATCTTGACGCAGTGAAACGTCTGAAAAAGAAGGCCAGGGCTTGCCGACAGAATTAGATTGATTAGAAGAGCCATATTTGGGCTATTTCCAGATAGCTATTGCTGAGCCTCATTCCTTTTGCGCTCTCTCATCCTCACCCTCAGCCAATACTCCTCTTCCCGACGCTCCTGCTGTGCAGCAGGACAGTTGATAGTGCCTCAGGCTGTCAATCAGACACTAACTGACTGGCCACTGCAGGGCTGAGATAGTCCTGGAGAGTTTCATTTTGACATCCACTGCGAGAAAATAATCAACAATATATGCACCGTTGCAAGAGAGTTCCTTTCTTACTGAAAAAAACGTGCCTTCTGATGAGACTTTAAAAGCTTTTCAAAACTCAATTCAACTTAGTGAGATGAAACTTTATAGCACTTTGCTAATTTTTTTTCACTTCCATTTTTCCATGTTTCCTAGTCTAAAAAAACTTGAGGTAAACTGTCCCTGTGGTTTAAATTAGAAAAGAATTGTAATTTTTGGATTTTACTTTAGATGAATATGTGGCATCAAAGTCAATGCCACAATATAAGAGAGAGAGAATAAAGTTCCTGTCATCAGAATCCTCCATTAGCCAAGCATTAGAAACAAATTAACTCTTCTCAGTTGAATGGCTTGTCAGAGGAAGTGTGGGAAAATCCTCTATTAGGTGGGAGTTAAGTGCCTATTGGAAAGCTGGAGATGGAATCCTGCCTAATAAAGGGATAGTCAACCATTGGAACACCAACTGCAAGGAGTAAAAGAAGTGCTAATTAAGAGAACAAAGTGTTGTCTTGTGGGCTCCTCCATTAATGTGGGTTTTAGGGCTCGTCTCTGTGGCATCCCCTGATTTCCTGAAGCTGACAGGTTGTGTGTGATTGCATGTGCAGTCAGTGTATGAAATATATATTTTAAAAAAGTTTATTTCGGTTGTGATGACAGTGAGTAAACAGAAAAACAATGAATCTTCCATGCTCCCAGAGGCCACACTTAAAAAAAAAAAATCTAGTCTCATCTCTGACATATTATAAGCTGTGCAATGCTCTGAAACTATTTAGGGCGTTACGTCTCAGTTGAGTCAAACTACCTCAAACCACAGATCCATTCTCCTCTGCCTCTGCAAACCCTGAGCATTTTCCAGTTTTCAAGCTGTGAAAAGTGAGAGGGATGGTGAAACAGCGTCATGGACTGAACTGGGCACCGACTCAAAATAAACTCAAGCAGGTTTGGCCAAGTACGAACTCCATCTCTGTTTATCTTAGAGAGAGTGAGCATGGGAGCCCAGTGATGAAATCAAAAAAGGGAGGAAAAAATTAAACAGGCTTGAACGGGGCAGTGTCTTTGGTTGGGGTTGCTATGGTCACAGAGTGCGTGGATGCAGATAAACAGCACGTTGAGTTCTCAGGCAGGAATGTAACCCTTCTGCCTGCGGTTTGGAGAGGAGGTTAACACTTCTCTTTCTCAATAGTTTCACCACTCAACATATGGAGCTGAGGAGAGAGCATGAGAGGAGACTGCAGCTTAATTGCATACATACATGGATGAAAGGGCGTATGCAGGAATATTTGGGGAATAATGAGAAAAACGGAGTAATGTGTAATGCTTAATTGGATTTTACGGCAGAGGTTTATCATTTATCAGTGTTTCCACTTATAAATACCAGAAAGCTCTTAAGAGAATCTGAAATCTAAAAAGAACTGGAAAATTACAAAAGAGAAGTTCATCCATATGTTAGAGTGAAGTTTTAACCCTTTTGCATGCCCCTCTCCAAAAGAAACCTGTGAAGTAACTTGCTCTCCTTCCTCATGCAAAGTAATGATTTGAACAAACGTGTAGCTGAATTCTTTAGTTATATTAAAGGCTACAAGGGTGGACAGGGGCCACAAAGAGCAATGAGTCAAAACAGAGAATGAAAGAAAGGGGGAGGTGTTAAGGAAACAGCATTTTGGTGAAAAACTGGTGTCTGTGGATGGCTGATAAGAGGCTTCCCTTCTCAGCTCCCCCTGACAAAATGGGGAAGCCTTGTCTGTTGCCCCATTAGCACCCATCCCTACAAGCTCCTGCCTTTTCTACATGGCCAGTCTTCAATAGGGGACAGAAATGGAAAACGGCTATTTAACCAATAATTATCTAGCTGAAAGGATACCTGTCAGGAGAGAGAAGAGGCTGAAGAATAGAAGAGACATGTGGGAGGCTGAGAGTGAGAGAGTTCTGTCTTTGCAATGAGGTGAACATATTATTGTGAGATTAAACCAAGAGCAAATGTTAAATAAAGTTGTAAATAAAAGGGAATGGATGGTATTTGAGTGATGATGGAAGTGGATTGCACACATCCCGACATGGGGGTTCACAGAGACGAATCTGGGAGGTTTGTCCTGTATGTACTGTAGGATATTGCATACGAATGAGCTTCCCAATGGTTCCTTTCTGGCTTTTCTAATGTTTTATTAATGAACTGTACTCAAGTAGTTTGGTAGTGTTTTATGCAGACCTTGTTGCAAAGTCCACAAGTCCTAATGGTAATCAGTAAAAAACAGCTCCCCTGGTATTGCTAATCAGAGAACTGCTCCATCAATGCCTAGCTTTCACCTTTTTTCCACCTTTTTTTTCTTCAGCATTATAGCTGTTTTTATTATGCTCTCTAATTGCTTGTCCCTCTGGCTCTTTGTTTCCCAGGGCCTCTATTATCACCTCATTGCGCTTCCATCCACTAGTGTCATATAAACCATAACACTTCTGCCCAGATTTTGCAAGGGATGCCTTGTGCTGCAGAATTTTTAATGGTCCCTGTAGGCCTGGCCCACAGTGCCATATGAGTGGCTTTATGGAAGCTATTATTAGTGTTTACTCACTGGCACTTACAGGGTCGACAAGCATCCTGTGTCTCTCCATGTGCAGTGAAGCAACCCTGACTTTCTGATTTTAATATTATGGGTAATGTTATGGCTCTGTCACTTTGCTTAATCGTTAACTCTGTGACCATTTTATGAGGTATTAATTGAGTTGTAATTTTGACTCAATGACACCATGTAAGGGTTTAATGCTGTTTTAACTTTGGATCTAATTGAAAACAGGCACTAAGCTCTCATGCTAAACCCACGAAATAATGAAAATTGACTGGTTTTGATGTTCTGTGGGGTTTTTGTTTAACACACTCTACACTTGTCATATATTGATAAATGGGACCTGTTTAGCAAATAAATGTATATATCTGTGTTGGCACATAGATTACCTTTAACATAAAAGACAAAACCAAATAGTTAAGCCATACATGTGGTACATAAGCATGCATATGCACAAAGGGAGTAGAGAGGTTTGCATGGTGCTCTGCACTGATCACATTACCTCATCTCACATGCATTTTAGAGGCCTGAAACCTGATATGCATGCAATTGTTATTTTAAATCACTGTCTGGGAAAGCTGGAACCAAGGTCTACAGAGTCACTAACCCAAGGGGAACGTCAAAGGGGGGAGGTACAGAGACTGTGTAGGCCACAGAGCCAGGAGGTACATTACAATCTGACAAGTATAGGTGTGCAGTTTTAGCATTTAAAAAGTTTTAAGTTTTTAGTTATGGGGACTTGATCATATTGTGCTTATCTGAGATTGTATTTATTTTATGCCTTCTCTTCATACACCCCTATTTATATCTCTGTACATATCTGCAAGGTTAATGTGCATGTGAAGGGAGGGACTATTGTGTGTTACTGACTTCTGATCCATAAGAATATATTTCACCACTCGAGGCTAAATGGGCATCATGCCAAAGGCCAGTGGATAACTGCTGCTTCACCCCTATCTGCAGGCCAGGTTAATTAAAGTTCCTCATCCCTCCTCAAAGTATGCTTTTAAACAGAGTGCTATGTGTCATTGGATTGTATTTCAGTCCTTTTAATGATGGATCCATTATGTGTATGTGTGGTGAGTGTGCACATATCTGCAGATTTAATTTCATCAACTTCTTGCTCATGCAAGGCGTGTGCATTTATGTTTGACACTATTTGAAACTAACCCATCTTTCACAAACTGACTTTTCTTACAACAATGTGTTCAATCTCGGTGTCTTTGGTGAATGAAGTTTAATTTAGCCATATGGCATCTGTATTTAAAACATTAGTAATATACATTTCTATAACAGAGTGATGATTATCAGCCATTCCTCCCTTACCTATACAATGATTTTGCATCACAAATTTTCCAGACAATTATTATTGATTCACTTTTGAGTAGCACTACACCTGATAGCAACTGGCAAATAATGCAAAGGAGAAATTGGAGGTTAATACAGGAGCTAGACTTGTGGATGTGTCTCTTACACAAGCCTGTAAGCCACAGGCTCACACATTCCTCTATAATGATGTGTAAGACTTTGAATCCACAGGGTTAAGTATGAGTGAAGTGGGCTGCCTGCTTGCTGACACTCACAAAGGCAACTTCTGCTTAGGACTATCAGTGAAATGAGTGGAGATGAGCAATTACCTGTGAGTCATGCTGAAATGTGCAAAAGCATAAAAGCACAGTTTTGGTTGCATGTACACATATAAGATGTATAAACACTTGTGCAAAATTGAGCACAAAAAGTCATTTATATGAATTGCATTTAAATATATGTTGAACACACATATAGCCTGATGCACAGGTGCATGATTATAATAGCATAAGGGACTTTTATGGCAGACTATACAGAGACTTTAAAAATAAAATTGTAAGCCCAGCTATAAATCACTTTGTAATAGAGTGGTGTTAAATAAGACAAACATATTGCATTCATAATTTAATGACAAGATTCTCCATACAGTTTCAGGAAACTGGCCCCGACCTTCCTTTGCTGAAACTTTTATTTGTCATTAATATTCTCTTCCATTCTATTGACTTTTTTTCTTTTTTTTTAACAGATTATTGAACTATAGCAACTAACAGGTCTGTACTTACTGTAGAATGAATGTATGCTACCCATAAGCGTTGAACTTGTACTTATTTATTTATTTTGATATTTACTTTGTTGGAATGACTGTAATGGACTTTGTGTAACTGGCCGTAGGGCAAATAGGTTTGATCCAGATACTTATCTCTTCCCTGTATTGTATTTTCCAGTTTCAAATCATTTTCTTTCCTTTCTCTCCTTTCCTTTGGTTATTTATCAGACAATCCTTTTGTTTTCCCCTGAGGGATAATGTGTGCTTTGAGCATCTTGCCAACAGGACTTGCTTTAATTGATGCCAGTAATCTGGTCACCTTGAGGGATAGTTAAAAAGGCAAATTTCTATTAGCTTTAGTTTATAAAGGTGTGTGGCGGGGTGTGGGTAGGTGTGGAAATTGATCCACACATACCGAAATGCAGATATGCAGACAACCAGTTTCCAGAGACATGGAGTTTAGAGCTTCAAAAGATATACAATTTATGCAATTGTAAAATGTTCTGTGGATATTAGGAGGGATATGTTGAACGCTAATCTTGTCCACTCCTGTTTGCTTCAAGTAAACATGAAGGTGTAGACTGTCTGCCAAAACTCCTGTTTCTTTAAACGCTGTAAGAAACACATTACGACTAGTGCAGAGCCAAGATAAGTTATTTCTGGTTGGATAAGCACAAGGGGTTGCATCAGAGGAAGCCAAAAAATCTACATTAAGGCGAGATATCTGTTAATTAAATCTGTCTCAGGCTGATCTCTATCTGTAACAAGTAACTTACACTGCCTCTACTGCTGGATGAACACACATACACACACACTACCTCTCTCTTTCACACACACAAATGCATGCGCACACAGAGACATGGAGAGATACATAAAATTTAAAATGAGGCTCCCCTTTTTAGCTGTGCATTTAACTTTACAAATAGAAGATTTGAGCACTTTTCCATTTCAGCACTTTTTTGTGAGTTCAAGTCAGTCTCCACATATTTTTTTCTCTCTATGTCTTTTTGTTTTTATTCCTCCATCTTCTTGTTCTTCAAACACTAAAATGTCTTGGGAGTCTGTCTGGCTGAGAAGTACAGGGGCTCAAAGGTGACTGGGGGATGAAGACTTGGGGTGTATGCAGACCAGATGTTTGGGCTTTCATGAGTCTGGGGCGGGGCATTGAGAGAGGACGGCAGAGAAGTGAAGGGGGGCATGGCTGTTCTCAATTACCTTGATCAATGGAAAAGGGAGTTGGAGTTTGCGTTTGTGTATGTGTATGTTCAAGTGTCTGAGAGCACTAAAGAACGAACACAAATTGCTAAAAGTGACACAAAAGGAGAATCACAGTAACAAATGTTGGGGGTTACTTGTATCCTTATTTAACAAGCTCTTTTTTTGTAACTCACTTCAGGCTTCATACAGGTGAAGATCACGTCTCTAATTTTTGCAGATGTTTTTAACAAGGCTACTTCTATCACACTGAATAACTAAATGTTTTCTAAAACATGCTGTATAGCATTTGCATTAAATAAAGACATCCATTACAGCAATGTAGAATATCAATGATAATGACTTGATTTGCTTCTTTAGACTATAACTACAACTATTTCATTAGTGCAGCTTCAACAACAAAAATTACTCTACCGGGACATTAAAGTTGTGCTCTACTCTAAAGACCCTGAACCAGAATATAGATGGACTACAGCTGAGGCCCCTTAGATCAAACGGTAGGCCTGCTCTGAGTTTTAATTAGGATTATATGTCCTCTTTAAAGGACTCTGTCTCTGAAGCCACTCACATTTAAAGCCCTATAGAGTTACAGAAGATTAAAAGCACTTTTCCATTTTTACCCTCTGATACATCTTTAAAACTGTGCATGGTTCCATGTCTCTGGAACATTTTATCTCCTCCTGAAAAGGATTTTGGGGGAAGGGATGTGTTATTGATGGATTTCTCTCTTCATATTTTTTTTATTTCATTTTCTTTGTATTTGCTCATGACAATGGAAAGTTTGGCTGTGGTGTTTTCATTTACAATGTTACTTTCATCAGATGCAGGAGGTATCACATTACATACTTCAGCCTCCCTCTGTTCTCCACTTTTGATAATGCACGCCTGTGTCCAATCATACACATCTTCCCTTGCAACCTCTGACCTTTTACTCCTATGAGCAGAAAAGGAGAAAGGCATTGGTTTCAGCAGAGGGAGGGGAGTTTGGGCTGGCTGTCTCTGGGTGCAGTGCTGAGTACCCACCCTGCTAGCCCTGCTACCTCCCCCTTGAGCTTCTTCTTGAAACCAAGTTCATTCTAAACACTTGAAAACCCACATATGCAAACAATTAGCTTTCACGACTTAATCTGGGTGAAAAGAATCCACAGACATCTACAAGCACACTCAAACACAAAGATGAACATAGAGTCAACAGGCACTCATTTAAACATGCAGGTATATACACATAAGATAAGTATCTTCTATGTTGGTCTTGGATGTGCAAACTTAAAATACACTATGCAAACAAAATATGAAACTTGACTTGAATCCTTAGACTGGTGTTCTGCACCCAGATGCTCACATTCAAAACATGATTCACATTCTTCCATTTAATACTACAGAGAGGCGTGTTACCTTTTGGTTTTGTCAGTTATTGTGCAAATAAAATACATAACATGCCACCTAATGACTCCATGCCTCTTTTTTTTTGTAAACATCTGGTCTCCTACCCAATGTCCTGTAACAGTAATGTGTCATCCACAGCAATGTTTACTAGTTGCAAGTGAAACTATTCAACAGAATAACACAAAATCAGAGAGGGAAAGCAACACATTGCAAAGGAAATAGACTGAACAGAAGTGTCCCCTGTTAGTTCCAGTGGAAAAAAACATCCAATAACATTCTTCTTTCAGAAAAAAT
>JAOWBL010000024.1:8848131-8862191 GCA_028564865.1 Zenarchopterus dispar | reverse complement strand
TTTATAATCTTCTTGTAGGTCTCTTTCATATGTGATAAAGTTTATATGTAAATCTCAAGTACAAAGTGACTTGAAATGGAACTACTATAATCAACAGCTCATATGAAAACCTTAGAAAACAAATTGTATAGAAATATTTCAAGAAAAAAAAAACAAAATTTAAAAATTTAATTTCAGAAAACAAATACTTCAACATATTAGGGTTAGAGACTAAAAAATATTTAAGTAACATGATCAGAATCAGGTACAATCAGAATTATAACTTCTTCAAGCATCATCTTTCTGAGCTTGAGGTTCATTCAGAGCACAAGTACTTTAAATGTGTACGTACTTGAGCAAATGTTACTTTTATGGAAGCAATTACAGTTATTGGAAAATAAAACATTCTATCGGCTATTATTAGTAAATGGTATTTCAGTATTTAAAATTTGAATTGAGTCACTGGAAAAAATAGGGACCTTCCTTTTCTGGCCAATGCAAGAAGTCCTCGAAACCGATAAAAATACTACATTATAAATTACTATAGAAGTTCCTGAATGACCAACAGAGGGGCCAACACTCAGCGAGACAGTAGCTCCTCAGTCTGTGACAAAACCTGCTTCTTGACAGGAGAACTCATTTCTAAGGGCCATTGAGGTTTTGTAGGAAAGACTGTTCCTCTGAGAGCATGACAAGAGGGAAAGAAGAGGGGAGGGTCAGGAAGAAGCAAGCCGAGTGGTGGTAATGGCTTTTCAGGGTAAATTAAGATGCGGGGAAGTATTTGGTCTGCCTCTGTGCAGTGGTGACCCTTATTCGCACAGGTCGTCAATGCCTTCTCACCATCGCACACTCGTCACAACAGTTTCTCCTCCCAATCAGCTTCACAGCACCGTTTATCTGACTGCCACAGGCCATGATTTATTACTCCAGTCCCACCCATCAGGCCTCTGCTGTTCTGCAAAGTCACTGCAAGGCCCTTGATTTTCCCTCAGATCCCTTGTTTGGCGTCCGCTATCTGCTGCAGCTATGTAGTGATGGTCAGACAGATGCATTTAAGGTCAACAATTTGTTAAGAGTCCTTCACAGTCACTTTCCCCTGAATGTAACAGAATTGTAATGCAACATGGTGGCAAGCTACTCTGAACAAAACACACAGAAGTCTGTCTGTCTGCTCTCTGTAACTACACCTTGCTCATGAAACACTGGAACACATGTTGCATTTCATTGCACCTCTTCTTACCTTTTTATCATTTCATTTTTTGTAGTAAACACCCTTTTACAAAGTCATATACATATTCTTACGACATCAAATTTATGTACCTTTTCATATGCTCCACATTTAAAACTCTAACAAATAACAAAAATTATGTGTCATCTGGTGCTAATTTATCATTGGTTTAAATATATGGGAAGTGCCTGCTCAAATACCCAAAGAATCTTACAGTGTAAACTAAACCTTATCATCTGCATTGTGCTCCTAATGATTTAGAACAAGCATTAACATTTCCGGAAAGAAGATGACTTGGGCTAATGCGCTGCCCCTCTCATCTTTGTGGTTCAAATTTTTATTGTGCTGGAACAAATTCTGCTGTGATGGCTGAAATTGCAGCATGAGAAAATTACAGTCATGGAGAAAAAGAAAGAAAAAAAAAGGCAGGACTTAAGCACGGGTGAAGAAACGTTACGCTACTGCTAATTACTGCCTCATTAGCAACAGTGCTTAGCCATGTGGACAATAGCAGCAGAACAGCTGATAAAAACACATGCAGACGCTACAGTTGAAAGAACATTGCTGTGTTTAATGTCTTTATTGGCTCACTATACATTTTAGTGGGGGTGGGGGGTCTAAAGCACTGGGGATGAAGTTGGTAATTAAAGCAGCAAGAAGGGTGTGATGATGGATCTTCCATTTTCAATGCTTTAGATGATGCTAGAGCACAGAATCTCTGTGTAAATGCCAAAACTGAGCATCAGTGTATTATACACTTTCATCCCAACACCTACACCTTCTGCCTCCACCCTTCCCTCCCTCCCTCCCCCCGGGCCTCCAGATGTTGCTGTCACTCCTGTTCTGCAGAGGCGCTGCAGTGTGGAACTGCCTGAAGTGATGACAATAAACACCTCCACCATAACCTGGGCTTCTGCATTTGCATATTTCTCTGGCTTAATTTGAGGGGGAAGTATGCAAATATATGCAAAATGAAATCCATCTCCTAATGACATGAGACGATTAAACAATTTTTATGCTTAAATATTCTGTTTAATGAAATCAAACGGGCCCACGCGCCGCAACAAATTTGCCAAGGAAAGGCATGGGCAAAATTAGAGGATATCACAAAAAAAGGGAAAGAGAAAGAGAGGAGAGGGGAGAGAATGTGCGTGTCTGTGTGTGTGGAGGGGGTGTCTGCTTGGTGTGCATGACTGCTTTTCAAAGTGTCCCTCATAAGACACACAAAAAACTCCTGGATTCAAAAAACATTTCTTTAACAATTATAAAATCTGTCAGTTCCCCTTTTCATACACCCACTTTCTCAGTTGAAAGAACAGTGGGTGATGAAGTGCAAAATGTAGTTCCAAAATGTCCTGAAATAATATCTGTATCAGTACTGATGTGTTTTCAACGAGTTCCAAAAAAGCTTCAGAATTTTTTTGCACATAATGTTGAATGTAGAAATAGTGCATTAACCCACCCTTGAGAAGCTAATCTTCCTCCCCCTCCATCACAGCTCTCTAAAAACACCACCTCCGTTAATACACAGCTTAATAAATAGGAAAATAAAATTATTTCCTTGTCCAAGTTGGGGCCTGAAGACACAATCACCCAGGGACAGAATCCATAATGAAGGAGACGATGATGTGATTAAAGTTGGAAACAGAAGGGGAGAAAGAGAGAGTAATATGTGACTGCTTAATTGTAGCTTTGCAGGGAGCTGGTGACTAATGGCCTTTCCACAGAGCTGTTCAACCCATGAGCTGCGCATTAATATAAAGGGGGTTCTTATTATGTTTTAGCTTCAGACCTGATTAATCACACAGATATACTTCCAGCTCAAGACTTTGAACAGGGAGCCATGCTGCTGTTAGGCAGCCATCAAGCTCATGATACAGGTGCTTGCATCCACTTTGAAAAGCAAATACTGGACACTGAACATGGTTAAAGCAAGTCAGTCTAGAGAAAACTGAAAGTTATGATAATAAAATTAAAAACATAAGATAAAGCTTCTTACACTGGTTTTGTATAGAGTCCTTGGTGGTCATTTTTTGACCAGGAGGAGTGATGAAAGTGATAGTACAAGAGAGTCAGACTGAGTTAAAATCCCTGCATGAATGACACACACCATGTTGGTATATCGACACAGCAAAAGAGCACTAAGGGCTTCTGTTGGACCCCAAGGCTGGGAAGGATTTCTTCAGCCTGATGCTTTGTTGCCCCATAATCCCTCTGGCTTATATATTATCCGTGCCTTCCCTCTGACAGCAGGCTAATAGAGGAAAGGAGCTGGAGCTTTCCTCATGGCATGCGTCTCTCTCCAAAAAGATAGAGGAAAATGTTGTGAGTTGATCACTGTGGGTACAGCTGTGATGGTGGACATAGACTTAAAGTCATAGGGTAACTCTCACATACAGTAACACATATACACATCCCCACACATAGCTAGCTGGAGTGTCTAGGTGACAGAGGGAGGGGATGAAATGATGCTGAACTTGCTGTTACACCTAGATCAATTTCAAGATCCTCCAACAAGATTCCCTGTCTCATTCTTCAGAGTTTTAGGTGATGCACTGAGTGGGAGAAGGATGACTGAAATGGGCTGGTGGTCAGGGTTGCTCAGGGAGTGGGTCCCTTTATGACACCCTCCCAATAGTTATAACACCACAATGATGTCAGATCCACATGGGAATGACAAACCTGAGAACACAGGCCATCTCTGTTTGGATCTCTATGTGCAGTAAGCTTTTGCATTTGTTCGATCTGCTCAGGAATACGAGCAGAGGTAGAGGCATGTTTTTGTATGTGCCCCTATGGTACTGAGAAGCAGGTGTGTGTTCATTCTGTACATCTAGATACAAATGGTAATGTGAGGGGTTTGAGGCTGGATCAAGCCGAGAAAGCAAAGGTGGGAAACTGGATTATTAACCCTTAACATTGATCTTGATGTGACTTGCTAAAATTGTGCTAGGAGGAGGGGCTTTGGTGATTGGTGTGATTCCCATAATCCTATGGGTCTTGATTCTCCAAATCCATTGTCATGCTGCACTTCTAAAGAGGGAAATTTCCTTGACCTCCCCACTTAGATTTCCTTTTGCATAACCACAATCAGACACACATAACAGCCACATATTCAACATTTTTGCCTGAATAAACTTTCACAGGACAAGTCTCTGATGTTATTACTCTCCTTATTTGTCATTTATGTTTTTAAATAAACAGGCTGATGATGTCTTATATGAAAACCTATTTGTACGAAGACTTTTGTTCCTTCTCTTAGGAGAAACACAGAAAACATGTTGAGCCAGAAAATAATGTCAAGTGGAAATCAAAATGATAAAGGACAAAGTAAGAAAAAAAAAATCTTTTTGCTTAAGATATTTCAGAACTTAACAGTTTCTCATCACATTTGCATGAGCATATGTGTCCTGTCTTTGAAATGAATTTCTGTGAATGTGCCAGGAAGTTAATTAGCTCTGTGTTTTTTTTAATGTCACTTGAGTGTGCATGTGCATTTGTAATTGCATGTATGTGTGCATGTGTGTTCTTTTGCATGTATGACCCTCCTCCTCCTCCTCCTCCTTTCACACAAGTGTGAGAAGACAAAGTCACAATCATATTTTTCACAGTTGGAGGTAGATGTGACTTGCTAAGTCATTCTTCTTGTTCCATTTTCTTCTAGATTAAGACAACAGCATTTTCATTTTGTCTCCTTAACAATGACACATTTCCTCCACTAAATTTTCTCCATCCCCTCACCTCATCCTCTTAAACTTTTTTCTCTTTCTCGTCCTCTCCCTTCTCAGCAGGACGGTCATTTAATCCCTCTAACCAGCTGGAAAGATAAATATTCCCTGGTGGGGTGTGAGGCCCCTGCTTCTCCACTCACATAGACTGGTGATGGGGAGAAAGTCTGCCTCTCCAAAGCTCAGATGCCTGGATACCTTTACAAAGTTCTTTACTCAAACAGACGCCGACCTGAAGATGACGCCAACATTTATAGGTTTACTCCTCTTTTTTTTTTTTTTCCCAAATCTCAGCTCATGCAATAGCTATCATGTATGGACTCACATAAGGCATTTTTGAGGCTAAAAGTAGTTGCTTGGTAGTTTAGAAGACTGGAATAAAAAATATAAATTATACCTAAAATCAATATACTATTGAGGTATTTCCAAAGTTCTCCAGAAGAAGCTGATGAGGGTAAAGTTTGTATATGCTCTTACATTATAGTGTTCCCATATCCCTCCTATGGCTTGTACATTTTCCAGTCCACATTTGGCTGATTATCCCTGGAGGAGGAACATGGACGGGTTCCTGATGCTGACTCATGGTTTCTGTTTGGAGAGGTCCAATTCAGAACAGGCTGGCCCGCCTGGAACCTCTGTTTACACAGCCTCTCAGGCCAGACTGGGAGGCCCTATTTTCACACCCTGGTGCTTTCCAAAGAAAACCTCCTGCAAAGCCCCCTTCGCCTAAGGTACAAAACACTGAAAACCATACACCTCAACCTTCTGCTGCTGATTTGCATGATCAAGTTGCACATTTATAATAATAAAGCAAAATGAGGCATAGTACAAAAAAATGGGTTGCACTGCACAATGTAAAGCAATACTTTTGACTGCTCACATGAACAGTGCGGATATGATAGTTCATTTTCTTTGTGTCTTCTACTGGCATTACTCCTTGCAGGGGAATTTGGCCACTCTGCATGTGTTATTTGGTTGACAGAGTTTGAAAAATTGGTATTCTGGAGGATGATAACCCTTCAGACAGCTGCACTGCAGAAATGAGTCAGCACAACCCCAATCCCCTGTTAAAGAGAGTCAGACCTTAGACTGCAGAGATTTAAAAATTGTTCAGTACAGGGTTAATCTCAAACAAAGAGGACTGTAGTAGAGCTGTAGAGTAAAGGATCCACATTAACTGGTTGCAAAAGAGAAAAAAAGCATAGCGTGTTATATTGCACACACCTTCCTTTTTTATATGGTAGGACTGAGTTCAGATTCAAGGACAACATGAAGATAATTCCCTAATATTTTTTCTTTGTAATTCTTTCACAATAAATTGTGACATTATGATGAGACCCCATGACCCAGTAATTGGATAGAAAATGGATGGATGGATTATGATGAGATCCACAAATATATCAAAAGTCTGCCGCACTTCACACTGATTAAAATTAATTTTAAACAAATTCACAAAAACAAAATGAAAAGTCTCATACTATAATACCGTAACATGAAGAACCGCTTCAATTATCTTTCAGGTTTTTTGGACTTTTGTAATTGGAGATGAAGATGTGACATTTCAATTTACATTCTAAACTTTGAACTGATAGTGTTACTGAAGGCCTAACAAATACTGAAAAGCACAACATGATCCCAAGTCTGTAACCTGATCAATTGTAACTGAATTCAAAACCATGTGTTTTAACTAATTTTAGCCCTTGCCCTAAAACTTAATTCTGACCCTCAAACAGCCCCTAAAAATGTCCCACAGTGTGGTCCCCCAAAAGCTGCCAAACCCCAAATGAAGGCTCACAGTTTTAGACCCAACAAATATAAAAAAAGAAATGAAAACCCATGCATGGCTCCATGGCTTCAGACTTCTCTGCATTCCTTTTCCATTAACAGTGCCCTTTATTACTTAATTTATGTTTTTCTTTCAAAAAGGCAATTAAGTTAAATAAAGTTTAGTTGGCTTTGAATTTAGGCAATTTTTCAGATAAGACTCAATAATGATAATAATATTAAATGCATATAAATACTTTACTCTTTTTTCATAAGGAAATAAAAACATGAAGACAGGTGCACATTTACTAATGCAGAGTAGTGTGGCACCTGAAAATATTAGACCAAAGGTCTTTTTCAGAGTAAGAAAAGCTATGCATATATGTATATCATGATTACATTTCATATATCTTCCAAAATCCCATTTCCATCAGTGGTAATTCTGCTGCACAGGAGTAATGGATGTATTATGCAGTTATGACAGGCCCGGCTCCCTCCCAATCCCCTCACCATCATCCTGTATACACCGTCTCACCCCTTCTCCTTCAGTCAGACTGCTGAACAATCAAAGGCAATAGTAACAACATGCAAAAATGAGGGATTTCTCACTTTGAGTCTGTGTAATGGTTGAAACAAAAATGCGATGGGGGATTGGGCAAAAAAGACACCAACTTCTGTGGAAAGAGATAGTATAATATTAGGTGGAGATTCTCAGGTGAGCATTTTATATGTATATCCACTAAGAAAATGAAACTATATAGATGCTGTCTCACGTTGAGGTCACAGGAGCTCCTTAGAAGACAGTGAACATTGTCACATGCACCATGCTCTGAAGAATGATAGTCCTTGGTGAGCACACCAGGCAGGAATGAATAAATGTGTGCATAAATGGCCGAGCCAGTGATTGAGTAAGGAAATTATTGAGTGAGTAAATGAACAAATGTTTGAGTGAGTGAATGAGTGAGTGAAGTACTGAGACATTGAGTAGGTGTCTGACTGAGTAACTGAGTCGGTCTGAAATCCACACACACTAGAAGCAATCCAAACAAACAGCTCTAAGTGCTGCAGTGTTCACTGAGGGGCATGGGGAAACCCCCATCAGCCCAGTGAATGAGAGCATTCTGCCCTCTCGCAGCCTGTTATTAAAATCAATTAATGACGGGTAGGGAGGCCCTCTGTAAAAGCTGACTTGTTGGGCTCTAGGGGTCTTTTGTGACACGTTGCCTTTCTGGATCACTTGTGCCATATGGAACCTCCCCTCTTGTGGCACATAACTCCCTTTTATGAGAGCCTCATTGGCCAGTGATGGAATAGTGCACAAGTACTAAGCACAGGAGTGTTCCTGTCCCTTTAACTGTCACTCCCACTGCTGCTATTGTCTCTGTCGCTCTGATCTTTGCTGAGACTCAACTCTTGACTTCAGTGAGTGTCACTGACAAGAGGGGAAAGAAAAACACTAAAAAGGAGCAGAATACATTTCTCAGCATTTTCACTTTTTGTGCAGACAGACAGATTGACAGAGAACATCCAGATTTATTGCAACAAAATGAACTGTAACTCATCTAGAAAATGTTACTCCAAAGCTTTAGATTATGATACAGCATTTACCTGGTAGTTTTCAATGTTTAATGTGTCTGTGCACTACAACTACAACTGTACAGATGGTAAAGACATAAACATAGAAATATGTCACAGACACACATTGCAAGATGCAACGTACTCAAAAGCATACTGCCTGAATCTTAGTCCAGCTTCAGGCAGTGCAGGCCCAATTGAAGAGGAGATTGACCGTTATAGGGAAACATGGCAGCTCTGCAGGAGGAAGGTGGCGGTCCATTTACTAGCGCTTAAAGTCTCACAGGGTCCCATGGGGGGGAAGAAAACGAAGACAGACTTGGCTGAATCTCTTTTTCCCTGTCTTGCAAGATATCCTTCTGTTCTGCTGTCTTCTCTTAAGCTAAGAGTTTTTTTTTTTTTTACTTGTACGCTGCATTCAAAGGTGGTTAACCCCTCTGCCCTTCACTCACACTGCCCTCACCACCTGATGGTCACAGCTGAGTGTTGACACTCACACCTCAGTCACACACATGTCTCAAACATGCTCACTGGGCAATTTTGCAGGGATCACTAACAAGGGGATGTCTTCTCCTCAGAGATGAGTTTAGACCCATCAATTACTTTCTCCCTGGATGAACATAACATGATAATAATTATGATAATGACATGACATTGTGATAGTGACTTGATAAGGAAGTGTAAGATGAATCTGCCCACCATACAGCAAGTCCTTATCATGTCAGCAGAGGAGGACTTAGACTTGACAAAAGATGTATTTAGTACATGCATTGGTGTGTGTCAGGAGTTTTGCAGTGGTTATAAAAATATCACCAGTATGCACTACAAAGGTGACATGCTTAAACATCTAATCATGTGACTCTAATAAATATAAATCAGTGTCAGTCAAAAGCTTTTGACTTTAATTTAAACTTATTTTTAAGAATGTTGTATAGTTAAGGTAATATAATTCAAACTGACACATACTGCACTTTGGGGGCTTTTTGTTTTTACCTGAACTTCAAAAATATGGTACAACTCACTATTAGTGTGGTTTGCTTCTGTAACTGTATAGTTTTCCTATCTTACAACTGCTTCATCGTATCTCAGCTCCAATAATCAACGAATATTTCAGTACTGCCATTTTACCAAAACTGTTTAATTTCCTTTTGACCATAAGACATCCAGACACCTTAACCAAAGACAACTGCTTTCCTTTTCAAAATGCCTCCACAAATGTCTTTCTTCTCCTTATTTCTTCTCCTTTTTCCATATTTAAAGCATAACCAAAAGCCAGAATGTGTGAAGTCCTGTTTAGGACTGGTAGTGACAGATTTAGGGTCCAAGGTGGGGCTGCAGCTGCTACTTTTCTTTATCCATCTTCCCAAACTTTCACAGGGGGCTCAGCCTTCGCTGAATATGTCAAGGTGATCAGTATGTAAGCACAGCCTCAAGGTAAAATCTGGGTTTATTCATCATTTTGCAGAGAACCTTTTGTGACTCATTCATCACTGAAAGAACTGTTTTTGAGTCCTTGCTCTTCTTTGCTGAGGAACTGCAGACTGCAACATCTGCTCATCTTAGTACACTATGTGCAGAAGATCAGTGAGATCAAACAGATGGACTCAGTGATGGAATTGTGTGTTCTGCCGTTCAGGTGCACCGTCATTATTGCAAATTGAAACAATTTTTTGAGGTATTGCTATGTTATATTGATGTCATGTTTAAAAAGATAAAAACATGCTTTTCAAGTTCTGTTAAAAGCTGCTGATTTTAGCAGGTTATGTTAGCCACTCCAAACATCCTGACCTCTTTTATCAGGTGTGCCTTTTTTAAAATCAGCATGACAGCATTACACTAAACATTTCGGAAGTACAGCAAATGCAGCATGATGCAAAAGTTTGGTGATACATCATGGTAGGCGAGTACAATACATTTGGATTTTTTGCCTTTATTGCTACTTTTAGGTTCAGTGTCATCCATTAATGTTGGTCTGGTGGTTAATGAAACCTATGAATTGCTAATATAAAGGTGATTATTAAGTCTAAAGTGTTGCTTTGTATTGATTAAGTGCCCCAATAAGTTGCCTTGTCAGATAAACTATAATAAAATGTGTTTGCAAAGCCATGATAACCAGTGTTTTACAAAAAAAGAAAAAGTCACATATTGGGACGTAGGCTTGGTCTAAATAAATGTGACTACAGCTAATGAACATTACTGTGTTTTTGTTATTGGAAAGTCATGTATGTTAATGTTTTTGGTCACCTGTACATCCACAAATCTTTGCTAACTCTAAGTCTTTGCTAACTACAATCATAGACTGCAATGAATTTGTCATTACCTCCGGAATGGCCAAGAACTGGGCAAATTGTATTTGATTTCCCAGATATTGTTATCAAAATCATTGTTGAATAAATAGCAAAATAAAAATAAAGTCTTAACATCTCTCAGGACAACTTGCACTACTCCTTGCACATATTGTAGGGATTTGCAAAAGCAACCTGGATTCATAAACAGATAAATGTTGAGTAACTGAAAAGAGAACAGGAGTCATTCTGCATGGAGGTTGTGAAGAAAACCTTTTAGTGGAACAAATGAACAGAGATAATTCAGTGGATTAAGAAGAGGTTTTACACTGCATTTTCTTGCTCAAGCTTATTAAATGAGAAAAAAGAATAATATTTGACACTAGGAATTCCTGAAAGAGCTGAACATTAATTTAAAGATATGAAATGAGCTGATCCAACTACACAGAGCCATTTTGTCACTCTCACTCTGATTTGCAGTTGATGGCACTTAAGTTGGAAATGCTGCTGAATCCTTCATCATCCATATGCTTAATACACCATTTTTCATTTCTTGTTAATTCCCTTTCAAAAGCCTCCTTCTATTTCCTCCACCACTCCTAATCTGGCTATAAAGGTCAGTTTAGCATAATGACATCATACAGGCAAGCATGGGCAAACCCAGATTACTAAATCTGACTCTAATGTGGCTTTTCCGATGAAACAGCATTAAATGACATTAGCGCTACCGCATTCACTGGCAGCTTTAATGGAGACTGCTCAGGACTGGCCCTTCTTTACCCTCTTTGTATTTTTAATGAGGTGACAGAGTGAGGCAAGATTGGAATAGGATGGTCTTACAACATGCTGAGCTGGGATCAGATACAGTCTGCCTATTTGTGTAATGTTCCATCATCACTCTCATAGGGCTGGGGTTAACCTCTTCAGTGTGACTGACATTTTTAGAGCACAGGCACCACCACTGGTAGAACTCAAAGGGACTTAAAAAAATATTACAGCAATCACTGGGATGATGAGATTGCTTTAAAAAAAATTTAAGAAAAGTTTCTTTAAGTTCAGACTCAGATTAGCATTTACTGCAGGCTTTGGAGATGAACAAAGTTGCTTGTGATTACCTCTGATTTTCTAGGCCCGTGAATTAGAAGACCAGTAGCTCAAAATCTTCACTAATTCAACTCTATTTGGACATACTTTAAAGCACATGTTGCTTTTTGTGCCTTAAAGACAAACTGGACAGTACGGAAAATTTAATATTCATTAAAAAAAAGAAGAAGATTTGTGAGGAGCAAGAGAAATGAGCTCCAAACACAAGACGTTGCTTGGTTTGAGCAAGTGGTCTTTAGCATTCATCTGTTCTCTACTGCTTCCAAAGAAAGATGTTTTTCTGTTCCATCTCTGTGGCAACAGCAACTTTCCAACACAGAAGACATTAATGCTGGAGATGTCGCCAGGAGAAACAGAATGACAACACAGGGGTTATGAATTATACAGAGCAAATTGTGTTAAAAGATTTGTTGAACTTCACATCATTAAGGTCTGGAATAATTGCTAATATGAAGCATTATAAATCATACTCATAACTTCCTTTGTAATGACTCAGCACAGTCAGTTTATAACAAAGTTATGTCATGCTGGTAAAAAAAAAATATATATATATATTACTAGAATCAGCACAGACCAGCATGCGTAACCCCAAAGATGTCAAGGTCAATATCATGAATACTCACAACTCCTGTTGCTGGTGAGACACATACATTTTCAGCATATCAACACATTGTCAACACAACATTTTCAAATCTCAGCTCCTCAAATCCTTCCATGTTTGAGCCAGAATCACATCCAGAAAATGAAAAACAATAGCATAGCAAACCGCAACAACAGAAAATAAAGGTTGATGTCTGTTTGGTAAATACTATGCTTATTATCTGTTATTACACAACCAATTATGCTGCCTTTGAGTTACTCACAAGTATGTTTTTCCTATGTACCTCCATGTTAATAGGTGGTAAAACAGAGCATAGTCACCGTATCCATGTTTCCACTAAAATGCAAACAGACACATATGTCGTCATACAACAGAGGCAGTTTAACCTACCTGCTAGTTCAGACGATAGCTAGGACAGCACTGACTTTCAGCTTCAGGTCTTTCTGAAAATCCAGAGAAACAAATGGAAAATATACACTAGTCCATGAGGTGTCATGAAAAAGCAAACACATTTGCTCCATCACCTGTCTATCATTAATTACAATCCAGGTAAGTGAAATTGTGTAGGGATCCTCTGAGTCTCACTGCCTGCTCAGGGGAAAAATTCAAAATCACCATTTCATATAATAAATTACTTGATATGTCAGTCTTGACATTTTGAGCCTCATTTATCCCTTTCAACCCCATTCACACACATTTTCAAAAGTTGTATACAAGTTACCTTTTAGTGCTAGTGGAGGTCATTAGTAAGCTGACAAGCCTACCAAATTTTTCAGCCAGAGAACACAACAGTAGGGGTGGCAAAGGGAAACTGCTGGTCATATTTGTGCCACACAATTTGGTGGAAATACCTATGCAAATTACATTGTGATTCAGATTGGATCCCCCATCCACTCCATCTCCGGCATCAGCCAAGACTTCTGATGTTAGTGAAACGAGCAAGGCCAACTGAAGAAAGAAGGCTGTCATGTTACTACACCTCTGGAGTTATCTTTTCTTCCCTTGACTCTGCTTCAGGCACCAGATAAGCAATAACACACCTGGTGTTTACATTGCCCAGCATGCATTAAATGCGCATTTTCCATCCATTGACAATAATGGGGTCTAATCTAAAAATGCTATTTATCTTATTGCCTGTGGAAAAATAGCAGGAGTATTTTTTTTAAACTGATTTGCATGAAATTTGCATTGTGGGTGTACTGTATTTTTTAGATTATGGTCAAGGTAGGCTTACATCTATATTATATCTAGGTTAGTGGTTAAAACTTCAACCATTCATCCATTGACATGAGCTTATCCAGGTTTGGGTCATGAGGGCAGCAAAGAGAAACCCAGATATCTCTCTAAGCCACCTCCTCCAGTTCTTCCGAGAAGACATTGAGGTGTTCCCAGGCCAGCCAAAAAATATAATTTCTCTCTGACTCAGGGCTTTCTATTGGTTGGACATACTGAAACACCTCTGTATATACACAGAGTCTCTTCCATACACACACACACACACACACACACATATATATATATACACACACACACACGCACATATATATAGGGGCAGAAGAGACTGTGCTTTTAATCTATACCTTAAGTATAGGTTAAAAACACCATGTCTCCTCGGTAATTACATGGACATTAAATACTGTTGAACAAAATATTCTGATGGCTCTTGGACAACCCCCCAGAGAGGTGTTTCAGTATGTCCAACCGATAGGAAGCCCTGAGTCAGAGAGAGATTATATCTAAGATTTTTTTCCTTGTCAAAACTAAAAGTCATTATGCATTCTACAAAATAAAAATGC
>JAOWBL010000024.1:8804902-8832478 GCA_028564865.1 Zenarchopterus dispar | reverse complement strand
ACTCACTTTTGTCACCACCTGCCATGGAGGCAGTAGTTTTCTAGGAGTAGTCACTCTTAATCTGACAGACATCCCTAATCTGACAAACACTGGTAACAGGAATCCTGTCTGACACAGAACCCAAGGAGTGTAATAAATCAGGTCTGTTGTGATGGCCATCATATTCTTCTGCTAACCCAAATAATCCGCATACTGCCTTTTTTGTGTTTCAAACTCTAGGTAGGCAGTATAATTAAATCAGTAATGTTGCTGATATAAATTAGCACTTGAGTAATTAAACTTATGAGTAATTATCTGGACCTTGCTAGGTCTTACAAACTCTGATAAACAACATATGAAATATGATGATTTTTCATTATTTATTTAAGTAAAACTAAGTGAAAATGATAGAATATCCTTATATTTATACAGGTTTGGAGTTTAATTTGATATACAAAAGAAAAAGAGAGTCATAGCTTTTGCACTTAAAGTTAGTACAGTGCAGAGGAGAAAATAAATAAGCTTGTTTTGCTGCCCATTTGAGTGAGAAAGCCATTGCCTAACATCGTCCCACAAAGAGAAAAGTGATTCACACATGGAAAATAATCAAGATATTCCAGACAGCTGTTGATATACTGGAAAGTGTCCTTGAAAGTTTTTCCAAAGTTCAAAATGTTTATTGGGCCTCATTCATGAAACGTAAACAAAATGAATTTTTTTGTATAAAGTGCGCACAAAGTGAAATCTATGCATTTTGGACATTCATGAAAATGTTAGTAGTTCAAACAAAATCTATTCCTGCCTCCGATTTCACGTAGAGCTTCTGTAAATCAGGAGAGCACATAAATATTGCCTACAGTTTTTTATTGCTTACAATATCAATGCGTCATATAGACTGTCATTTTCATAATATCCATTTCAAGTGGGTTTTAAACATGAGAGTATATTTGAAATATAACACATTTATCTTAATTGACAATGACTTTACATATTCCAGCTTCAGATTGTGTTTCTTAAAATGTCAGTAGATTGATTAAATCAAGTTGTTATGCCAACGGACACCCACACAGCACATCTGGACATTATAGAGTTCACCAATGGTGTTATAAAGCTCAGGTTGTTGTAGTTAGACTCAGGTGACTGCACTTTGGTCTATAAACCTCAGTGTCTGAGGTTGATGCCTCAGGCACTGGGGTCGGGGCCGTCCTCTCCCAACACCAACCCATGGACAACAAACTCCACCACTGTGCCTTCTTCTTGCACCGCCTAACCCCAGCAGAGCAGAATTATGACGTGGGAAACCGGGAACTCCTGGCGGTGGTGTCGGCTCTGCAGGAATAACACCACTGGTTGGAAGGTGCTGCTCAACCTTTTATAGTATGGACCGATCGCAAGAACCTTGCTTACCTCCGTACCGCCTGCCCCCTAAACTCACGACAGGCCCGATGTGCTCTGTTTCTGACCCGTTTCCGTTTTACAATCACATACCGGCCAGGTTCTCGCAATGTCAAGCCTGAGGCACTTTCCCAGCAGTTCAACCAAGAGGAGAGGGAACCCTCGAATGAGACAATTTTGGACTCAAAATGTGTGCTGGGAGAGGTCCACTGGCAGGTGGAACTGGAGATACAAAAGGCCATTTGAGGACGGACTGTTCCGGAGGGTTGCCCGCCGGGTCGATTGTTTTTTTCACAAACTGCCAGGTCTTCAGTGCTCACCTGAGGGCACACCTCTAAAGTGGCCTGTCATCCAGGGGAGCAAAGAACTCTAGCCCTCATCCAGCAGTGATTCTGGTGGCCATCCATGGCTTCTGATGTACAAACATTCATTGCAGCGGGCACTGTTTGCGCATGAAACAAACCATCACATCGACCTCCGGCAGGTCTCCTTCAACCCTTACCTATTCCTCCACGTCCCTGGTCCCACATCGCTATAGACTTCATTACTGGCCTTCCCCCCTCAGAGGGTAACGACACTATTCTTACAGTGGTCAATCGGTTCTCTAAGGCAGTACACTTTGTTCCACTTCCTAAACTCCCCACTGCCTTAGAAACCGCTCACCTTCTGGTCATCCATGTATTCCAATTACACAGCATTCCCCAGGATATTGTGTCGAACCGTGGACCCCAGTTTACGTCACAGGTGTGGAAGGCTTTCTGTCAGGCTCTGGGATCCACCGTCAGCCTTTCATCGGGATACCACCCCCAGTCTAACGGTCAAACCGAGAGAGCCAACCAAAGTCAGGAGTCTGCCTTGCGCTGTGTCGCCTCCTGCATTCCATCGTCCTGGGCCACACACCTACCCTGGGTGGAATACGCACATAACTCCCTCATCAGCTCAGCCACGGTTTTATCCCCATTTATAATAAAACATGTTTCCAAGCCAAGAAGCTGACGCAGCTGTTCCGTCCGTCCAAGCCCAATTCTGCAGAGTACAACGTGTGTGGCAAGAAGCTCCGGCAGCCTTGGGGAGAACTGCTGAACGCAACTGACGATTAGCGGACAGACACCAAGTGCCAGTGCCTTGTTACCAGGTGGGTCAACAAGTGTGGCTCTCATCCAAGGACTTTCCCCTCCATACGGAATCCCGTAAGCTCTCCCCCAGGTACATCAGTCCATACACAATAGAGAAAATTGTAAACCCTGGTGCTGTCCGTCTTCTCCTCCCGACCTCTTTAAATATCCACCCTGTGTTCCACGTTTCCCTCTTGAAACCAGTCCCTTCCAACCTCCAGCACCCTCACCGCCTCCGCCATGTCTCATCAACAGACACCCTGCCTACACTGCCAACCGGATATTGGACGTTTGCAGATGGGCAAAGGCTATCAGTACCTGGGGAGGGGTATGGTCCCAAGGAGCACTCCTGGATTGGACGCTCTCTTATACTCGATCCACAGCTGCTGTGGGATTTCTATGAACAGTTTCCGGGGAAGCCAGGTAAGCTGCCAGGTGGCATCTCTTGGGGGGCGGGGGGATGTTACGATCCTGAGTTTTGGTTATTCCCTGCCCTTCTCCTTCAGCAGCCTGGGGTGTCGGGGGAGGGGCAATCTTCGTAGGATGTGTGTTTCATGCTCGAGTTTTTGTTATGGTTGATATTGTGGACTGATTTTCTGTTTGTTTCCTTGTTACCATGAATGGCGCTTTTGGTTAACTTCTGTTGCTGCTTTGCTGTGTGAGGAATATTTTGGTTGATACTTTTCTTCCTCCAATTGAATCTACTTTTGTTGCTACTTTGCCTGAAAGGGAATAATTTTGTTGCCACTTTGTTTCGTCAATTTGGATCTACCTGTGTTACTGCCTTTTGTAAATAAACCCTTTTGTAAATTTTACTCTGCTTTTGGGTCCTGGACTTCCGCTACCCGTGACACTGGCGGCATGAAGCTTCTGCCTCTGTTTAAATCTCTGTGTGTTCTGACTTACTTTGTCACTTCTGCATTGAAACTTGAGATGGACAGATTGACCCTTTTGCATGCAAAAACTAATTAAATAATTCACTGATTCGAGCCATGTTGCCAACTCCTTCATTTAGAGAGCTATTATATTATTTCAGTCTTTTTCAGGTATTACAGTCACCTAGTGGTTAAAATGTATCATACAGAGGTATTAGATTCGTTTTTTTTCCCACAACAACATCTCATACCAGCTGTCAACTGACAATGCTGGAAGGGTAATTTTTGAGTATGGCACCTGGGTGTCTTGCATTCATTGAGTTGATCAAACTATTGAACTTAATCTAAATAAGACAATATTCTGATTAAAGTGTTTACATGAGTTGTTATGAGAATATTTATTTCATACTCTGAGTTTTTATGTGGAGGAGCATAATTTGTTTAATGAGACATCCCCCACAACTCTACATCTTGGGCTCCTCGTTGCACAAAGCTACAAGATCCTCTGAACTGCCATTTGAATGTTCAAAAGCTTGTGTTCCAGGATCATTTTCAGTAGTTATGAAAAATCTGCACAGCACCTATTTTGGGGTTTCCTGCAGAATTTTGTCGAACAGTATACACAGTACTGTGGGCACAAAGATACCTTATACCATCTTAAATGTTTTGTTTCTAATTAGGCAACACCTTCAAACACAGCCTCATACATTTAATATCTACTTTTGTTTTGCATTTATTGTCATCTTCTAATGTTTCATGGCTGCTGTGTGGCTTAAGGTGTTTACATGCATTAATTATGTAACTATGATTATTGCATACTCCTGTTACGACCATAATTACATCAAGGTTCATGTTAACATGGTAGCGTCATAATCTGGGTATTGCCCTCTTTTACATTTTTGTACATTTTTTAAATGTTCTGTAAAGCACTTTGAATTGTCTCGTACATTAAATATGCTATACAAATAAACTTGCTATGTCTCATCCAATTAATATCTGAATACTGCTGCCCATGTAAATACACTCAATGATCCCAAACACACCAGCAAATGTACAATAGAATTGTTAAAAAAGATAACAAGAGTAATTCATTGGAATAACCAATTCATAATACAGGTCTCAGCGTCATCCAAAGACAGTGAGGGTTCCTTAAGAGAGTTCTGCATAAATGCATGTCCAAAATCTCAAACTAAAGCAACATTGCAGATAAGAGTGGGACAAAATTCCTCTGCAATGGTGTGAAAGACAAATAAAGTACTTCAGAAAATGATTACTTCAAGTTATTTTTTTCAAACTGTGGTTCTAAAAGCCATTCAACCATATAGTGTTATTTTATAATAGATTTATTTGGAATTTAGTTAATATATTTGCATAGTATAATATGCCATGTATTGTTTTTCTTCACTTGACATTATATTTGCCTACAAGTCTTCGTATGGACCACCAGATTTTCCTGACATGTAAAATAGGTTCAATGGGGCTGTTTTTCTTTCTAGTTGTTTTGCATTCCCATTAATTGTTTTGGAGCAAATAAATTAAATGACATAGTGTCATTGGCAACTGGTGATCTAAACTACATTATGCATCACTTTATAAAATATAGCAGTTGTCACTAAACATAAACAAAATGTTAAGGAGAAGACATAAACTGTAGTAACCTTTGCCATGAAGCAACAAAATGAAAATGAAGAGAAGTTTGCAATATTTTATCTTTTGTTGGACATAAAGTGATCTGTCTTCAATGTCAATGAGTTTTAATGATGTTTATTCTCAAGCTAGTTAGTTAAATGTTCAGTAATGTGAGTTAAATGTTTACTATGTTTAAGGTTTTTCACAAAAAGTGGTTTGTTTGCTCAATATCCACACTAACTATTTCATGGAGGAGAACTACCTTGAGTTAGCATAAAAATGTTTGTGTAAAGTTAGAAAGTTTTTTTCTAATTTTAGTTTTCCATCAAACATTTTTCCGACATACTTCAAAATGTGTAAAAAAAAAAATCCTTATTGATTCATACTTGCTGGTCATTCTTACTCTACTATGGCTTCCTTTACTATTTAACTGCATCTAAAAACACACTTTATTATTAGATAAACCTCCTAAAAATAATACTTTTGTAATGCAGTTTCATTTATTATTTTTTTAATAATGCTAATTCTGATAACTAAATCAATATAAATACAAATGTTCATATTCAAGAACAGGATCTTATGATGCTGATCAATAAAAGGTAAGTGAAGTTAAATGTTTACAGGGAGTGATATGAATTTAAAGCCTAGTTGCTTTCATTTGGCTCAGAACTTGCACTAATCCTATGTGTAACACTTCACCCATAGGCATGCTTGCAAAAGTAGTTTCTAGATTGTGTAGCAGTCAACCAGATGTGTGAACAGCCTCCTCTCCCACAAGATTTAAACCTTTCCTTTTCAGTTCATGTATCACTCTGTTAGTGTGGTTGTGGAGCAGAAGTGAAACCAAAGCCAAATCAAGACCAGCTTTGAAACAGGAAGCATAATGTGGTGGAGGTAAAATCAGATGAGAAAAAGGTCGATTTGTTTATCCTTGATGAAGTGTTGATGTTGGAGGTCTTTGTTTCAGGAATATACAAATCAGTCTGTTTAAGATACTTTGGTACCTCACTTTAGGGACTGGCAAGAAAACATTGGCTTGAACGTTAACATACTTGGGAGTGTGCAACAGAGGATTTCTTTGTTTTTGGTCACAAATTCAGTCCTTCTTCTTTCTAAGCTACTTTTCTCAATTTAGGAACAGGAACAAAAGAATATCAATTTAGCATCGGTTATGATGTATTTGGTACAACTGGTACAATAAAATATGAATATAACCTGTGGTGAATACGGATGATTAATACAGTCTCACTTTACAACCACAATGATTTGACCACATTAGAGAATGGAGACAAGAATTTTCCTGAGAGGCACATAATAAATGCCTTCTGTTTTTACTTCTTTTTCATTTTATTTGAATTTTCAAATTTTAAAGGCTGCAGAAATACTAGAGGTAGAGCTAGGGCCCTGACTAGACTCACTCTAGACTGATTCAGAACTCCTCAAGATGTGCAAAGAGATGAAGTGACGGACGAAAGAAAGATAGGAGGTGTCTATTTATCTAGGTAAGAAAGTGCCTCCCTGCTGCCCCCCACTCACCCAACCCCACCTCTTTCTATGTCTTCTGAGGCAGAGAGCTGTGACTGAAACACATCGTTGCACCTCACTCGGGATGAGCTCCAAATAAATGGAAGGGGGGGATCCAAAAGGCTATTGGGGAGCGAAACGAACACAGGGTGAAGAGGAGAGCTCCTTAGAACAGGTTGTCAAAATAATGAAAACAAATGGCGATGGAGTCTCCTGGGATGGACAGAAGAACTTCATTTGTGAAGCTCCTTCACAAGGTTTCTGCCATGCTACAGCAAGTACTAGGTTTAGAAACTGAGGGGTGCCTCCACCCTGCATGGTTCTGAGAGACTGTGGAGAAAAATGAGAGCACTCAGTGTAATAATTGTTCAGGGTCAATTATTCCCATGGTGGTGCATATTAGGTTGACGTGTGTTAGCACACGTCTGGCAAGAGAGGTACTGTTGCTCTGCCACTGATATGATCCACTGTGATGCCTGGGCAAAAGGAAATGGTGTGAGTTGATTTCACTCAGCTATTTCAATAGTGATTTTGTGTTTTCTCAAAAAAATAGCTGAGTAATAAAAAATCATATTTGGAGAAACTGATCCATAAATGTTTTTTTTTCTAAAGAATTGTTATTTTGCACATACATTCCTTTTTTTGCCTTTCTCTGGCAGCTAACGTCTTCTTTTGCTTATCATAGCTTTTCCTCTCCATCCTCCCTCTTTCCTTGACTTTGACTTCATCTTTCAAGTGCAGCAGCCTCAGCAGCGGCATCTTCCCTCCCCATCCCCGTCCTTTTCACAATGCTGTCCGCCGTCTGCATTCATGTCACGTGCCAACCAAAGGTTATATGGCCCACTTTCTTATCAGCTGCATTGTGGGATATCTCAGCTCTCAGGCCTGTCTTCTGGAGAGCTATCTGTGCCCCCCTCCCCTCTCTGTTGACTACTGGGAGGACAACCTTTGTCGACCTTGTTTTTTTTTTTTCTTTTTTGCCTTAACAGAATAAAAATGAAAGAGAGAATGCAATGCAGACAGTGGGAGGAAAAGAAAAGGGTGAGAAAGTAAGAAAAAAATCACTTAAATCCCCTGAGAGAATGTGTGATGAGATTGGTCTAGAGTTAGCCTTGTAAGAAAAGTGCCGCTGGCCCCCTCTCTCTTCTTTCCCCAAGTACAGTAGACATTGAATCAATATTGCCGCCAACCCCCCTCCAGAAGCATTCTGCCCCTGCGCGTGCCGTCCACCTGTCTACCCATTTTCGGGGGTTGGTAAGCAGCCGGTGGGGGTTTTAGGAGGTGTATGGATGTTTGACATACCCGTCATGTACAAATTCATTTTGGATCCCGTCAGACTTTTGCTTTAATAGGCACACACACTCAAGGTCTTTCCGGTCAAAGAAGCAGTTAGATGCCTCTTTGCAGTGCTGAGAGCTTCCAAACAAGAGAAATGTTTGCAACATCTCATTCTGCAAGTCACAGTTTAGGAAGTTTACAGCGAGAGGGGAAAAAAACATAGTTCAAAAGCAATTTTAACTTTGAAATGAATGTCTCTTGTTACACTCATTCACACGTGCTGCAGCCTACTGTTTTGCTTCTAGGCTTATGTTCTCAAACTTGCAACTGCAACTATATGATTTGATTTATCACTTATTATCTGTTCCCTCAGGCACATCTTCTTTTTAAAGTCTGCCTTCAAAATCCTACAATAGAGTGCAAAAACACATCAAAGGAAGTGCAGCTCAGCAGTGAACCTGACACCCTCATCATAATCATCATGCTATTTTGAGAGTAGGGCATTATAAACTTCTTCATGCTTCTGTCTGTGTTAATTCATAAATGCATTGTCAGAAAATTATGTCAAACAGCAAACATGTGACATTACATTTAAAATATCTACTAACTAACACACAAATATAAAAATATTAACTTTGAAAATAATTCAGTAGCTAAAATATACCTATACCACGTCCAGACTTGAGCCATTTTTAGCTTTTATAGACAGGAGGTTTTGTTTGTATGACATTCTTTAGGAGAAGAACATAAAACCAAACAAACAAACCTAAGTGGTTTATTGATTTGCTTCCTGGTTTTGGTTGCCTGCAATAGCATTTGACCACAGCAGCATAAACTTGACCACACAAAAGACAGGACTGAAGAGGACTGAACTCTTTTACTAGGCAGCACAAATTACACCAGGAAAATAGAATAATCACCTTTCTTATGTGCTCACAAACTATTATTTGACTTCTTTACAAGCTGTCGTGTTTCAAACAAAAAACATTTGTCTTGGAAGACATTTCAACAGAAATATTCATGAATATTATACAGTAGGACCAGTTTGTCAGTTCATTTCATTTCAATTCAATTAAGTTTAATTCAATTCAAGTTAATTCATTTTAATTCAATAGTATCTTATAAATTTCAGACTGAAAATTATATATGGATAAAATGAAAATATGGTGAAAACAAATTGAAAATGGAAAACAAATGAAAAAAGGTAAATTATAAATGATAGAATTATAGAATTATAAATTATAGAATTTATACACACACACATATATATAATAGTATGACTAATTAGTCACAATTTAATCCTTTTTAGTTTGTTCAGTTGTATATTTAATCAAAATGTTTGTTAAAATGTGTATAGATAAAAACTCCCATGCAAATGTCCAGATTCTCAAATTTTACAGGCTGTTTAATCAACTGTTAATTTAATTAAACAAAAACCTCAGCACATACTGGGTAAAAGAAGAATAAAGACATAATTATGCATGCGCTCAGATATAGAACCACATTTCAGCCTGAGACTGAAGTGATGTGAACAGTATTACATCCATGTATGTCATGTAATTCCATTGTTCTGTTATTTGTCGTGGAAACACTTCATGCTATTTTCAAAACACACTATTTACCTCTAGTTCTTACTGATTTTTCTAAAATGTTGTATGAAGTATTAAACCATTGTGGCTATACAGTTTATTCTCATTGGAAAGAATTTGAAGACACTTGAGTGTGTTCTCACAATTCTTTATAAGCAACACTACATTTACTGTACCACAGTAGCATCCTCCTTCTTTCAAATCTTCCTGAACCATCCCAACAAAGAAATGTTGCTATAAAATAAAGCAAATCATAACATGCTCATTAATTTAATTGTTTTAAAAAGTCAGAGACCAATTATCAGGCATTGAAATATTTCATTAAAATGTGGACAGTTATTGCTTAAAGTTTTTAAACAACACAATAAAAAGATTATCAAGTCTTTGAAATTAACCCTCTCATTCTCTCTCTTAGCTCTGTTTTGAATGCTTTTTCCAACTTGATTTCAGTTTCAGCAACATTTTAAATAAAGCATGAGGGTACTTTTGCATTGCTGCCTTGAATAAACATCAGTTAAAAATGCCATGGCTAAATAAATAAAGAAGTAAATACATTTCAAAGCAAAAAATATGTTCTAGTGTTTATGTGGCCCATAGTTTTACTCTCTGCAAACCTTTAATCTGTTCAGTCATGCCAGCAACCTCGTAGCCCACCTGGGACGAGCTAGTCTCAAGCTGCAACATCAATCTCTGGATTTGATCTGCCCTCCTCTCTCCCTTTTTTTCTTCTGTGGGTTATCCATGCAGTTATATGCAGGAGAGTAGGGTTAAGAGGGACGATGAGGGAGCACTTAGCAAGTGAAGGCCGTGGTGGCAATTCTGGAGTGTAATTTAATGAAGTAGAAGATCAGGATGCACAACACTGAACACAGGGGTTGGTGTAGGTGGTACTACAGGAGTTAAGGGCATGCATGTTTGTGTGTGGAGATGCTGCTGGCTGAGATGACAGCAGGTTGTGTTGTTAAGTTCCACATAGGCTCAGGGGTAAGGGAGGACGCTGATGGCGCATTGGGCCCAGGGGTGGGAATGGAGGCTAATAAGATCCCTTTTTATTGGCACACAACCCCAGAGGGGTGTTTGTTTGTCTGTATGCATGATGGAGGGGATAAAAAGTTAATGCATAGGTACTGCTGAGGAAGAGACTTGGCTGGTCACTGCTGCCCCCTGCAGGGCATGAACTGGGCAATGTGTGTCTGTGTGTGTGTGTGTGTGTGTGTGTGTGTGAGAGAGAGAGAGAAAGAGAAAGAGAGAGAGAGAGAATATTTATGTTGGTACTCTTGTTTTTCCATAATCTAACAAACAAATTTCACAGCAAATTGTGTCTACATCTTTGTGATAACTGAGTTGGTTTCTGACTAACTTTTAACTAACACACGGTGAGAGACAGTGTTTCCACTTCTCTTTGTAGTTAAACCGTGCACACTGCTCATTGTCATTTGGTTTTGTTTTCCTGTATTACATATTTGATTAAAGATTGTCAAAAACAGAACTGCTTCATGTCCCTACACATTACCAGTGAATGTAATAACAGTTTTATTTGGGTTACTTATCACCAGTGCCTTACATTGGTTAACACCAGGATGACAACACTCGTTTGTGAATTTGATGATGAATGATTTTAATGCTGAGTGTGTTTAAAAAAAAGAGACAAAAAAAAAAAACACTAAAAAATTAAGAGCAACTTCCCACCTCAAAGGTTTGCTCTTTTATGTGGGAAGAGATGGACCAAAGTATCAGGGCTGAATTGTAGGAAATGAATGGAATGGGGATGGAAGGTGAGGTATAACTTCAGCATGAAAGGGGGGTGGGCTGGGGTGGCTTGATGAGAAGAATATCAATCGGGCATGTGGCGTTGAGGCAACCTGCCACAGTCTGCGTCATGAGAAAGATTAGAGAGGGGATCAGTGTCATCAGCAGCAGGAGAGTAATGGTGCGGGCCAGGTTCAAGGCTGGAGCCAAGAACGTATCAGCATCACTGCCCCCCCCTTCTCCCATCAACCCCATGCCGACACCCCCTACATGAAATAGAGGTTAACCGCCAATCTAGAATTTTTCCCTGTCTTTTACTGAGGGTGAAAACTACCACTGGGAGTCTCAGGACAATTTTTATATAGGATTAGAAAACAAAAATCAATATTTAATTATCTTTGAGCTTTTTGTGTCACTGAATCTTTAGGTCAGTAAGTGTGCGGGAGCCAGGGTCGCCCTTACACTGTAAGTGCAGGAGTCATTAAAGAGCCAGTTTTTTTTTTGTTTTTGTTTTTTTTTCACTGCTTGTGGTTGAAGTTGCACGGAGATGCTGCATGCTTTATGTTTAAGCTTACTCTAGAGGGACGGTTGACAGCCAGACTGTCACTGGCTGTTTTACAGAGCATCATACACAGCAATGCACATGGATTGCATGCTCTGTAGTATATAAAACACTGGGTGTTTACGCAACTCACAGACGCTGTATTAGATTAAGGTAGCTCTTAAGCTTTTTTTTCCCTGTGGCAGTGGCCGATGAGACTGTGGAGTGGATGTGACGGCCGCTTAAGCAGTGACAAACAGAAGGTCAGTGTCGTTGATGAAGGAGTGAGGCCAGCTGGCCTTCTGATGTAGCCATCCTTTAAAGCACATAAAGAATCTATCCTATTTAAGGTGGACACATGACAAACACTTCTAAGAAGGGACATAAAGGAGAGAGGAAGCCAGGGAGAGAAAAAAAGGAGATAGTCAAGGTAAAAGAACTGGCAGAGATGTGGCTCTTAAACTCCTCATTCAGATCTGCAACAGGTAAAACTGTTCCCTACTGCCCTGAGCCATTTATTACATTGATAAAAAGCAGAGAGGTCTACTATGAATCAGACTCCTGTGTCCCATGTGCACCATGTCAGGATACTCATGGGCAGATATTGTGTTCACTTGATTGCAGTGATGTGCATTGTGAAAGAGGAAGACTGCCAAGTGAGAAAGTGAGAACACCAGCTGAAAGGAAGGAGAGAAAAAGGAGCCTTTCTATTTAAATTCCTATTACTTAAAGCTATGCATTATGGATTAGATAAGATTAGAGGCAACTATAATGATCCCAGTGACGAAACCAGGATAGTACGTTGATAAGAAATGTGAATAAGTGAAAAAAAGCAAAATGGAATATCTTATCTATTGGATGCTATACATCAGAAAAACAAAAGTCAAATGATAGTGATAGATGATAATATACACTGTGTTAATAGTTAAATGAGTAAGAGTAAATGCTAAATAATTGTGAATGCCACATATTATAGTTGACCTTGCATCCAGAATTTTTAGCTATTTGTGTTATTCCTGGTCTTATCTGCACTCCTTATGCCATCTTTGTGTGTGTATGAACAAGACTGCTCTGGAGTGTGCTGAGCCAAGCTACTCCAGCATGCACATGCTTCATTTCCCTTTATGAGAATGAGGGAAATCCCATACGCTGATTATCCTATATATAGCCCATTGTAATCATAGACCAGAGGAAAGTAAAAGGTCGGAGTGGGGATAAAGTCTGATACGGTATCACTGAATTATAAATGGGAAACACATCTCTGTGCTTGGCGCACAGAGGAGGATGTATAATCTGGGGAATGGAAGAGTTTAAAAATTATTATTCTATTTCTTCTTCATGATTCTGCTAATGAATTACATATTTTTTACTTATAACAATGAAAATTCTTATTAATAAATTGTTGTTAGTCTTTATTAGAATTCACACTCATGAAAAAATAAAGGGCTAGGTGAAGATACACAGCAAAAACCTTCATCAAGAAGTTGTAAAGGTGTAATTGTCAAATATGAGTGAGCTGTCAGGATATTTCCTCCACCAAAGCCTCTCCCTGTCTTTTACCTCTCCACCTCTTCCTCTCCCTGACACCTTCCCTGAGTGTAATACACACCAGCAAGCAATCGATGCACACTCAGCCGAGAGCCAGGAGGAATTGTGGCAGTGTAGGCACCACACATTACAAGGTGGCCAAGGCCAATAAGCTTTGGGAGGCAGAAACAGAAGTTCAAAACTGAAACTATCGCCAGCTTGTGCACACAGACTTCACCTCGTGGTTGGAATGTGTTTGTAACTACATGGTAGGTCTTCATTCCTCTCCAGCAGTGGCATTCATTCAAATTTGGATATATGTGGTCATTTTGATTAAACTGACATTAATCTGAGAGCTCAGTTCCTTTTCAAATGCTATCTTGCAACCCACAATGTTATATTTATTATTGTAACAAATGTGATGAAATGCACAGAGCACCACAGCAATAGATATGCAACTATGTTTCCATAGCAACAAATCACACTGTCACCACTGCATCATACATGTAAATGACAGCAAAAGCTAGTATGCCAACTGAAATTTAGGAACACTGTCTGTTTGCATTTGAGTGGGAGTCTTAATGTTTTAATGTTCAACTTAACTTTTCATGTTTCTGTTAAGTAACAAAACTTTGGTTGGAATTTAACAAGAGAATACTTCTGAAGTTTTCATGTGTATAACATGTAATTCATTTTTGATGGGATTTATTGTGAGAAAATAAAGCAGAAAATCACAGGAGATCCTGGTTTATTTTTTAATTTGATTTCTATTTATTTGTCTTATTGTTCCTTTGATATAATACTTAACAAAATTATTTATTCCACTAACAACAGTCAAGCATAATGTAAAATAATGCAATAAAATCCCACATTAGCCTGGGACTTTGATGATACTTCAACCATGCCTAAAGAGTAACTAAGTGGGATAAATTTGGGACATTTGTCAATTTTGTGTATCATCGAACACTTTAATTTGGTAGTGTTTACACTGTGGTCCAATGAGCATAAATAAAGTTAATTCCAGAAAAAAAGTGGCTGACTAAAAGACATTATTTGCCTTCTTCTGGAATTAGTACAATTGATTTAAAAAATATAACTAAAAACATTCATTTATTGATTAATGATTTACACAGAAGTATAAAAATCTGGTCCCAGCACTTAAAAGTAAAAAGACCTCTGGCAAAAAAAAATAAAAATAAATAAATAATAATCACAGAATAAAGACATGTTTCTGAAAGAGATTTCGATTAATTGGTATTGTGAAATAAAAATAAAACAGCCCACTTTCTGTGCTATGACTGAGTGCAAAACTGTTGTATTCAGAATATTCAACAGATGTTCTCTAATCATAAATGTAAAATGAACAGGCTGTATACTTTTTTGCATGTTTTTGTTCTGACTGGGTAAAAACACTTCAGCATTTAAGAATCCTGCTGGTTGAAAAAAAATCACAAACTTCAAGGCCTCCAGCATCGTCAGTCCATCTGATTACAATCAGCGGCATCCAGACAACAGCAAGATTTAAATGCAAAACACTTGTCATTTCCCCTTGGGAATTTAGAGGGAAAAAAAAACAGGAATAATGCTTTTCAACACTTTCCTCCTACACTAACACCTCACCTACATTTTAAGGACAACACCACAAAACATACTCAGCACCACTGCAGCAGAGTGACTCAGATTCCCAGAGAAGTCTAGTCCCTTGTAAAGACATTTTCAAAACGTACGCGGTAGAGTGTCTCATGCTCACCATCTGAGACTTCAACAGGCCATCATGAACTCAGCATTTTCTGGGAATAAGATTGACTGCATGCACCCTGGAGAGCCATGCTGAGAACCCCCACTCACCTTGTTTGCACCTTTAACAGGATAACAAGGAAGCCTTTTTTCCTACTTTCACACACCTTCTGTTTTTCCATTGTAATCCCCACCCTCCACCCCCTCTCCCACACACACACACACAACTTCACCTTCACCTCCTTTGCTATCCTTACCCTTCTTTTACTCCTAGACTGACTCTTTCCAATTACATGAGCAGTTTCTTCAATCACACTGTAACAAATTACCTGACAAATTAAAAAAAGAAAAGAAAAGAAAAAAAGAATCACCAGTGATGTTTCTGGTCTTTACCATGGACCAATCTTACGCTTAATGAAATTTGCTAAGCTATACATCAGGAGTCTGTTGTCAGCCATGCATAGCTACTCAGATCTTTCAGTTTCCCTTTCGGTTTTAATATGCTTTATATGGATAATTATTTCCACAAGAAATACACATCTCAGTAGTCAGTGCTCTTGCTGTTCCTCTTATTCTTTGAACATTATCCCTTAAATTAACTTAAGTTCTGTATTTATTTATATAGACATATAAAAAGAAAACTTTTGTGCATGGATAATTGACATTTCTTTAATTGTGAATAGATTATGGCTTTAACATGCAAGAAATTTAAATATTTTGCCAGATTCAGTTTATTAGAATAAATCTTGACCATTTTTTAGTTTCTTCGCTTATCATTTTTGTGGCAAATCAAAAGTACCTGAACATTTGGAAAATAATTAAGCAGATTCATGTTTTTTCTTTTGTTTTTTTCTGCACTTCCAGAATTAAGCACTGAATAAATTTACCTATAAAAGGATTTTCTAGTGTCTGAGAGGTGAAATTAAATGATTCGGGGTGCACTAATGTATGTACCAATGAACATCCGTATTTCAGTTGTAACTGCATGTTCATTTTTCATATTGTGTAGTCACTTTAACTTTTCCTTCTAAATTGAGCAATAGAAGTAATGCTTCCCATTTTACATGTCTGTGTGTGTCTGCACTGCAGGTGGGTAGATATACATGCTTTACTGCACAGGCTGATTTGAGTTTACCTCTGCTTGACATTTAAAGGCTCACTGTGTGAAGCAGCATGACAGCAGGCGAAATGACAAACTATAGACACCTTTACAGTATCAATACTTGGCATAAAGTTGTAATTGAATATTGAGTGTACTTAATGTTGAACATGAGATGTTATACTATCATTCTATCACTGAAGGCATCAGCTGCTTAGAAGTATAAGTTATACTATTGAATGGTAACAGAGCATGTTGTTTAGTTTTTTTCTTTTCTTTCTTTTTCTTTCTATTTTATGAAGAACTGGTCCAACGGCTTATTGGACCTGCCAATTCACATACAGCTGTGTGTGCGAAAGCCCTTCTTGCTGTGAAAGGTCTTTTCATTATCAATAGCTTACCACGTCTAGGCCTGTAAACTGTCTGAATACCAGTGCAGACTTTGCAAAGATCTATTTTCCCCCGTGAACAGAAACATTCCAACCAGAGGAGGGATTTTTGGTGCTGGATGGGGCTCAGGACTCAGAAAGCAGATGCTGGTATTGGAGCAATGCCAACTTTTTTTGCAAAAGACCAAGGACCTGGTTGGTGCATGACAGAGTGAGAAATGTTTGCTTTTCAGAGGTAAGTTTTAAATGGAGGGAGAACTATAAAAAGCATACATCCAAAACTGAGTCTCAAGGCCAAACGCCTGTCAGACAAGCACATATGCAGCATCACTCAGTTTTTGAAACATAATCATTCTATCGTTAAACTTAGCCTTCTTCTTAAATTATATCACAGTACTTAACTTTGGAAATATTTTTGTAAGATGTTTCCAAAAAATACAAACTGTGCTTTTAAACTTTCTAATGCATTAAAATGAAAAAAAAAAAATAGAAACTGTGCTTGTACCTTAATTATCCAAATTAATCCAGAGCACAAAAGAAAACCTCAAGTAGTAGTTTTAAAACCTCTGTAGAGAGCAACGATACTGGCTTCTTTGTTTACAGTCTGCTATAAAACCCTGAGCAACGGGTGGAGTTTCATATTTCTAATGAAAGAATGAAGTCTGTTTACCAATATCAAAACTATTGATTTAATTATTTAAATCCTGATAGGTAAATTTACAATCTTTTAAGTGTTTGTGTTTGGTAGCAATTATTTTATTTGCCAAGTAAAATTCCGTATGTAACACAAAGCTTGAAGACCCTTTACTTTGAAATAATTCACATTTTTATACTGCGCTGTTTCTTACAGAATCTGATCAGATACCTGTGGAAGTAATAATTAACCCAGCACTGAAACTGAATCTGCTCTCTGACCTCTGTACGCTTTCCATGAACCCTCCCTGTAGTTTTTCAGGGACATAAATCTCTGAGAAATCATCATCCTGCTGAGCAGCTGCTGTGGCCAGACAGTTCACCTCGGCCAGAGCCCTTTAACGACAGCTGGGATGACTTCTCGAGACAGTTCTTTTCCTCCAGGTCAAACTAAAACACACATTTTCCTATCCAAGTTCTGGATGTGTTATATGAACACTGTAAACTTGGTCAAGGCTGTAGTCATATTGCTTTACGATGAACAGTAACACCAAATTGTAAATGTATCCAATCTAGATGTTTATGTTGGCCATAATAAGTACTTTTAACTTTTTACTCTGTCTTAGCTCTTAGATCTTGTTTTTGAGACTTGTTTTCAATCTGCAAGGTCTTTTAATAAGCCCACTTGCTACATTAGAGCTTATGAAGCCAATGACAACGATAACATTTCAGATGTCTAGTAAACAGATTCAGATTTGTTGTGCGCCTACACCTGTATGTGCATATGAATCTACATATGTTTTTACAACATGCAATGATTGAGTCCACTTCAGTCGGATTCTCTAAAATTCAAATGCAGGACAAGACCCATAAGAGTATTTATACCAAAAATAAAAATCCCAGCCCAGAGAAAGCAGTAAAAATGTTACATGGTCTCCTGGACCACTTTGAATGGAAGAACCTCGACATGGGTGTAAAGTCTGAGCTCCACTGTAGCTGTCGGCGTTTAAAACCTGTCCACCGGGAAGCAGAAGTCATCAATATTCCCAACTCAGGGCTGTAAGAATACAAGCTGACTGTGGTATTTGGATATTTCATTTTTACCTTTGGTTAATTGTGTGTTATTTTGAACTTTAAAAAAATGATGGTTTGATCAGTGGTGTGTCTTCACATCAGGAAGGTTGTGAGCTAGAAACTGCTGGTCAGGTGGGGACCTTTCTGTGTGGTGCTTCCCTGTTCTGCTTCTGGTTCCTTCTTTACAGTCTGAAGGTAAGAAAGATACACTTATTGGTGATTTTAAATTGAATGTGAAATCAGAATACATGGTTGTCTGTCTCTTTGTGTGAGGGTGAAAGTAAACTGGTTACCAGTCCAGGGTATATCCAGTGTTCTCTGCAATAGGCTCCACACTCCAGAACTACCTGCATGACAAAGATAGTATATGTGAGGTTTTTTTTATCAGAACATATACATAAATTACATTTATTTTTTTTTATTGTTTTGCTCATATACGTTGTCAGAAATGAGGTTAAACATTAAGGTTATTTAGATAAATTAGAAGAACCTTTCTGACTTGTTCAAAGAAAGTGTCTGTCACTCAAGAGGATGTGTATTATAATTACACACCCTTACAGGCATACAATCATGCTGAAGAAAAGAAAAGAAAGACAAATAAAATGAATGGAGACAAAAAATATAATGGTAATTGTTTTGCATACAAACATGTGGAGAGGGGAGTATGGAGATCTTCCTCAGGATACACCACCAGCAATAGCTCCTATCGTATCTGCTGTATGAGAAATGGTGTGCCAAAGTGCAGTTCAGCAATTGAAGGTGAAATGGCAACAGAGTTTTGCAGTATTCTTTTTTTAAGGATTTTGAAGAACCTGCACTCCATACTGCTGTAGAGCTTTACAGTTAATGTGAAATGTGCCTTTGAGGGCATAAACATGGATCGCCTCATGAATGTGTGACTGACAGCTCATCAGAATAACAGGCTCTGATGTGAGGCACACATAACCTCCTGCACTAAAATGTTCCAAATGCACAGAGCTGCGAGTGCTGAGTAAACAGAAAATGTAAAAGTTGATTATTTAACGAGCCTCCACCTTTCCATCCTTATACCGGCTCGCCTCATCTCGTCTCGTCCCACCTCCTGCCCTCATCCTGCACCCCTGCTCCTGCATTCCTGCCTCTTTACACATTAAGTATGCATTGATTCAGCCTTCCCCTGTGTTATAAATACAGCATCGATCCACCCCGCGATCAATAGACTCATTCACATGCATAGAGCCACTTTGATAACTCCCCTTGCAATAGCATCCTTCTCCTTCTCCGTCTAAAAGGCTTCACATACTACCATACATCATTTAGTATTTTCTTTCTATAAATATATGTGGAAGTATAAAGACACATAATCAGCTGTAGAAATTCTTATAATGTCAGATAACACAGTTTGATCCATTGTAAATAACTATATGTATGAATATGTGTGCAATACCTTCAATTGGTAGTTGCTGTTACTATTTATGAAGGAAGCTGCTGCATGCATAATTGTGAACACAAGTTCTTGTTGCCCAGATCAACCTATTCTGATTCAGATATAGATGCACATAAAAGTTGAGGTACCGCTGGTCAGAATGACTGTTACTGTGAGTGGGTACAGGAGCTGAAGATTCTGTGATTTCCAAAAGGCATAATGATAAAGATCACACATTACTCTGATATTTGAGGCAGAAATATTATTTTACTTCTGTCTTTGTGGCTTCAAAATAACAGAAAAAAGATCAAAGCTGAAGTTTAGGCACCCTGCCTGTCTATTATTAGCATTCTCGGTGGAAAATATCACTCCATATAAACACTTTTTGTTGCAGACTGAGGTTTTCAGATGTTGTATGGGCGACTTTCCATAATTATTCCTGAAAAAGGATTTTAGTTCTGTAAGATTCTTGGGATGTCTTGCATGCAATGCCTTTTTGAAGTGTTCCACAGATTTGCCAATGTTTGGGTCAGAGACTGTGATGGGCCATGGCAACAAACCTCAGCTGGTGCCACTTGAGGTACTGAGCTGTGGATTTTGTGGTGTGTTTAGAATCTCTATCATTTTGTCGAAGGTAGCCACATTTCATCCTCAGCTTTTTACAAACAGCCCAATGTTTCCTTCCAGTATTTGCTGGTATTTTCCTAGCTGGCATCTGAAATGATTCCTATGCAATGGGATGCAACACAATCTCAAAGTATGATTATACCACTGCTGTGCTTCAGAAGTGGGGTGGTGTTCTTTAAGATTCTGCCATTATTTTGAACCCAAGCAAACAAAACTTTTTTTCATTGGTGCTGAAAAGTTTTATTTTATCTACAATAACAAGATTTGTTTCCAAAATGCATCAGGTTTGTTTGACATTTGTAAACTCTGTGGTGAGGAATTCTGATGGTTTTCATGTTTTCCATTTTTGTAATGTTTTTGGTTTGCTGAGCAGTAGAACAGTTAACCACTATTCCAGATTCTACTAACCCTTCCTAATAATCTTTGCTGTCAGACAGAGGTTCTCATATGTTCTTCTTGTAATCAAAGAGGAATGTTTCAGACTTCCACTCACCATTGACCATTCCTGTGGCCTGCCATTTCTTAATTACAGTACATTATGAACTAGGGAAACAGCTTCTTAAAAAATGCTTTTCTGTAGCTTTCTTCTGCTTTGTGAATATTAAATATCTTATCAATGTCAATTTAATTTTTTTCAAAGCATGTTCAAATGAAAGTTAAACAAAAGTGCTGCAGAATAAAAATTAAACAAACTGAGACCTGTGTGTGAACACAGCCATGTGCAGCCACATGGTTTTAAGACAAAACACTTACAATGAGCTACCTTAGTAAGCTTTATCAATGCCTTTACAAACATGATTTATCCCCAGTATTTGAGTGGGATCTATAAACACCCAGTAATGTCTAATGACGACAATAGCCAGACTAAGCTGAAAACACCTGTCCCATTTTCTACTGTGCATTGGGGAGCATTCATAAACATCAACTGTTGATTTTCAAAATTTAAAACTAGTCTTATGTTGCTACAGTCAGATAGTACAGGGAGATGGCTGACTCTGCAGAACACTGATGCTTGATTTTCATGCTGGAGTGTGAAAACATGTTAAAGTTCCTCTAGATGGTCCTGAAAAGGCAGGAATAAATTTTTATTAAGAGTCCTGTAACAAACAGGAAGCCGGTGGACAGACTGAAACACCAGTGTTATATGACTATTTCCTCGTGATCCTGTCAAAAAAAACAGCATAAAATAATTTACAATATTCTAGCCAAGACTGCATAAAAGTATGAATACTATCTGTCAAACTACCTAGGAGAGAAGGCCTTTATCTTTGCTACAAGCAACAACTGAGTTGATCACTTTAATGAATTTAAATGGTGTCAAAAGGCACATCAAGTTTTTTTTTTCTTTTCTTTTAGTTAGTTTCAGTTTATTGATTGATTACAGAACAGGACATCTATCACGCTGACCTCAAAAGTCTGCTCATTCAAATAATATTATTTTTGTGCCTTTCCATCATTATTACATTCATCCACATTTAAATCCATCCCAACTTTGATGGGCTGATTTAAGCAATCTAATAAATGGTGTGTTAATCTTTCTGGGAAGAAATTTCGATGGCATCAGCAAAACCCAAAGAAAATGCATGCAGTGAGAAAAGGGTAGGTGTTAAGATGGAGCCTTGAGGATCTCCACACATAAATGGGACTCTAGGTGAAAAAGCATTGTCTGATGTGATCGGAGCAATTCCTGTCTGTCAGTTATAAGTTAAACCAACATAGAGATATATTAAATGAGACACCTGGTTCAAGCAACCAATGTTTGCACATAAATTTTTAAAAAGTATCTGTGATTCAGGAGATAGAGGAGTTGTCTTTAGAATTTAGAATCAAAAAGATGGAAATTAACTCCAGTTTTAGCTGCATGTGGTCACCTTTAGATAAAATGAGGTGATTTACTGCTTTTGTATGTGAATAAACACAACAAGAAACTCCCTGTAACTAATATGGCTTTTTGCACCTTAAAAAGCCATATTTGGAAAAAAAAACTCCCTGTTACTTTAATTTTTATATACTATCATTCTGCAACATTCCCATCACCTCCTCCCACATGCTCTTCTCTGGAGGATATGAAGGCTGAGGGTGGTTGTTGATGATCTTTACAGGGGCTTGTCCCTGTTGTGCACTTAAGTAGCTCCTCATTGCTTTTATGAGGACTCACTAAAACCTGTCTTGTAAAAATGATCTCTGGAAGGTAAGAAAAGGTGGATGACTTGAATAAAGGGTCAGTGGAGGTCAGCTCCACAATTCTTCACAACTGATATATTTTATTTAAGCTGGCACACACTTCTATTGAAGTTTTGCCATTTTCAGACTGAAATTAGTGTGCACACTTTGTGTACTCACTTAAAAGTAAATCTAAATGTAATGAACTGTATTTTAGTGACAGTTTACCTTTTTTTAAACCCACTATTTCTGGCCAAGTTGAATGCTGAAAGGAAATAGTTTAACTGGTTTGCATACTTGCATACTAACATTTTGAATAAATGAGAAGAGTCAGTATGAAACAGGCCTCTAAGGAACATTCAGCATCATATTCAAAATGACTCCTCTTAATGTCAGAACCTCACTTTACATTAGCTGAAGTGTAGAACAAGCAGACAGATAATGTCATTTTATGGCTGTTCTTTGCAGCTACTCCATTTTGCCGCAGAGAGGTTTGGCTGGCAACGTCTTTCATCTTAAAGATCAGCCTTAATTGTGCCAATGTGCAGGAGGACCGTGTCATCCTCAGTGGAGCTGTAATTGGCTTCAACTTAACTTAACCTCACTGCTGCTTTATTATAGGCATGGCAGTCAAAAAGGACATAATAAATGGATCTCTCATGAAGCAATAATTTTAGAAATTACTGTAAACCCCTGTCAATTGGGTTATTTAGAAGAATTACCAGAACACAGTACAGGAAGAACCCTGTTTGAGTTGCTTAGAGTGTGGTAGTCAGGAGGATATTCAAATTTAATTTATCCTCCTATATTAAGGCTTTTCATATGTTCAACCTTGAAAAAAAACAGAAAAAACTACCTTCATCATTACTCTCCATCAGTAACCTCAAATTCTGAGATTATGACTGCTCAGGTAGAAGGTTGTTCTTTTCTTCAAAGACATGCAAATGTATTTCTCAGCTTCTTTCACCTTCATTCCAGTATACTAGGCTTATTAAATGCATTAGGAGGAATCAAAGTTGAAGTGTAAGTGCATTCAAAGCCAGTGATGATAAAACCCAGAAAGGCAAAAATATATGAACCCTTCTCAGACCTGAAATTCACATCAATTTAATAAATTTCTTGCATTGTGAGCATATTTGTTTACATTTCTTTGCTTATGTACAGTACAAAGGATGTTACTTTTAGGTTGGACAAGAGACGACACAAAAGTACTCAGACCCCACACTTTCTTGCCCCTAGGCGTCAAATACTACATTTTCTTTTTCTAGATGTCTTGGTGTCTGGAACTGTACTGATTCACACCACTGATAATATTAAGCCTAGACAGAAACAATAGCCAGTAAATATTTACTTATGAACAGTGTCTTAATATGAAGACTGGAAGTGAAAAGTCCAATTTGCTTTATGTAATTGTTGGCTTTCTGTTTCCTATTTATTACCACTTAAGACTTAGTGTTTTTTGTTATTACAAAATGTATTGTTTTGTAAGTTTTAGTTAACACACCTTCCTAGTTTGATTATTTATTTTTGTTTAGAAAAGGTCCAGTCAGGTATTTAAACATGCCACCTCTCATTGTTAATCCAGAATGCTGCAGATAAATAAAACAGAAATGCAGTGTCATTGTTTACCCCACATTTTGAAAACAAATATATTCTTCCTTTCTTTCAATTTGTGATGCCACAGACACTTCTGGGGTAAAAATAGGTTGTGGATGGTATTCCTATCCACTTCATCAATGGCACTGATCTATGACCATAACTTTAACTGTGCATAGAAAAATATAAAACATCAACAAGGTGCTTAAATTTTTCAAGCTAATCTATAAACTTATCATCAAAACTTTCCATCATTTTAAAGTTGCTGCATATCCCTTATGACCTATTCACATCGCTGTACAGCCTCTTCACAGCCCATACCGTTCAAGTGTGCATTGCATCTTTTGAAGAAAAATAGGCAAGATAGCTATTATACAGTATGAACATGAACATGTAGTAAAGAGCAAGTATATCTCTCCTTAATATGCCTGCACCCATTACTGCACAATACTTTATTTAGCACCAATTAGATTTTCACTTCCATTTCTGCCGCTAATGCCCAGACTTGCAGGGACAATGCCAAATTAAGCACTAGATTTCCATTGCAGGCTGTGAACCAATTGATTTTGCCCCTTAATCAATCTATTTCATTAGTTATACATTCCTCTTTTTCCCCCTCGCCTCATTCTCCACCTCGTTGCCGGAGTGGGCATGTGGAGAGTGACCTATCTCGGAGCATGACACAGAGGAGAGTGATTTGAATGATAACCAAATAGCTAACGTGGCTTCTGTGGTGTTTAAAGATCATATGTAAATCAAACGTTGGGGGGAGGGAGAAATTGCTTGGTGGGATTCTGTCAGAAAACAATTTAGTGATCTTTAAAAGGGATGCCTCGCCATCGTGCAAACCTCCGCAAATTAAATCAATGCAGCCACTGGTCTCTGCCCCCTTTCACTTCTATCAAGGCCCACCACCTCCAGTCTCTTTTTCCCACTCATTTTTCTTCTCCTCCATACACACACGGCCACACACACACACGCGCACACACGTGGCCACACACACACACACACGGCCACACATACACACACACACACACATAAAGATAACCAGAGAAGAAGGCAGAGTGAAAGCCTTAAAGATTTTCTTGATAAGGAAGATAAATATCATTTTATTACTCTAAACCTTCACACTTTTGGAATTATGGTGGGAAGAACTGGAAGTGCTAAGCTACAGTGTAAATAACACAAAAGGACACATTATGGCACATGCATGATGACAGGCATGATAATACAACATGAGATGTGGGAGATTGAAACAGATCTCAACCAGGATGATCTCACCATTGCTTCTAATGAGATGAGTTAGTGTAGCAGCTTTTCTTCAGAAGATATCATTAAAGCAGTAAATCTGAAAAAAAAAACTCTAAACCACCACCAACCCCCCCCCCCCCCCCCCCCCCCCCCCATCTGAAAGAGCCAGTCACACTTGCCTTCTATGCCTAAAGCCTCCACGTATGTGTCACTGACAATCTCTGGGGAAGAGGCTCTATGTTTTTCAAGCCTAAGAAAATAAAAACATGTGGAAAATCTACATTTGGTAAAAGGATGCAACTAGAGTCATTGCAACATGTTTGCAGAGTTGTGTGCTGGTGGTGGGTGCTGATGCGGTTTGGAGTTGAAAACAAGAATGTGTTTTTCTTTTTTCAGCCCTTTCACGGGGGAATGTACAAGCAGAGATGTGGGTGGGCTGGCATGTACACATGCCCACATGTACATTTGCTGTGATGGCTGCAAGGCGTGCCGTCATGCACAATGTCACTAAGAACACATTCTGTTAGAAAAGAGAAATAACTACCCTATCTGTTGTTTTGGGGAGCTTGTGGTTGCACCTTTGTTGAGGATAACTTCCTGGCTCTTTCACACACACACACACACACACACACACACACACACACACACACACACAGAGAGAGAGTCATGTAGATTATTTTGTAGTGCATTCTCATTGTGTATGCTTGTCAAATGGCACCTGATATCCGCCAGTGTCTGGGAATCAAATTAAATGAGCGACTGCTGCCGAGGCCCCCTTCTCTTTTTTCTAGCCCACCATCCCTGGGCATAATTAATTTTATCATCAGCGTCATTATTATTGTTAAATTGTTTTTCATATTTCTTCTTTTTTCCTCTCCTCCTCCCCCTCTCCCTTTTTGCCTGCCTAGAATGCCAAGTGTATGCTAATGTGTTTTGGAGATTGCCAGTGCACATGGAGATGGAGAGTAGGGAAGAATGAGAATGAGAGAGGGTCTGAGATGAGGAGAGAGTCATAGATGGAGGTGAGACAGAGAGAAGGAGGAGGAGGTAGGAGGGTGGAAAGAGGAGGGGGAGCACAACGAGGTTGGGAGGCAGGTGAGGGGGAGGTGAGGCGGAGGCGAGGTGTCGGCGGTGGACTCAGGTGGGGAGGGGGCACTGTCATGAGGGGCACATTACGTATTCCACCAGCGTGTTTGGAACCCAATTAATCAAGCAGGAGAGGAGAGATGCAGAAAGGATGAGATCGCCCTTCACGTTGATGAGGCCTGGCCGGGGCAAACGCTCAACCACCTGAGCTCCTAACAGCCATGCCGACGCACAGGAATTATGGCAATACCTTTACTCTTTTCTCTCTCACACACCAGCTCTCCTCTCTCGTCCTTTTCCTCATCCTTCTTTTTGTGCTAATATAACTGAGTCTCACCTAGGCTGCTTCTTCTACCAAAGCTATTTATCACGAACATTTTTCACCTTCTACATTGCAAATCCAAAAGTTTTTTTCTCTTTGATCTGTGAAATAAAAGCATGTGGTTGCACAAAGGTTTTTTCCAGATTGTTGTCATTTAAAAATTTGTCAAAGTAAAGTGAGTAATCAGAGAAAGCAACATAATTGAAAGGTTTTTAAAATAATTCTGATTTGTTCATCAAACTGTAACTCATTGGTAAAAATCGATAACCATAAAGAGCTTTTTAGTACCACCTTCACTCACTTCTGCATCCATGCAGCTCTCCACAGATTTGGGGTCAAGCCTGTGGCAGCAAGCCACCACCAGCGATCGTTGGGAAATTGACCGAGTCATAGAGGAAAAGAGACAGAGAGTAAAACTCCAGTCCCTTGTTGACTTAATTTGATTCCCCTCCCTGGAATGCAAGTCAACACATCCCGTATCTACATAGTGCTCTGTGCAGGGTCTATAAATATTGACCCTCGATTTCCTATGTGTGGTGTTAATGAAGCATTTAGTATACCCACAGCATTATGGGGGACCTATGTAAAGCCACCTCTCCCTTTGTCAATGCCATTCCCTCCTACACAAACACACACAATAGATAGAGTTAGGTGCCAAGAAAGGACCCTTAGAAAGACAGGTGAAAAGGTTTACTCTAAATGTCCTTTTAGCAGCAGAAAATCAGAAAAGAAAGCCAACATACAAACTCTTATTAAATTATTACAAATGTAGTTTTATGTCTTACACAACCACCTGTTGTGATTCTCCTCTTGTGTAAGGATCCATGTAAAAACTTGGTTTTTTACATTGATACATGGAATTTGGTTTAAACACACTGTCAAAATCCTGAAGTTCTCTCCAAAAATATTGTCTCTCTGTGATATATATCTTTATTTTTTTATCATTTTTTCTCTAAATTTCAACAACTTGCTTTCACAGGATTCTGTAAATAT
>JAOWBL010000024.1:8748828-8774790 GCA_028564865.1 Zenarchopterus dispar | reverse complement strand
GTTCCCTCACCCCCAACCGGTCGAGGCGGATGGCTGCCCCTCCCTGAGCCTGGTTCTGCCGGAGGTTTCTTCCTGTTCAAAGGGAGTTTTTCCTTCCCACCATTGCCAAGTGCTTGCTCATAGGGGATCATTGGATTTTTGGGATTTTCCTTGTAACACTGTTTTATCTTTACCCTATAGTGTGAAGCACCTCGAGGCAACTTTTGTTGTGAATTGGCGCTATATAAATAAAATTGAATTGAGAAAAAATTGAATCGAACATAAAGAGGGACTGGGGTTTGGATGTTAGCAACCAAAACACACTGTCTTCCCAAACATACGGCAGATGACTGCAAAAACCTGAGAAAGACTTGTAAAAGACTAAAGTGGCATCGTCTCACATCTAAAGATTATAAATCCAGAGTTTTAGCACATACATTTTGCTGAACTCTTCAGAAAACCCCCATTTATGTAACTACAACCAGATTTCCTCTTGTGTCATAGGACATCAATAATCCCAAATGATTGATTACACAATCTGTGCTGACACACTTTGCATTAGACAAGACTCAAGCTTTATGATAGTTTTAACCATGTTTGATTTTATCATAATCCCAAGACTGAGGTTAGTGTATCCTAACACAAGCAAGAGTCTCCATGATGTTTTTTGAAATTTGTCTGAAAACTTGACTTTGTTCGTAAAATTGTAAAGTCTATGTTTGTGATCATATGTGTGTGGCTCCGGTGCAGCTTCAGACATTGCAGCTGCGACTAATCAAGCACCTAATCATGACCAGCATAAGTTGCACCTGAGGACTTCAAGCCAATGCCAGATTGTTGTTCCCCATCCAGTAACGCTTTCAGGCTCTTCAACTGTGTTCTTTGTTTTTTGATTTTTGACTCATTGACTTCTCTTGTGCTTTAGAGCCATCTGTTCCTCGCCTCATTTTTTTTCTTGATACCTGTTTTTTTGATTACCTGCCCTGTCACCATTCCTGTCCATTGGCTTCCACAATCATCTACTTTTTTAATAAAGACTGTTCATTATGAGTCTGCTTTTGGATCCTGTTCTGTCTAGGAATCTAACAGTCTAAGGTCAGCATTAAGCTACAACAGAAGAAACAAAAAGGAATTGACAAAGAATGAACACTAAAATCAAGAAGAAGTGGTCCATGAAGGAGATCTGCAAAAACAAGAAACAAGAGTGTCCTTAAAATAGGGGTATGTAAAAAAATCTAATAGAGGTTTTGATTAAAATAGTACTTATTAAAGATCTGCATTATTTTTCATCTCTGGGTTGCATTATATCAGTGGACAAACTCCTCCAAAGCACTGTGTGCAAGCAGATATTACTGGAGGTACTGTGATACTTCCTGTCTGCCACCTCTCTGAGCCCCAGGAGCCTGGCTCTCTGGTTTTACTGGAAGGTGGTGATATAGTGTCGGTTTGTCGCTCCTTCTGATCTGCAGTCATACAGCGGATTCCCAGGGAGCATGTCACCCAGGGTGGGGAAGAGAGGCAGCTCAAATGCTCTGCTCGTTACTCTAAATGCTGCCTAATTAATAATGTATCAGAGAGGACGAGCTGAGACACAGTGGGGCCCCTCTTCTTGTCACAAGCATTGACACATACACCCACATGCGAACACGTTTGAGAAGGGGCCAATCAATCCTTCCCCTACACAGTGCTCCTCCCAAATCTTATCCAGATATTTGGAAATAGATGCCTGCCTCTGAATATGTCAGTACATTGCTGAGGACTCCTCCATCCTGCTGAAGCCTTCACTGTTACATACATGTAGCTGCTAGTGGAACAGTCTCAAAGCGAATACAAGAACTGAGCAGTTTTATTCCAGTGGGCTTTTGTTTCTTCCACATGAATTGTCAAAAGTGAAATTTTATGGTAAACTGAGCTGATATTGGCAAGAGCGGGAGAAGTGGTGGAGGTTAGTTACATCTCTGGCACAGATTCAAATGTGCAGCCACCCACACTCACATCCAAGTTGGATGTTTCATGGTCCCTGGAGGTAGATGACAGGTGACGCTTTGCTGGCATTGAGGTAATGGTTTCCCCTGTCTCCATGAGTCTCTGTTCTGTGCAGCATGAGCCCTTAAAACCTTCAAAAACAACAACATAAACCTATTTTAAACTTTTTAAATTGATGCTTTAAATTTAATTTATCATCAAAACCTGTCAAGTGATGCAGCTGTCACTAGATTTGTCTGCCCTCTATTTAAAAGAACAACAACAAAACTATCTGTTTCTAAATATTCTTTAGTGTATCCAACCAGTGCAGCACTGCTATAATCTATTCACTGATTATTATCAATAATGCAACCATTATAATTATGCATATGTTCTAAGGCTGAACATCAACAGCCTTTTTCCATCTCCTTTTCTTTCTTCTTCTACCTTATGTTTGATTTATTTGTTTCTTTGTTTGTGTTTGTCATATGGAGAGATGTAAATTTAGCCACCCCAAGGGAGAGCAGCCACACTTGTGACACACACAAAAAAGACTTTAGGAAAAATCTGAATAATATAAGCCACAAAAAGAAAGAGGGTGGAAGGAAAAAATATGATGGGGTGTTACGGGTTGGGAGGAAGAGAACAAGAAAGCAAGGTTTGAGATGAGCAGGACTGTATAAACAGTCAACACAGAGACTGGAAAATTAATTGTGCATAAATTGTGCGAAACATGTCCTATTTTCCTCTTCCTTTTTTCTTCTGCGCCCTCTTTTAAAAGGGTTCAGGATGCAGGGCTGTCAGACGAACACCAGACAGGCATTTTCCGACTTTGTTTGATCCCGGCACCTTCTTTTAAAAACTCTTCCCAGTGACAGAAGGGAGGCTGAAAGCAGGTTGCAGTGTGTGTGTGAGGTGCCGGCGGTAACGGAGGAGGAACAGGAGAGATGAGCCGACAGGAGACACATGTAGACAGACTTTCACAGTTATCACACCCTCATTGACACTGCCTTTATAGTCCCTGCAACCAGCCCCTTCTCACTGTGAGAATGACAGAAATTTTGTCTCTGATAACTGTGTCAGCACTTCAGTTCACCATCTCTGAAAAAATCCCAGTGTGGTGTGATGAACATTGACTAACACTGCAAGTAGGCTTTTACAAACAATTACCAAAACAGCTGGACAAGAGAACAAGTATGCCTTGTAACACTGCAGTGACTCTGCAACAACTTATTCATCTTTTTCAGTTTAATTGCATGGCATGAGCTGATACAGGTAGAGAAACAGGTTCTGGCAGATTTCAGAAATGTATGTCAGTAGAAGGTTTTTTTCCATCCTTGCATCACATTTGTGACTTTTGCAGTCGGAGTGAAATTCATCATCCAGTAGGTCAGAAACAGGAGATTTCTAATGCTATTAATGTTGTGAGAGCATACACATTAAGCCAAGTCATGATGTTTTCTAATCTTTACCAAAAAAGTTCCCAAATCGAGTCAGTTTGTTTTTAATATTTATAGAGCTTTGACTGCACAAACATTATCCAAGAGTGACTAAACGCAGAGACTGAAAACAAAAGTGAAGTTTAGGGATCCATTTTATCTTGACATGTAAACTTGTGTGAATACTGTCAGCTGATGTGTACCACACAATGGACCAAGCTCCCTTAGAAAGGTGGGTCACAGTCCACCTCCAGACAGATCAAACTATCATATCTGATTTCCACATTTCTGCTGCTGTGTCTTTTCATCCATCCGATGTTCAAAGACCAATGTGAATGCTGAGAAAACTACATAAACCACATAGAAACCACATAAATAGATAAATACATAAATAAGCAAGCCGTCCCTCCAGTATTTGTGTCTATCATCTGTCACAAATATTACAACAAACCAAAAATACAAAGAAATCTCAGAAGAGCTAACAGCATCTCATAAAACACAAAAACAAAGCAAAGCAGCAAAACAGAAATGTAAGAACGAAGCAGAAGACATTTTAGATAACAATACTTCTGAATCATTTCTGTGTTGTTGACTTTTATATACTTTTTTTCTGAAATAATGTGTTTTGTCCAATATCATCGTCTTTTGTATCTCGGGGCCACCATACATGGTATCTTGATTAATTAAACTCAAAGTTCTGGCAGTTTAGTCAATATGGAACCATGAGTGAAGATTTCTCAGTATCTAAAAGCCAATAATACTGTCACTATTTTGCATGAAACTGTTTTACTTTTAAGAGCATTTTGTCCCAAACAATGACTGTAACTTCTCCCTCTCTTTCTTTTCTCTACTGCTATCAACTTCAGCCTTTGTGTCAAACTACATCAGCTTCTTCCTGTTTCTCTAGTTAATGAATTCCAAACAGAGTTAAGAAAAGAAAAAAACAAAGCATCTCTCTGTGCTCTCTGCCTTTCTCTGTGGATCACAATAACACAATTTCCATTTATAATTTTGATTGTTAATTTGCATAAGAAAAATTAGTTGGGTGACATGCATGGTGCCCCTCCCTCCTTTAACCCCCCTCTCCCCTTCCCCCCTTTCCATTTTCTTTTCTGCTTAATTTTTCCACTAATTATAAGCAGCAATGGCACATTATTTACATAAATAATTGTTGTTCCTTCTGTTCACTCATATTTTCCCCCTTTCTTTCTTTGTCAGAGTTGTTTTGGCATTTGTTGTCCACAGGGGCAGTTCTCCTTTGAGAACACTTTCACATATCTCCTGACTGAAATAGTTTGGATCTTTGGTGTTTTGTGCCTGATGTTTGTTGTGGTGTTTTGCTATCCTTTACTCAGTAAGTAGATTCATCCTATAATTTTATTTACCCACAAAACTTCTAACTGATCATAAATAAATGTGACAGCTGTAAATGTTTTCCTACCATTCTTACTTTGAGACAGATCTTTTCTTCCACTTTTCTGACTTTAAGGACTAGTTTGTGGTTTACAGGATCAAATGTGCCTCAAACATGAGGTACTGTGAATGTAATTTAGCATGTTTTCATTGTCACCATTTTGTTACTGCTGACATAGTTGCTGTGAGCATATCAAAGGCAGTTTTGAGTCATAGCGTGGTTGATGATAATGTACTGCATGTACTGCAGGTGGAGCAGTAAACTACCCCCCTGCTGCTCAGGGAGCTTTTCACAGCACATAAAGAACACAACAACCAAACATACAGATTTCACATTTATTGCTGCCTGTTCCACATGAAAACTTTAGAATCTGGTAATGTATATGGATGCCAAAAACACTCTCAGTGTTTTTGCTTTTGATAGAAACTTTAAATTAATAATGTTGTGCCAGCCTGAGTTCTTCTGAGGCCAAGAAATATTAAGTAAAGAAAACAATTAGCAAAATTACTAATTGACCAACTGTGTCCTGTTGATGTTTGTACAAAAGTCTGTAGCAAGATAATAAATATTATACTACTGTAAAATTGAATATATCCTGTTTAGGAATGAAATGATCCACATAATAAATAATATGTTTACTTACTGTGATTAGCTGTGAAAGAGTTAAACATGCAAATGTATGGGCACCGCTATTCAAAGTAGAAGAACAGACAATAAGTTAAGTTTACTTTTTTTTTTTTTAATTTTAACTGTTTTAGCAAGATTATACATTTTATTTAAATGAATACAGTTTCAAAATAGCTAAGCAAAAAGCTCTGCACCATGCACATTCAGTGCTTTGTGGCACTTCTATCAGCAAAAAAATAATAATAATAACAATAATAACAATAATAAAGGCTTTAAATATGGGTGCTCTTGCAAAACTTTCAGTTTGTGTCTCAGAGACTTAACAGTTCAAAGGCTGCTCTGGACATGGAAATCTTTATCGATTTTCCTCCAGTTGTAAATTTGTAATCACTGCCAAAAAGTTTTAATTGATTATAATCAGTTCAGAGACATCGTTTTTATTTAGGTGATAATTGGAAAACTTCTGAAGTTTATATCTTTGAAAAGATAAGGCAGGAGTGATTGACTGCACAAAAAAACAGACTATCACTATTGAATTACACAATAAGACATGAAACAAGAACTCAGCCACCTGAAAACACTTGACTACCTTTTTGTAGTCTTCTTCTGTTTAATGGGAACCAACTGCTTTAATTTTATTGCAAGACACCTTCTTAAAGGAGTACATGAATTTTAATTGTTTGTTCATTTTTTTAAAAGTTGTTGTTTTTTATTATTATTATTATTATTATCACTTGAACTTTCCTAATGATGACTTGTTGCCCTAAGAAGATAACTGAGGTACAAGACATGACACTACTTCAGTGAAGTAGACTCTCAAAACATTTTTAAATAGCTTCAGGGCCCATTGCAGTTTATGAATGTAGCTAGCAGCTTAATGTGGAAGGACAAAACCATAAGAGGTATGGAGCTCTGTATTGTGAACAGTAACATACAATCAGCTTAATTTGTCAGAACAAATATGCCTCATGTAAACACCTGTTTCAGAATAAAATCGCCCAACCGAAATCAGATTGATAGATGTGGTATGAAGCACTGCAATCAACAACTATGATCAGATCAAATGGGGGGGAAAAAGAGTCCACCAAGTAAACCGATGTTCTGATTTCTTTGACTTTGCATATGCCTGGATTTGATGACATTTCCTGAGAAGACAAATTATAGATTGGCATCTTCTGATAATATATTAGCCTACAACATAGTGGTGGTGAAATTTAACTAGATTGTGGAGGAGATTTATGAGTTACAAGATATAATTAAAGATAGTGAACAATTGTCATTGAAGAAGAGAAGCATAGTAATTTACTAAAACAATTCATCATTATGGATATCATTAAATCCTTTAGATTTAGTAACATTTTTCTGTTTGCTTGTTTTTTCACTGTAAGACCAACAGGATATTATACAGACAAAACAGTGTTGACATCAAGACTTACATTCACGGTATAAAGGACTAGAAAAAGCAAGCAGCTAACATTAATACATTAGATTAATTAAATAAAGATCTCAGTAAGAATATTTATTCTATTTACATTTCATTTGTTTTTCCAATGCCTTTTGAGCAGCAGCGGCTCTCTAACAAAAAATATAACATGAAGGAGATCTGGAAACCACAGTTAAAAGATACTTATATGTTTTTGAACAAGAAAATGACATGACCTGCATTTCCGTTTTCTTCAATTAGTAACAGTCAGAGCACATTCAGATTTATAGACTGAATTATCCCTGCAGTCATGCTGCGCTCTGATTTTGTTCCCAGTTTGTTCTGAGTCACTGGAAACTCTTTGAGAGCTGCATGTGGGGTACACACTTTTAATTGAGGGGAAGAAAATGTGCATCAGTAGTGTTGTGAGGAGCAGAGGGTGATCTTTGGAGGCCAATTAATTTGGAATACAAAGCAGTAGTGCAATCTGCTCAGGTTTCTGTCCGGGTGCAGGGCTCACTCACACCAGCCTCATCTCAAAGGCATTCCAGATCAAAATAATTTAAACACTACACCAGCAGCTCACTTCAGCTCCCCCAGCACAACCAACAGTTTACGCTACACACCCTGTCCTTCATTGCATCTCTGAACTAAAATAGTTAACTATTGTATCAAACCACATTACAAAATATATATTTTTATTTTACCCACAAAGTTGTGTTACTCAGCTTAAACAAAAGAAAAATAGCAAGACTTCTTAAACAGCTGCCTGCATGTCCAGCACAGAGAAAAGCTCAGCAACCCATTACTGGATTTGGTATACTGACTTTCTGTGGCGTTATTATAGTAAATGAAAACTAAGACTAAAACTGAAACTAACAGTGAAAAAAATTATCCCATTAACTAAAATATAGGTAAAAACAAAAAATTGTTAGAAAACTAAATAAAAGCTAAAATTGACAATGCAAAACTGACTAAAACGAAATAGAACTGCAGGTAGAATTAAATTTCTTTTCATTGTTGTTTTAGGCCTTGGTCTTCATCATTTTTGTATTGTACGGCACTGTTGATGGAATTCTTTGTCAGTTTTTTGTTGTTGTTTTTTTCTATCTGTAAGTCAATACCTTAAAAAATAAAACTAAGACTAAAACTAACCAATTTTTCAAAACTAAACTGAAACTACTGATGTGCTGGTTTATCTAACTAAAACTAAGCTAATCAAACAAACTGAAAAACAAAATAGAAGTAGAAACTATTTAAAAATTCAAAATTATTATAACTCTGTTCTGCTCTAGGTTTTCCAACCTTACACCCAGGAAAAGAAGGTTTTTTGATTGTTTTATGATTTCTTGGGATGAGCACAAGTCAAGATTGACAAGCCTGAGGAGACACTTTGGATTACAAAGCATTTGCTTGTAATATTTTCTAGAAAAAATTTTCATAGGTCCAAACTGATGTTTGTGGGTGATGGTAACTCTTGATTTAATCTCTTCAAAGTTATGATAGATGCAATATACTTGTGAAGACAAAAGTTTGAAAAAGAATAGGAGGAAAAAAGAAAAAGATGATCCATGTCCATGATGATGAAGGCTGAAGTAAGAGGCAGAGTTAAGGAAGACTTACAAACAGAAAAAATCTAATTGTGGAGGAGAGAGAGGGTCCTTGGTAAGATGGTCAATTTATAAGACCCGAGGAGGGGAAATGTGACAGGCTGAGTAATAGTAAGAAATAGTTTGAAAAATTCCTTTGTCTCTCAGGTCAGGAATCTTTTCATGTCATTCACATACTTTTTCTATCTTCCTTTTCTTACTCTGCCTTTTTTCCTTTTTGCTTCTCTTCCATGTTTGTCTCCCTTTCCTCCACAGACATAATCAATCTTAATTGTGGAACAAATACAATATTTATCTTGGCTCAGCAGGTGAACAGCATCTCTGAGCTGAGTTTTGTCCTGTTTACACTAAAGATCAGGTCTTCTGCTTCAAGAAGCAACCAAGGAACAAAGAACGTAGCGGGTATGTTTATGATTATTGTGATTCTTTTAGACTTTATGATTTTGTTTTGTACTTAGCCTCCACTTTTATTCATGGTGAATCTGACAACAAATCCTCTGTTTCTTGTTTAAGTCACCCTTGCTCTCATCCTTCCCTTTTTTTCTTCCACCTCTATCTGTATCTCATTGCCAATGCAGGGAGCATTGCAGCATCCATAGACTTGTGTGTGGAAACACCCAGCAGACAAGAAAAATGACGGCCAGCACAATCTCATTTTCTGAGGGGCTGCAAGTCAGGCAGGAAATGGCTATTATTCCATCGACACTGTCGGTATTAAGTTATTTCCTTCTCTAAATACGAGAATGTTCATGAATATCTATTGAGTTCCAGGTGCAAGCGTGAGAGGTTTTGTCGCCACACACTTGGATGATTGCAGCCCTATATTCTGCCTGCTGCACCCTCACTTCTGAGATTGAAGTGAAAGACAATGGTAGTGGAAATTGGCTAATAAATCCAGAGAAGGCAGAGGCCTGTTTGAGTGATACCACAAGCTCACACATGCTTCTTAAGCAGAATAAAACCCACTGGCTTTCCTCAACCTCGTGCTTTTCTACAAGGAGGTGACTTAAGCTAAAAGGTTGAATTTACCTCTGCAGGCCCAGGCAATGGTTTCAGCTGCCTTACTTATGCTGGCAGGTGCATAGTTTTGCAAGGCTATATCTGCATTTGCACATCATCAATATTTCATAGGAATGAGATGATGCATTTTTGCTGATAATTATGCAAGAAACAGAGAGACAAAGTGCACAGCATAGAGAAAGAAGAAGCTCAGGACACATCTCAGTGTAATCTGAATTGTTCAGCGTGTGCTTCTCTCATCCTGCCCTATTTTGTGCTCTTTGTTTAATTAAAACTTATTAAGAAGAGTGTGGAAAGCTGGTAGAGGAAAGCATAATAGAGCAGAAGGAAAGCAAAGAGGTGTCAAAGGTTGAGGGATGATGATCAGCAGCCAATCTCAGATTTGAGTGACCCGTTACCTCCCACCACATGGCGACACCATAGGTAGTCGGCAGAGAAAAAGAGAGAGCTGGACCTCTGCTTACATGTGTCCAGTCAGGGGCAGTCCACTGTGGGGAGGAGATGGAGGCAGAATTGATTGAAGGTGGTGGACCATAAATGAAAGCATTGATTTCGGGGTCAGAGCCACAGGATGAGGTCTTGAAATAAATTGAAATAAACATATCAATACATCAAGTATATTACACCATGAGCACACATATACACTTTCACAGATATATTATGAACCTTGTTTAACCGAATATATGGCTGATTAATGCACATGTAATGCCTTTTATAGATATCTCGATGAAAAAGTCAAAGTAAGATGTCACTTCTCATTATACCTGTTTTAAGCCCTCATAAAAGAAGTCAACCCCTTTTTTATGAGGAATATTATGTGTCTGTTAATTTGGGGGAATTAAACACAACTATGGAAAAAATATCTTTGTTCAGTACATGATATGGGCTCCATTATATTTTAGAAACGATCAGCTTTGATGAGTGAATAAGGGTATTTTGTTATTCATAATCAAGTTTCTTTCAAATATGCTTCTAGTGCACCAATTTGAGAATAAAATAGGTTTTAATAAACAGCAGGTGTGACTGATATGAGTCAGTATTTCAAATGTGAAAATTCATCTCATCTGCATAATAAAAGAATAAAGAGCACACCATAAAGTGAACACTCAGGAAAGGTTAAAGTACCTCCAATTTATGGGTCATAGGGAGACACTTTAGCTGAAAGAGGGGGAGAAATTACTTGGCTTGGAGACCAACAGAATCTCAGCATAAAGACATGGCAGCCAATTAAGAGAAAGGTCAGACCATAAAAGAGGAAGCCGCACAGAAAAGCTTTGTACGCAGCATCGCCTCCTTTTTCAACCATCTCTTACTCCACAGTCTGTCTCCTGCTCACAAAATGTCTTTATGTCTTTTATAATGAAAATTTGCCTTAGGAACAATGTGTTATATAGATGATTATTCAGATGGATAAAAGTTTATTTCCAGCTTTGTGGAAATTTGCAGACCTGTCATGTTCAAGCTTTTCCGTTTATTAAATGAAACAGTGCTTCTCTGTGGTGGACTAAAATCAGCACACTTCTGAAACTGAGGATTATATATGTTTTTACACCAGAAAGACTGCTGATAAATACCTTTTATTTATGTATTTTTTTTATTACTTTAAATAGTTTTGAGAAATTGTGTCACAAAGTCCTTTTTGGAAATCTTTTTTTAAGAAATGTACAGAAGGCATCCTCTAAATCCTGCTTAGATTTCTGTTAATATTACCAAAACCATTATTGTTCATCTAGTATTTCTTTGCAAGTGTATTGAATTCAGTGTTTTGAATGAAACACCAACACCTCGTCCTGTGTCCACCGTCCACCTGCTTATGAGCAGCTAGCCCTGTGCACGGGCATAGGAGTGTAGCAAGAGGAATGACATGTGTAATGGGAAGTGGCATGACAATTAAGGTGACACTAGAGGTAGGCTTAGTGCAGAGCCACAGCCTGGTAATATCGGTCCTTCACACACAACAGACACATGTCCTTGTAATGCTGATGTAAAAGCTCTCACATCTGATTAACAATCAGAAATAGTAAAATAAGTTATTTTTCCTAGATTGTGAAAAAAAGACCTCTGATATCAAAGTTCATTGCAGTCCCATCATACTGAGTATGTAATATTTGAACATAGGAGAGGGATTAAATGAATGTAGATGTGCACACCTTTATTTTGTCCACGATTTGCTCAATAGAGTCTCAAATAAAAGAATATTGGCAGCAATTACCAGACACACTGCAGGACTCTGATAAACTCATTTTTACTTCTTACTGACTGGAAAAATGTTAGAGCTTTTGGCAGCATTTAAGTTTGTCTCAGAACTCAAGTAATGCAGACGAGCTTACCTGCAGTCCTCCAGCAGGCAAACAGTGTGCAGATGATTATGGGTACAGGCTAAATGTTTATTGGTTGGAAGTTAGCTTCAACCAAGTGGAGCAACTTTTGTCATCAAAAAAAGGAAGAAATGCCACACAAAGTAAAGAACAAAGAAGCATGGATAGAAAGGCACAGAGAATAGCTGTTCTTGATAATCTTTATTACTGTAGTGCTTAGTTTTGCCCAACTATAAGACAATCAATAATGTGTCCACTATGACTTCTGTGTTTGTTACAGATAAGCAAAGTTAGAGGACCAGTAACGGACTGTATAAAAATGACTGGACAAACGCCATCTGAAATCAGTGTTTTGAATCCTTGTTCCCCTTCGTACTGAGCTGCACCATGTTGTAAATGGGGGGAAGGAAGAGGCCTGGAAGCTAGATGGAAGAGGCCCACCTCATTTCAGTCATATTTAGCCATTTTAGGTTAGCTGGCTTAGCTTATGCTAACTTGTTATGCTAATTCATATTTCTTTACATTCAATTTAGTCAAATCTGTCCAATCACCCTCATTTCAAGTGTTGCTCCCAGAACAATGTCTGAAAGAAGCGTTGCCAGAGCTGAAACAAAGAGTAGCACACCTCTGCCTTGACCAGCAGGCATTCAGACTGCTACTCACAGTCACCTGCAGGTTCATCTAACCCACTGATGTTGTGCAATAAATTCTGGAAAAACTGATTGCAACCTTCACTTGAAAGGGTTCTGAAATTATCTGCCATGTCTGCCCTCTCCTTTAGTGGAGTCACACCAGAGGAGCTGCAGAGTTGCAAATGGATGTCCACAGTGAGACATGCTGTTTCAAATGTTGTTTTGGTGGCAACATCAGAAATGACTGCAGCAATTCGTCGACGTATAAGCTGCCTGCTGCTTAGAAAAGTTTAATCTTCAGATTCTTACACCCAAATCTATAAGAGCCAACTCAGAGCTGGTCAGACCAGTCTCTTAGTACAAGTAACAGCACAACAGAATATATTGTTACCCCTGATTATACATAAATGTGTTGCTCATATAATTTTACCTGGTGTGATACAACAATAACAACAACAACAAAAAATAAAAATAAAACATCACACCCTGCACAGTTGTTGTCATGGATGTAAATTATAGGTACAGAGACCAAACCATTTCTTTTTTTTTTTTTTTCTTGTTTTGTTTTGTTTTATATCCAGGCAATAAATTTGTTCATTTCTGCTACAAACCTGAACATTTTAACATGAGGTGAGGGTCGGGGAGGTTACTCTATTTTGCAGTACGTACTGCTCAGATGAGGAACTGTAACTTTTCTATACTTGAATTCAACCCAAAACACTAGCTGCTGACCTTTGGGAACATCACCAACAAGGCCAGCCCACACGTCAAATTGGTCTACGTATTCCTGAGGCTGTGCCAAAGTGTTAACAAACTAATAGACAAGCATGCAAAGGAGCAAAACAAGTTAAAATCCTTACTTGAGTTAGTGATTCTGCATATATTAACACTTGTACTGAGAGAGATCCACTTGCTATTGAATCATTAGCTCCATCAAATAAAAGTGCTATTAATGAAAGTCTGATGATTTGCCCCTTGTAAAAGAAATCTAAAAGAGCAAGTTCAAAAATGACAAACACATATGCAGCCAAAAACAACCAATGCATGGAAAGCTGTGATGGATTAAGTTAACACAATCAGCTGTTTACACTCAATATATCCATGGACTCGATATGCACAGAAGCCATATTAGTGCACCTGAGATACTGAAAAAGATTGATACATACAATATTTAGTTAGTCACATTTTTAAACAATAAATGAATAAAAGACTAGACTTTAAGATCCTTGAACTGAATGTCAATTGTTGATTAAAAGTTAAATATCATAATCAAATATATTTTTCTGTTTGGTCATAATAGCTATATAGTTCCATACAGGAGAGGACATTATAATATATGTACCTTGCACATGTACAGACAGTAGAGCAGAATGGGAGTTTATGGTGCAAAGGCTTCCATGTTCTGGCAGTAGGATATGTTTACATTACAATTATGACTTAATTGTCCTAATTAGAATCCCTAAACCCTGATTACTCAAAAGCCCTACAACCCTCTGAGCCAAACAATCGCTCTCTGCTTCAATTGTCAACCTAGACACCATTTGTAATGTTTCCTTCAACAGCATGGTGTAATATTGATATAATTTCCAAAACAGCTCTGATGACTGTGAAGGGACTATTCAAACCTGTCCAGGGAGCAGTGAGAATAATGGATTTCCTGGAAATGTGTTTCTTGCCTTAGGCTGAGAATGTGTTTGCAGAGGAAACCATATGCAAAGGCATGTACACAGTTGGGCTTGTCTCTCTTATTGCATTCATAAGACTCAAACTAGTTCTTACTGAGAACATTTTTAGATACATTTTCATACTGTCATTTCGTTTTCCTTCAGTCTTTTCAAACTATGTCTCTCTTTTCCTTTGTCTTATCCCCCCTCTTTTTCATCTCTAAAATCATTGGCATTGTGATTTGGGCGGTGATGAGTGCAACAAGTGGAACCAAACCACACCTGTCTTCTTCACCCAATCTACCTGTTCACATGCAGATGCTGAGCAGAAGGCCCCATCAACGGTCCATCTGAGACCTGTAGCCAACACTGCCAAGCCCAGCTCCCAGAAGAGCACACAGGGGTAGTGCTCCAAATGATGTGTGGGGAGACGGGGCAGGTTGGCTGGCTGCTGGTGCTGTGCTGGAAGGAAACATGAAGCATATCAAACCACAGCCAGGTTCTCCTGGGGTTCAGCGCAGCAGGATGGGCCACAGTGTTCTCAGACTCAGAGGGATGCATTGATTCACAGCCAAGTTGCCAGAGGTTACCTCACCTTAAACTAGCAAGGAGGGAGTTTAGCTGAAAAAGCTCAGCTCCTGTGATTTTCAAACATAGCATATGTCTCTAGTTTCTAAATGAGAAACTGACGATGTGTCAAAACTCACAAAATAGTCCATTTTGTGGTTGCTATTGTGCAGTGGTGACCTCTGTATAGAGCACTCATTGTATCCCATAATAAATCATAGATAGATAGAAAATCTTTATTATTGTCAGTACATATCTTACGAAACACACTGAAACTTGTCCTCTGCTTTTAATCCATTGCTAGTTATATTAGGAGCAGTGGGCTGCTCCTAGCGCCTGGGGAGCAGTTGGGCCTTGCTCAGTGGCTTGCCTTTGTTAACCTGGGGGATTTAACCTGGGTCCTCCACGCCCAAACCCATCTCTGTAACCACTAGGCTACCACCTCCCATCTACATCATGAAAGGTAGCATTCAATCTATAATCAGTAGTCAAGCATACCATATAGTAATAATCTATTAACCTAAGTATTCAGCCCTTTAACTTTTGTAAATAATACTGGTGTCATCTTCTGAAATATTTATCTAACAGCTGTATGACAACATGATTACACACTAAAGTTTACTGTTTGTGACGTGAAAACCTGATTTTGCCAATACAAAGTTTACACAGTTGGAAGTGTGGTCGGACAGCAATCTGACAGTTAGACTTAATTGTTTGTTCAAAATTAAGGGCTTGTGATATAGTTTAGTTCTGTCGTAAACATAAAATTACTATAATAGTTTAACTTGATGGCATCTTGCTAAGTACAACAGCAGTTTCAGTCATCTCTGCCTCACAATTCAGCTTCTTCTTGGAGTCAAAATGATTTTGATGGTCATCTGAATAAAAACCAGGTTTATATATTTGATGGCATTTTCATAAAGTTGGAAAATGACTGACCTGTGGAGAGAAAATAATAACTGTATCTATGTTTTGGGTACAGATTTTTTGTTGTTGTTGCTGTTTTTGATGTTTTATTTCTAAGCTGGCCTTTTCTCCCCAGTCATGACCAGGACCATATTCTCCTTCACTGCTTATTTTTAAAATATTTTTGGCACACATAAAAGCAGCTACAGAGCAGTTTATTTTGATGTTTTGTTTACCATCAGCAACTGCTGATAGCGCAATCCTACGTCCATCTGCATGGTTGTAGTTTATGATTCAAGAAGCTATTATTGTACAGTCTGTGCGTACCATTCGTGAGATCGTACCCAACATTCAGCAGAAGCCTAAACACCACATACAGCCTTGTTATGAAGTAGTGTTGCTAACAATAGCTAGCAGGAGCTACTCTGATTTTTAGAAATGTTTTTGGCAATTATAGTTTAGCAGGCAGTTTAGTGTGACTTTCCTGCAAGCTTCTATGTTTATTCCAAATTTGCAGCTGCAATATGATCAGTTCAGATGTTATGTAATTTCTACTTCTGACTATTGACTTTAAATGTGAAAGGAAAGTAGCATGAGCTTGTTTCACGTCTAGATCCTTAAGGAGAATAAGAAACAAACAAGTATAAAGATATCCATTTCCTTGATGCTCAATGTAGAAATTATATTTTTGTCAGTCTGTTTGGTTCCAGTTTCAAGGCTGATGTTAAGACATTTTGATTTTCCCATTTTGCAAATCAAATGTCAGATAAACATAAACAAATAAAACAGAGTTCTAAGAATTAGGATGGCCTCCTGTGCAAAAAACTGATGAAAAATATCCTTGGGCTGGAAAATGCCAGTGGCTCCAGTTATGACTCAGCTCAGAGGAGGCAGGCTTTGAACTGACTTGAATTTTACACCTCAAACTTATAAAAACATAGATGTTTTGAAATCCAGCTCTGAAATACTATGTGACCATAAGTACCTATAACACTCTTCTGTGTGTATTTGTACAGAAAAACAGGAATACTTCATGAGGGAATGTTTATGACACAAGTTGTTTCTATCCATCCTATTAAATTTAATAATCTATTAAATTACTTATGTATTTATAGTAGTGAAGTGAATAAAACAGGTATAATTGTTAGCTCTGCATTGAAAGGTTTTAAATAAAAGGTGAATTGGGTTATACACACATGGTTGTAATAAACAGAGCAGTGCCCTTTAGTAAGGACCAAAACAGTAAGGATGTGGGGGGGGAAATTAACAGAAAGGGTCAACTGGTCTAGAGGAATTGGTTTCAGTGTGATTATTTTTTGATGTCAGCAAGGACTGACCATGTTTCTTCATTAGAAGGAGAAACAACTATTTGTTCAAGTCCTGTAAGTAAAATGTTTGCTCTGTCAGAACTTGTTTGCACAAGGCCTTTCCATGCACATGAACTCTCTTGCAATTTCCATCAACATTTTCTAATGCTCAACTTCAAATTCTCAAGTGTTGATGGAAATTTGGCTATAGAAATTATCTCAGCATAAGAGATCATCTATGCAGTGCAGGTTGGAAAAAGGAAAATGAACGAATTGAAGTGAAACATAGGATGTGCATAGGATGTGTCATTGCATGTGATCTGTGTATCGCTCACACCACTCACTCACATCATTTAATGAACCAAGTCCTCCCACTAATGAGGCTGGCTGAGGACTCCAGGGTCAAGCTTTCTTGTCTCTAGCTTACACACCCACACAATAACTCACACAGTCTCATCTTACACTTGGATTTGAAGTGTTAAAAAAAAAGTCCCAGCAAAATTTGGAACCTCATGCCTAATTAAAAAGGACAGGTCAGAGTCTTTTCATTACAGTGTATTTAAGTTTGCTAACTATTGCAGACACCAGACAATGACCAGCATTTTTCATATATTAGAGAGAGAAATCTCATCTTTCTGACCCCGAGTTTCCATTATGCTTTTTAGCACCATCAAAAATAAAATGGTGTTCCTATTCTCATAAATAACAGGGCAATAAGAATACCTGACTCATGTCTGGGACTCAAACAGCAAAACTAATTTAACACATTAACTCACACAAATGTTATTTTTAATTATCTCCTGTTGTTGTTTTCTCTTGTTTAATGATTTTCTTAAGACATAATTAAATCTAGGCATTTATTGTTAATTTTTATCAGTACATGCAGTGAAGGTGTATTCAGATAATTAAACGGTCTTAGAGGGATTTTTGCTACTAGAAGAATATTCTGACAATTTTGAATAATGGTGTTGTCATTTAAGGCAAATAAACAGAGAATCTCCTGTCCAAGGTAGAAATTCTGGTGAGAAATCTTGTCCCCGTACATCTAAAGGCATCCTTCACAATCACAAGAAAATATTACCTACATGCCTGCACACACACCTACACACACACACAGGCAATCAGATTCTCCATCTCTGCATGTGCTGTCATGGGCCCACTCTTCAGCCTCCCATCTTCTCCCCTGCTCTCCTCTCTTTCCTTTGTTCCCAGACTGCACACCGTCATGTCCAGGTCTTGCCTCTGGGGAGTTCAGCCTGGCAGGAGGCTTGTTTTCCAAGCTTTGCTTTTCTTTTCCTCTCCCAGTCTTCTCCTCTCTCCTTCCTGGGTTTTTCCGTTTGTACCGGTGCTGGCTAATTACCGGCGCATTCTCCCCCTGCCAACAGTGTGCTGCTGCTGCTGTCGAGCTCCTCCTTGCCGCCATCACCTCCTCCCCCACTCATATGTTTCTTTCTTCCTCCTCACTAAGAGTGAGCAGGGGAAGGAGGTGGAGGGGAGGGCCAGGGTACAGATGTGTATTAATGAAGCAGTGAAGGGCAGGGGGTGACTCATAGAGAGGGTGGAGGGGGGTGAGAGAGGGAAGGACAGAGGAGCAAGAGGCTATTTGCATGCAGAGGCAACGAGTTTCACCTCTGCTACAATGTCTGTCTGTTTCATTCCCTCTAAATCCTCCCCCCATCATCCCGCATTCTCTCACTTTCCCAGCTCTCCTTTTCTCTCCCCTACCTTCTTGCCTCTTTCCTTTGCTCTCCGGCTTGCTGCCACTGCTGATTTGAATAATTCAGCACAAGATGGTATTCTCTAGGGCCCCATTGTCTACGCGTGGCAGGAGAATGAGAAGAGAGATAAGGAAAGAAAGGAGAGAAAAGACAGAAAAGGAGGATTGCAGGGCAGTCTGTGCATGTTTATGTGTAAATGTCGTGGGGGGGCATGGAGAGGAAGGAGGGGGTCCATACTGCCTCCTTTCACCTAGCCATGGCGTAAATCATCACTAATGAGACAGAAGAGGAATACCTCACCCTCCAAACAGACTACAGAAGCCTTTGCAGAGCAAGCACACTAATGCACACAGGTAGACATGCGCTTAGCAGTCTACATGCACACAATACCTTTACAACCTTCACTCCTCTGCCATGTTTCAGTTATTGACCCTAACCCTCACTCCTGTTTGTGCGTGACACATCACATGTTCACTGTCAACCTACACGACAAAGAACATTAGCAGAGAGACAAATTATATCAGCGAACAAAAGTACAAAAATCAGTTAAACCAATTCACTGGATCACTCTTGGTGTTATAAACATGTTTGAATGGATCCGAATCTCGCCATGGAGGTGTTACACACCAAGACTGTGGTCAAATGTGGGCATTTATATTTAATTCACTTCCTTTATTGATGACATGGTATTATGTACAAAAAGAGAAATATACATGCAATATTTCTATAAGCTGAGCTTTCATCTGCATTTTATGTAAAGCTCTGACTATGTGTTGTGTTGAAGAAGAGTAGATTGAGAATTTTATTCTCAATCAAGTACAAAGAGGAGGTTTATCTCATTTATTGCATACCATGAATGAACTTTTCCAAAATTACACAATCAGTGATCACCCGCTTCCAACTGAACCTACGACCGTTTGAGAAAAACTCAAATTGCTGATCACAGAAGCATTACAGATCTGCTTTTATTCTTCTGTTTTCTTATTCTTTTTAACTTTCCTCTTTCTTTTAAACTTCTTCACCTCACACCTTACTTCCTGTCAACCTATCCCCCTTGACTCAACTGTCTTTTGTACGCTACCACCCACCCAGTGGCTAACATAAACTGTGATCTGAAACTGTCCTTCCCATAACATCTTCAGCCAACACGCACAAAGCAGAGACTGGACTGAGATTGGCTGAACATGACAAAGCTCCAGAGACTTGAGACTGCACCACAGCATCCTCATACTCTACTGGAAATTTGTTCCTATAAGAAAATATGTCAGTAAAAGCTACACCTTCATGAATATGGACCAATGTGGAGGCTTTGTACTGTCTACATAGTGACTTCAGTCAAGTACCTCTCGCTTAGGAGATGACACACTTGCCCGTCTGATGTAGGGTTTTTAGAGAGACACATAATGTCTCAACATCAAAGCAATGATGCAAATGTTGTGAAAGGGCCTTCTTTTGTAAGGCTTGTGAACTTGCTGTCAGGCATAGGTAAAATGTGCTTTTTAAAGTGATTGAGTGTAGATTCAAAAATAAAGTTTTGTGCATTATTTCTGTCACAGTTTCCACTCTATATTTGGCTGTCACGGGCAAAGAACTCAATGAGAAAAAGCAATGAGTATGGTGGAGGAAGGATAACCAGTGGGGTTTTTTTTGTTTGTTTGTTTGTTTCTTTTGTTTTGTTTTTTTTTGTTTTGTTTTTTTGTTTTTTAATAGAAGGCCAGATTCCCTGGGCACATTTTACAACTGTAATAATGTGATCTGGGGAATATTTATTGACTTATTTATGTGAAATAACAAGCTAACAATTTGTTAGATAGGCTTAATTAACCGGCAAATCACAGAAAACATCATAATACTGATGCATTCTCTTTATTTTCTATAATTGTAGTATATACTTATTTCCAATTCTCCACCCCCACCTATTTACAAAGTCTAAACCATGAGAATTTTATTACACATCAGGAAAAGACAGCAGTTTGTCACACATAATCAAGTTCAGATGAATGAACCCATGGGAAGTGATAGTCATATGGCAGATCCAAGAACTACTTTAATGGGTCCAATTCAGTCCTGGAATTTTATGAAATGAGAGAGATTACTAAACTCTTACTGTTGCACCCTTCCAGTGTATCTGTGGTACAAAAGAAAATGTCAAAAACCCCAACTGGAGGAGAATAGAATTCCTTAAGATTTCGTCCTATGAAAAAAAGAGTTATAGGATAGTTACCACAAATATAACTGATATCATTGCAGCTTATATGGCAACACATTTTAGCTGGTGTCTGTCTGGACAGGACTACGAATTTACTCACTACCATCACAACCAGAAGAAAGAAAAGAAAGATAGCAAAACAAGAAAGAAAGCAAGAAAAAAAGAAGTATTCAGCATTCAACATCTGTTATGCAGCTGGGAGGAGTATTTGTAATGGATGCCAGGAGAAAAAGGAATTAAACACAAGGAGGAGGGGAAGGAGGGGCCACTCAGAGAAGGCTGAGAGAGAAGACAAACACACGATCCAACATGGCTGGGCTGGATTAAAATGGCTGGAGTGAAAGAACACCTTGTTGTTTACACAGTCATAATAATCCATTTGAATTTTGGTGTCACGCACGACTGGTGTCTCATCCATGATTAACTTTGATTCAGTCTAGTTCTCCACGCTTACCCTCAGATCACTTTTAGTCACAATAAGTCACAATAAGTCACTTTTGGTCATAACTGTGATGTAATTTGGACCTTGAGAAAAGTTGCATTTACAGCATGTCAGCATTTGTGTAACAGCAATCTGCATTCCATAAATTCAGAGTTCTCTGCTTGATAACAGCTTCTGAGCAGCTTTAAAGTGGCCCCATGCAATGGCACTGTGGAGCAGAGGGAAAACTTAGCCCTGGCTGAGCAGCCAGCGTCTCTCCTACATGCCCTGACAGTAATCAGGAGGAGAAGTGAGTGCTGAGAAAGTGTCAACAGAAACAAACCCAGTGATTCTTTTGGACCAGATTAAACTGATAGTTCATTGGCAGTGACATAATTTAGATGAATAGGTGGTTGCAATCCATCAGAAGAATATAGCTGCTAAGGGTGTGGGTGAGGGTGTGAGTGTGAGCACTGGGAAGAGGAGGGGTGTGACCCTCTACAAGCTTGCCTGCCAGTCTAGGTATCCCATTACCCAACACCTGTTAACAACAACAATCCACTTGTATAAACAGTAAAGTGATGTGATCATTTTATCTCAGGCAAGAGGACAGAAAGAGAAAGATGGGAAAAGGAGAACAGAAGAAAATGTGGAGAGAGAGAATGGTAAGAAGAAAAACAACTGAAGAAGTTGGAGGAATAAAAAGAAATGTTTTCGTATATGATTTCTTTTTATTTTATTTCTTAATTTTTTTTTTTTTAAAGAAGACTAGTAACCCTGGACATGATGGATGAAACCAGGGTCTGGAGAGACAAGTCATGGACTGATGGCTCTAGTGCACACTACAATGACAACATTGTAGGATCTAGACTAAAGCAACAGGGACATCTAGTGGTCCAGAGTCTAACTATAGCCCATCACAACTTTTCCCTCATATAGGAACAACTAGAAATTTATCCACACACCATTTCTACCCATCCATCCATCCATTATCTGTACCTGCTTCTTGCCACTCAGGGAGATGGGGGTCTCCCAGCTGTCTTGAGGAAAAAGGTGGGGGATAGACCCTAGACAGGTCTCCCTATTCATCACAGGGATACACAAATAACCTCACACACAGATGTGATCATAGTCACATCTATGACTATGATCAATGTGAAATCGCCAATTAGCCTGACGTGCATGTTTTTGGAGTGTGGCAGCAGACCAGAGTACCTGAGAACATGCAAACTCCACACACAAGGGCTCGAGCTGGGGTTCAAATCAGGAGCTCTCTAGCTGTGAGCCAAGACTGCCAACCATCAGGCCAGTGTGCTACCACGAACAGAAATCCTACTCAACATAAGTCAAGCAAATGTTTTTCATAACTTAGCTACAATTAAACTATTGACCACAGCAAACATAGATTACATTTTTATCCAAGAAAACTCCTCAATAGTTTAAGTAATTTACAGAAATTTAATTTTCAAGAATTCACAAATGTATGTTTAACGCTTTGGGATTTTCTGAATATTTACATCTTCACAAGAAATCTAAACATTCTGCATACTTTCTATTTTAAATTGATGAAAGAGGTTCAGTTTATATCAAAGGGAAATTGCACATATATCTATTTAAAAGCTAGAACACATGTAAGATGAGTGACATGTATTTCCCTTAGAGAATTCTTGATGTTGATGAGGTATAAAACCAACACTGATTTTGAAAGATCAAGTTTAGTTAGAAATGTCAGAACATATTCTACAGATAAAACACCATGATGTTTCAGCACTTTAAGCAGAGCCTAATTTTAGGATTTCTTTGTCTAAATTAGACAATATTCATTCACTTTTCCTCAAGACAGCTTCAGCAACATAAACATGTTATCATTTAACAGGATCAACATTGTTAAAGCCAGCAAATGCCTACTATCTGCCTTTGAAAATTGTACATATTTTTCTTTCTTATTATCCCCTGATTGATGGCTCATGCAGAAGAAAGAAACGAACAACTACTTGGTAAAAGCTGTTATATAAAATGGGAGAAAAGCGCTTTGAAGAACCTTGACGAGCTCAAAAGGGTGTTATATAAGTGCAGGCCATTTGGTCTAATTGCCATTTCAGATGGTGAAAACAATACGTCAAATACTAAAAGCCACCCACAATTTGTCAGAAAAGCAGAGTTAAGTGTCCCGGCATGGTTTTAGGTTACCCGCTTCAGGGTAGTTAGATATTATCACATGATACTGCATGCCTTTGTCATTATTCTTGTCAACCTCGTTTGTTCAGAGAGAAGAAAATTGTTTTCTCAGGAAGTGGCAGTGTTTTTAACTGGTTCTTCCAACCAGTTTTAAACCTCTTGCCTAATGTAGATTAGGGAGCATTGTAACATCAAGGGTACGGACTCCCTTTTAGAATATTTAAGAAATGTTTGAATTTTTTTCCTATCTATTATATTCACCACATTGTGCATTGTGCTTTTAGAAATATTAATTCCAGAGTTGCTTTGGAAATTTTCTGTAGTCTAATGCTTAATTCAGAATGTTTTACACAAGATAAATATGGATTTCATAATAGGTGCAATTAAAAGTCACTTTCAAAAAGAGAACACTGTAAATAGATACACAGGAAACCCCATGTTTTATTCAACCCCCACTTTTAAGCTGTGTATTTACAAAGATCCCACAAAAGTGCAATAATATCTCTAAAATGTACCTTTTCTTAAGGCATTACAGCATCCTAAAACCTGAAGATAGTCCCCTTCCTTGTTTTCATGCTCCACAGCCAGCAATGTGTCCCCAATGTCCCTGGTCACTGACATAAGTTAAAGGTTCTAACTGGTTGTTTCACTGGAGCACACAGCATTGCTGGCTTCACTGCCACTACCAAGATTTGTGGTCTTTCTGCTGCTCTAAGATGGTGACACCTGCTCAACCTGAGTAGTTGGTGGTTCCTCCAGGTTTCTAAGCAGGGCAACAGGGTGGTTGGTACTCCAACTGATGAAAGTCAAGTCACAAAGTCTGTAATGCAGTCAATCCAGACAACTTCTGTCTCTCCAAGTATTGAAGTCCCAAACCTAGTGGCATATACTCTCTCTCTTTAGCTTGATCGTCACTTGGCATTTGTCCCTTTTGTTGCTACACCCTTGAAGTTTTTTGACTTAGCAGTATCTACTGATGAAAATGTACGACAAAAGCCCTACTAATGCAACTGATAGTCCTTGTAACCAAACTGGAGAACAGTCTCAAATGAGATCTCCTTGAGGAGAGAGGAAGGGCAGTAAACGTTCTTCTGATCAGCGCAACACCTCAGTTGTAAAGGGCCACAAGCCTTTAGCAAGTGTGGACCCCAAAGTCACAGTAGGTGAGTGTTAGTGACTTGTGTTAGATTCAATTCCTTTTCTCCACTGCTACTGCCTCCTAGTGTGAAAATGAGGCAGAACAGCAGCTGAAAGAAATGGTGGATTTTTCTGCCTTTGTGCATCTCACACAGCTAAGGTGAAATACATGCTCTTCTACAGAGGCAGAATGGCCTGGCTGTGTTAATAAAGAGTAGGATGTTAACTACTTTTAAACTTAATGTTATAGTTATTATTGTCGTTTTCAGAAATTTTGGATGTGACAATGTAATCAACAGACAATAGCCTATCAGTGTTGAACAGGAATCATTGGGAAGTTTAAATGTTTTCACATGAGGAAACATGAAATCTTTGCTGGAATGATTTAGGTTTTAATTCAAGCATTGCAACTAATCTCCTGCATTTTCACCTCATCAATCCATAATATCACTTATCAATGATGTTGTGTAAATGGCCCTGTGTGAGAGCATGAGCAGTGCAGACAAAGTTAAACAGATTTATCCTCAGAAGTTCCCCACTCCACCCTCCCTCTCACCCCCTCTCTTTTCACTCTCATATTGTGGCTCTAACAAGTCACGTCCATCTAGCAATTATTATGAAATTAAAGTTATTTTCCATGGCTGATGTTTGCCCCGGTAATAACCACACTGAAATAGGCTTCATTCATTTAGCATTTTAGTTCAGCTCAATTCTGTCACATTAGCAAGAGGAGCAAAATCAGTGTGTCACTCAGATATTCAGCTTAATGGTTTGGTGGTGGCCTGGCCTTTTTTTCTCTCCTTTTCTTTTTGCAATCCTCCTAACCCTATCTCTATGCCAATTACGCTGTTTAATCTATATGTAGATAATGGTGTCCAGGACCTCCCTGTTGAAATGTCAGGTGTGAAGAGGTTATTAGCTAACTTTTAATTACTGTCCATCACTCACCAGCCAGCAGGACAGATTGGCCCTCTATCCAACCACTCGCTTATCTAGTCTGTGAATACTGACTGATGCAGGCAGGGGAAAGGAAGACATTTAGAAAGTACCAGTTCTCTGATTTCATATCACCATTTTCACACTATTAACAAGACTAAGTGTTTGGAAAAAAGGCACAGAAAGGAGTGAGAAATTGTATGACCAAGGATATCATGTGTCAAATAATTTAATGGAGGTAGATCATGCATTGAATAGTTTAATGGGGGATTACTTAAACATTCAGATGTATGAAAACAGGACATGAAGCAAGAATCTGCAGAGAACAAAGCAGCAAGTGCTTTTTTACACATTTCCCAAAGACCTGCAGCAAATGTAAAATAAATTGGCATCAATGCAGAATGGAACAAAAAAAATCTTGTTTTCCAAAATATACAAACCATTATATATATAGATATATATATAGATATATATATATATATGGATATATAG
>JAOWBL010000024.1:8729079-8748728 GCA_028564865.1 Zenarchopterus dispar | reverse complement strand
GATAGATAGATAGATAGATAGATAGATAGATAGATAGATAGATAGATAGATAGATAGATAGATAGATAGATGGATATGAACCTTGTGACACACATAATTTTAAAAAATATATCAACAGACAAATGTAAGTTTAACTTATGAAGAAGTGGTTGGTCATATCCAACAGTCTCTGAATAATTAAGGGAAATGTAAAACATGTTTTTACAGCTGTTGCTGGTCTCCCCAATTCCTTCTGTACTGAGAAGTCAATGAAATGTCTTCATGTTTTCTCATTGTAACTTATTTACAGCTGTTACCACTGCCTCATAGAGCATGGGGACTTTGATATTTCCCATAATTATACCTCTAATGTTTGCATATGGAGCAGTTTGATTGTTTTCCGCTTGAAGTCTTCTAAAAGGACACACTAAACAAATAACTTTGGGCTCCATGGGTGAATTCATAAATACAGATAGTCCTCCTATCATTATTATTGAAACAGTGTAAACAAAGACAAAAAAAAAAAACTGTCATTTGTTTTATTCTGTTTCACCAAAACTGTACAAAGAATTGCCAACAAATAATAGTTTATACTAGTGTTAATAAAACTAGTCAGAAAATTCTCAAATAATACATTTAAAATGACAAGAATGAGCAGACAACGTTATGCTGTCAAATGTTTTAAGCTGTCAAATATCACTCACAGACAGCCTCTTCACTAAGCATGTCAAGTTGTCAGCTTGATCCCAGTATGAGGACCTCAGTGTTTCAAGAAGAGAGGTTTTTCCACATCATACCCTCTGGCCAAACACCAAAATGGATTAAACAACCAACACATATAACCAAAGAGCATTGTGTCATTACAATGTGTGTATGACAAAAGCTTAAACAGAAATGTAAACATTCACTTGTTTTTTCAGCTGTACATTCACTTAAAGTTCCTGCCCAGGGACTGTGCTGGCTGTATTTTTAGTCTTTGACAAGCTACAGGTATGAGTTTAAAAAAAAAAAAAATCTTATCTGGAGCAGTTTCTGTCAATGGACCTTCGTGCAGACAAGCATTCATGGGGAGGACATGCCTGCAGGTTTTGAGTTTCATTTGAATGGCACATGTTGAAAGAAGAGAAGTTACAAATATTTGGGCTAGATTCAGATCTAGATCTTTAAAGTATGTGATGATTGGTTCCTCTGTCTTTTGTAAATAAACCCCATTATGCTCAGCTGACCAGAATTTATAGGCATAAAGCTCCCACTACTGGAGAACTGGTGCACTCTTTAAATACAACAAACCACAAAAGTTTAGGAGGTATAATTAGATGCACTACTGCCACCTTGAGGTTAAAAGACGACCTTGTAGGATATAGATTTACCTTACATGAAGCAGCGGTGTCAGTATTTGACTTTATCAGCAGATGGCAGTATTTATATACACCGACTGATTACAGACATTCTTACATGTGTTATAGTAAGAGTTTTTATTATTATTATTTAAATAAGCGTATCTAAAAGTATCTCCTCTTCTCTGATAACCTTTAATACAATATGTACTCTAAAAAGTATAACATCACTTGTGAGCTGTTAGAAGCTAAAACTGCCTCCCCATAATAAAACCACAGAAATTACAATTGAAGGTATGTCAGGGAGATGAGATAATGATCTAAATGCTAATTAGAGGTGTTTTACATCTCAGCTGGGTGTGGGAGACCTGTGGGTTCCTGTAATGAATATGTTTTAATTGTTACAGTCTATTTGACATTTGAAAAGTCCAGTGTTCCCTCTCATTCTTGACATCTATTTGCATTTCCATCTTTAAGGTCAAATGGGTATGAATAAAACATTAAGACGGTTCTTAAGCTCACAGCCAGCCATACCTGCACAAAGGCACCAGCTGAGTCTTGCTAAGCTCAGTGAATGTTACAGAAACAATCAATTAATGTGACTTTAGGAAACCCCGTGTGAAACTAGTGCAGCATCCTGTTATTAGAGAATAGGTCATGCAGTCAATGAGAGATATAGGACCAAGCTTTCTTTTTTTTTCCTGACTATATTTTGTTTATTATATCATTGACACCATTTTACTGACTCAGGTAACATATTAAGGAGCAATATTATACATTTGAAAACAAATTTCTAGCCTGGAATTCAAGATCAAAGGAAGGCCCCCAAAAACGAATCTTGGCAGGAGAGTGGAAGAAATTAATGAGCAAAAATTAACATGCATTAAATCTGAACCTGGGTTTACATTGAACTGATGACAGGTGGAGCAGCATCCAAGTGGAGCAGCATCCAAGTACATAAGACAAATAATTTGGTTGCAAAAATGGTTTCACTTTTCCCAAGATTTTACTTAACATTGTGAGATGAAAATAAAGAAGTCAAGCAGGCACAGGTTTGGGGGCTGGGTTTAACAATAAAGGCACACTCTTGGGAGAACTGAACATTTCACTGGATGTATGGCCTTGAGGAGACAGATTCATGGGCTGTTTTGACAACTCATTACCTATAATTTCCCTGACAGATTGGTGAAGTGGCTCAGAGTAGGCAGCCGTAGCACCAGAGACCACGTGGCTTGTGCCTGGAATGATGTAAGACAGAGCAGCAAACAAGCAAAGGCTTATTATGGCTAATGATTGCTTAAAACAGAGCTACGCAGATTTGACAGTTTGGTAGGTTGATTGCGGGGGAAAAATGGAAATACTTCCTCTATTCACCTGTTTCTGGTTGCATGTGATGGAAGACATGTTGGGACACTGATAAGTGAGTGTGTCACAAACCATTAACACTGAAAAAATGATAAATAATGAGTATATTATAAAGTTAGATATGATTCATATATACCCCCTGTGACTGTTGTAATTATCATTGTAGCATCTGGGTGTTTTAAGATAATTTAAAACTGACTCTACTGTTAGTTTTGTTTGTAGAAATATAGAACATATATTACCAACTATTAAAAGAGACATTTGTCAATGCTGTATCTCTCTAAATTAGTAGCTGGCTGGTTGTCAGTTGGTCCATCCAAGTCAGTTCCCCTCTGCTTCGACAGATTTGGTCCATCCCTGGAACCACTCATGATCTCCAAAGCTACCAAAAACTGTAACCTACCTTGTGTGTGTGTGTTTTTTTTTTTTTTTTGCTAATTGAAATGCCTAATGAGGTCCCATGGGCTCCATCCCATTACCTCAGAGTTAATTAAAGCCTAAGTAGAGTGCCAAATGGTGAATAAAGATGTGGTACAAGTGCAAATGAAACAGGGAACCAAAGCAGTTTGCTGCACTGGGATGGGATTGACCTGCTTTTTTGTCATTGTTATGGGATGCTGTACTCCAAGATGGAGCAGATGTCTATAATTTTTTTATTTGTGTTTACTTTGGGGTTGAAATTTTCTTACGCTGGTTCAGACATTCGTCTTCCAGAGTGGTTAGCCCAGCTCTTCTTTATTAAACATTAAAGGTCTCACCACCATCAGCCAGGCTTTTATGAAGATGTTATTAAATGAGAACCAAAGCACGAGTTAGCACAAAAAGATGACAAACATGCATGCAGTTGGTTATCATGTTTTTAAATGTAGTTGCTCATTAAAGTTCCACCTTGAGAATGCTGTTATCAGTTTGATATCTGCCAAGATCAATAATATCAGAATAATACAAACCATATCATCTTGTTAAAGAAAAATCTCATAAAAATCACAAAAACATGGATGTAAAAAACTTGAAAGAACAGACAGAGACATTTTTTTAAGAAACAATTTTGAATGTTTATTTAACATGTCAAAGAAGGGGCACACACTCCTGAATTGAAAAAGGGATTGCAATTATTGGCCAGGACTAAGATTTAAACTTCATACTAACCTGAATTAGGTTTTGGCTAAAAAGAAAATGTGTTTTTTGTTTCTTTTTTTGCTTTTATAAGGAAACTTTATGTACATTGGTTCTTTTATACAAGAGGTTCATTGGATAAATGCATCAAAAAGAACCCAGTTCTGAAGAAAACTTTACAAAAAATACATTTTGTTTTTTTTTTTTAATTGAGAGATGTAGAAAAGGAGACAGTCAAATATTGACCAATAATATTTCTTCCTTTTCAGTATTTAGAAAAAAGTTGTTCTAATACCTATTTTAAAGAAAAGCAATATACAGCACAATAAATGAGAAACAACTGCCTTTGCAGGTTCATTCAGCTGGTTTGGTGACCAAAGAGAGGGGTTGTGACTGGAACAGGGAATGATGGGAGTGAAGGGCTGCCTGATGGAATGGGGAGGTGGGGGACAGCATGGAGGGGTGCAGTGAGGTGAAGGGGATTGGCCGGGTGAGGATGGGTGTGTTCGGCTGGCTACCTGAAGTACCAGTGGGGGCAGAGATGGTGGGTTGGGAGGAGATGGAGGTGGAAGAGGAGGTGGAGGAAGAAGAGGAAGAGGAGGAGGAAGTAGATCCAGAGGCTTTCCCAGGGAGGGAGAAGTGGTGGTGCATGCGTCCCTCCGGTTTGGTGGTGAGTGATAACGGCTGGGCCTGTTCAGAGTGTGTGGCAGCAGGAGCCGCAGGGGAGGCCAAGGCGGCGGAGGGGGTGGCTGGGGAGTCCAGCATGCTTCCATGAGATGACGCAGGGCTGTCACACATCTTCTCCGAGGGCAGGTATTGCACACACTGCTTCTTATTCCTGATTGAGAAGTCTGGGAGAGGACAAAAGAGAAAGAAAAAAAGCCGGAATTATGGATCTGTTGCTGGCTTCACATCTTGGTACAAATCCAACAGTGCTGTAGCTAACAGAAGTGCATGACTGACTACTTAAAAAAAGAAAATGAACATGATGTAAAAGTTTTAAAATATGACGTTTTTCTCTTCAACTTGAAATCACATCGCAACAGGTGGGGTGAAACAAGGTGTGATGACAAGTTTAAATGATATGCAGCATGTATGATCCAAAAAAGCAACATGACACATAATATACATTAAAATATGTACTGAGGTGTGAAAGGTTCTTTTATTTAATTTACAGTGGTCATTTGGTTGCACCACCACAGACATACCTGCCACTATTAGCACTGAACCTCATAAGCTGCTTGACAAAGTGTAAAAGCAGGGAAAAAAAAGTTAGTAAGTGGTAGAGAGGGATATAATTCATGAGGAAATAAAAATAACAGAATAACGCTGCACTTTCAGGTTGTACTTGAGTTATATAAGACAAATCGTTCTCTTGAAGTCAGTCTTTTTTCCTCACAATTGTGAAGCAAACACAAATAAAAAAAACAAATATAGGCAGTCAGGAAGAAAAGGGGTCTTACCCTCTGGTTTTGAGTCTGGTTTATTCTCTCTCTTCCTCTTTTTCCGTTTTCCCTACACACATTAAATAATCCAGTTAAAAACAGTTGTTCATAGTGGAAGTGAACCAGCAATTTCAGTTCATGAAATCAAAGCAACAGCTACTATAAATGACCCATAAGATCTTACCTGGTAAAAACTTATGGGAAATAAGCTGCTTTATTAAATTGTTCTGCTCACTGATGCAAGACCTGACAGTGGAAAAATGTCACTCACATAGTTATCTCGTGCTGACCATCCAGGATAGAGCTGGGAGTGGAGTTGCCTCTCTTTTCTGGCCAGCTCGTAGTATTTGGCCTGCTCCTCTCTTGACAGAGAATGCCACTGTGGATAAAGCCAAAGTACTATTAAAAACATGCACACACACATACAGTTCTAAACTTGCCAGCAGGTCTGGTTTCTGCTTCTTACCCGTCTTCCAAGGATCTGGTTAATTGCAGCGCTCTCTTTCAGAGTGCATTCTGCCACCACTTTGGCTCTCATTTCCTTCATATACAGCATGAAGGCATTCAGAGGCTTTTTGATATGAGGCTTCTTGTCCTCCTCTTTCTTAGCAGGAACAGGGGATTTCCTGCTAATCCGAAAACATTTTTTTTTTAAAGCAGAACGTCAGTGATGTGTGAGTAGATAAATTTTGCAAGTGTAAAAGTACATTTTGACAGATCATTTAATTGTCCTTACGCATGCATCGAGGGGCTGATGTTGTCACCGCTGGGCTCCTGTTTGATGGTTGGTGAGACAATGGCAGGATGGGGAATGCCTGTCTGGTGGAGGCTGTGCGGTGGGGTCACCATGTGAGGGGAGAAACGGCTGGACACTAAGCTGTGAGGGCAAAAGCAGGCAACAGTCAGGGTTTAACAGAGAGCCTCTGTCGACTCAACAAGAAAAGGTTCGGCTCATTTGGCACATCGTTGCCCTGCCTTTCCCTCTGGGTGAAATCCACTTTGCCTACCACCTCTGTCTAGACTAAATTCATACACACAGAATGTACCGTGCTTGCTTTTTGTTCAAATAAAGACTTTTTCAAAAGCTCCTTTATTCACCAACAGCTGAAGAAAAGTGGAGTGTGGTGTTACCATGGTGACAGCATGGCCCTGATACCTGAAACCTCTCTCCTTACCACGTTCCAGACCACGGAAAGCCTTCTGACAGCCATCCACACAAAACACCTCTATAAAGTGTCTTTCTCAATGTCCAGTTGTTAGTACAAAGAAGCATTGTGAAGGACAAAGAGGGGAAATTAAGCTCTGAACTCCTGCATCACACACTTGACTTGATGTTAATTACCGTTTTAAATGTTTTAACATGCAAGTCTGTCATGAGACAAAATGTACAATAAATATGTTCTGCACTTAGTGAAAAGAAAAAAAAAGAATGACCCAAAGCTGAGCTATGTGCAGATATTTGTTTCTGTCACAGACAACAATAATGAGGCCCAGTTTACAAATCAGCACACACACACATAGACAGTTAAAAGCCTGTTTCGACTTTTTCTCCAACGCTCACATTTACTAAATAATTAACACTGTATAAACAAGGAGGTATCACATAATTCCCTTGATAATAAACCTTTACCAGATATCTTTGTAAGATTCTGCCTATTAACTTGACATATTTACTCCAGGCTGCTTTAAATGATGGAGCATTCTCAGATTCTGTCATTTTGAAACTATTTTCCTTTAATCTATACAGTTATTGTTACTTTTAATTCTTAACTCAAATAAAATGCCCTCAATAATATATCTTTGGTGTAACTAATACTTATACCTGGAAAAAAACTTCCAGGAGGTATGACCTAATTGTTGTGAGTTCATATAAGGATGTAGCTATACAAGCTATTGATCAGAGACCCTTCTGAATATTTCATCTCATACTAACACCGGAAGGCGTGTTACAAATCTTTCCAATTTTGACAGAGAGTCAGTGAGTATAGTCTGATGGGACGTGTGAGTTCAGATAAGCTTTGATTTGTCCTAATCGATTCTCAGCCCTTTCATCTCTGGACTACGGGTGTGTGTGTGTGTGTGTGTGTGTGTGTGTCTGTGTGTGTTGGAAGTGGTCAGAACACCAGCCTGACCACAAAAGTTTAGCTCTAAGAGAGAAGAAGAGAGGAGTACTGAATGCCAATAATGTGTTCACACTCTTTAAGAAGCTGAGCTGTCTTTCAAAGACTCACATCCCTTTGTAGTGCCGTTGCAAGTGCCTGCTTCTGATTTGACGATGTTTGATAAAAGTCAAGTATGTTATTTACCTTAGTTTTAGATCCTAAATGTATGTGGTTGAAGCATATTATCTTCATTTCTAAACACCTTCTACTCAAACCATAACACAAAAGAACAACAGAAGTTTAAGACTGTGTGACAGTCATTTATTTTGTTACATTCTGGCAAAGAGTGCAGTGGAAATGTGATTACAGCATGTCACAGAAGCAACACATATTAAATGTCTCCCTTTGGGAGGGTGGGGGCATTGCCAAACATGATCCACTCACCTGGACATGGATGCATTCATAGCCAGAGCTGGATAGGGGTGACGGAATCCCCCTGGAGGGATGGAGTACATGGGCTGGCCCTGCCTGGAAGACACAGGAAGACAAGAGTGAGCAAAAGCCTCAGAGTGATGCAGATCAAACACAGCTGACAGCTAACCCACCAGCACTAATCCTCCCCTCATCAACTCAAATTCCCCCCTTGTGGAACAGATCCGTTACAATTGATTAGCAGACCCATAGAAAAACCCATTAATGTTTAGAAAATCCTTCTGGTAAAGTCAAATGTTTTCATTTTGTTATATTTACGATGTGGTGCACCTGCACTCACACAAATGCAGCATTAAGCTTAGAGAAAGAGCTAATAGGTTCTGTTTTGATTCATGCTCTAGTTTAATTTTAAAAGAGATTTACAATGCTTTCCTGAGCTGCATCTCTTTTCTAGTAGCCCAGCAACACAGTTAATCAGCAAAGACCACTGCTTTAAGCTACATTTTTTTTAATGCTGATAATATGTAACTAAGTGCTGACAGCTGATAATACAATAAACTTACTGTGGCATTAGCCAGCTCAGAGGGTGTGCAATCGATCCAACAGGACCAGGAGACAAAGGGTAGTATGGCGAGAGCTCTGATGGGTGAGGCGTCCGAGGAATACCTGCAGGACAGAAACAACTTAACACATAGCCTGCACTAACTTAGGTGACAATTTCACAAAGTTATTTTTTAAAAATGTAACTCTTCAGTGTGCACAGTTTGGTGACTTCAATAAAGACCACTTTTTAATGTGGAAAAAGAAAAGCAAAAACAAAATCTCCACAGACACTTCGTTCTAACCTTTCTTAATTTCACTGTAGTGTTTGAACCCTGGTTGCTGTGGAGGTTTCAACATATTTGCTACACAAGTACAAAACTACAGTTTTTAATGTCGATTTTCAAGAATATGGACACATAAAGTAGAATATTAGTTCTACTGAGTACAGCGATGTCACCTGATATCCATCCGTGAGGAGCTTTACCTGTTTTTGGGTCAAGAATCTCAGGCGAGAGGTGTGATGGTGGTGTCCCGGGGGAGAAGTGTTCATTGCTGTAGGTGATGAGAGGTGTCAGTGGGTGGACGTGGTGGGCATGCTGTACCACTGGGACTTTATTGGACTAAAGAGAAGACACACGGGTCTTGAGGTTAGCAACAAGTGTTATACAGGCAGAGAGCTGCTTTCTTTGATTTCATGGTCTTTATCTTTTATATGCATCAAAGCTAAAACATGTGTAACTGTAACAAACAAAAGAAATGCATGGAGGAAAAGAGGGCCATCATTTGTGAACACTCTCCTTGGTAAACATCACAGTTTATGCGTGTGACCAGCCCTGTGATGCAGCAGTCTAGACCAGCACCAAGATGTTTTTAAAAGCCTTGCAGACACATGCCAGGATCATTACGGTCATTTAGTTGAGGGAAGAGAACTGTTTGTTCATTCCAAAAAAGAAAAACAACTGTGCCACCGAGTCCAAAGTTGCATGTGGAAACCTCAAACAAGCACATCTGGGCTTAGGTAAACTGGACACCAATAAACATGTGGAGACATTATCTCCCATTCTGCCTGACTACAAATGTGGCTAAAATTGAAAATCCACTTACAAATTCACTATAACCTGGGAGAAGTGGTGAACACACAGCATAGAGCTAAAACTGCCTCTTTTTTTTTAAGCTTGTGTGTCTCTGCTCATGTCTGACCAGTGCTACAGTTACGATGGGGATAATGAAGAAAATAATAATCACCACCGTCTCTACTTTCATTAGGCAGCACTCAGGCTAGCAGTCATTTCCCCTGGCTGCCTGGCTGAATAGAGCACTTGTTGGCTCGACTTGTCACATGGGAGGGTCAAGGGGTGGGAGGGGAGAAAGGAGTCTTGTTCCTCCAGGCTAACCTTTCTTCAATATCCTTCCCCACCCCCTTCTCAACCTCTGTCTCTCCCCAACGTGGTCTGCTGGGGAACAAGGTTTGCATTGAGTCTTCTGTACTCTCTTGCTTCACGCTGCTTAGAATTGTTCCAAATTTTGCTTTTTTTTCCTGCCACCTTCTTTTTTTCTAAAGGACAGTCCAACTTTGTTGTCCTTTTAAATTTTAAGCAAATGAGTAAGAGTAGAGATGACAAAAATATTTACTTCTGTTAAACATGGTTATATTAAGGTCACTTTGCTCAGGACATTCTTGGTTTCTCCAGACTTTGAGCACAGAAAAAAAAAAAGATGCACAGAGAGCACATTTAACACAACACAGAAAAAGCTTTGATAAAAGTCCGCAGCAGACTGTTGACTTACTGGGTTAAAATCCCAGGTCCCACATGTCATGTATATTTGAATTGTGCTTTGTTGTTCTACTTCATGTACAATATGCCGGATTTTTCCTGATATTGTGAGGCTTGTTTGAGACCTCTAGACCTGGGTGCCAACATGGTTTGGGAAGCAGTTCAGTGAGAATTTGAAATGATGCCTATTAATCATTCATATCCTGGAATACATGAATTGTGAGCTCTAAACCAAAGTTTCAAGGCACTAGTTCAACTCCAGGCTGCCTTTCGGCTGAGAAAATGCAGAAACAAAAAAGGACTTTTTTTGTTTTTCATATATTTTTTCAATCAAATCAATTATTACAAAATGAATTAAAATTATTTAAGCACTCCAGAACCCTGAAAACCTGACATGTGGTCTTGAAGTAGTGAAAAAAACTCAACTTACGGCTGCAAAAATAAATACATCAATGCCTTCTTTGACTTGGTTTATGTGTAGAGGTAATATTCCTTCAGCCTATGACAGCATCATATGTCTGGGTTTCATGATCCACAAGCAAAGTGTAATCATAAAACCACAAGGAAATATGAGCTGTGTTTTAAATATAAACATCTATGTGATAGAGTGTATACCAGATGGTATCTACGCTGACAGACAGAAATCATGCTTTTTACCTAGATATGCTTGTTGCGTCCAGGTATGCAGCGGTGTATAGCTCTCAGCAAGCAAGTAAAAACACTCAGAATTGCTCTCAGAGTTATTTGACAGAGAAACAGGAAGGCTTTAAAAGAAAAAAAAACTTGCTGAGGCGATGGATAGAAAAGATGTCTGTCTCTTCAGAGGGTATGAAGCTAAAAAGGCCGAGGTGGCAGTACCTTGCTTGGCTGTCCAACTTGGAACCGAGCTAAGAAAAGCACAGTCCTTGGTCAATGTGGGTGGAGGAGTGGATTTCATTCAAGCAAACATGTTTTTGGATCCTGCACATCTGAATTGAATTACTAGGCAAACACCCGATGGGGAAGAGAGCTTAGAACAAACTGAATAACCCCGTAGCTTTGTGTGTCTTTATGCTTGGTGATTCTGGGTGGGAGGCTCAGAGGCCTTTCAAAACTCCAGGAAAGACAGGGTGAAAAGAATGCCTGGCATGCTGAGAAATCCAAGCCTTGTTTGTCAACGCCAACAGGAAGCGGACGTGAGGGGAGACTAACCGTGTCATATGTCTTTAAAATCAACCATTCCAAAAACCATGCCATTCATCACAGACAACGTGTGCTTTACGTTTGGTCATCGCCTCTGAAGAGGTCAATGGCATTTTAATTCTGGGTTAGAATAACACTATGTGGGGTAGCATCAGGTTACTGGAGTAAATATCCCCAGTGGTTTTTAAATAAATTAAAATCAGCACATTATATATCAACCCAAACATGGACGAATCTCACGAGTACTAAATATTTATAAAAGACAAACATACAGTAATATTATTTATGGTAAATCTTTCACTTAAAACAGTATCTTGTGTGATTTTAGTCATAAACTCATTCTGCATTACTAAATCTGAGTATGTTCATCTAGAGAGTTTGACTGGAATCAAAGCTCTGGTTCCGTGTTGCATTTTTGAAGAGGATCTCGTCTCTGCAGAGGCCCAGCAGGACTGCAGACATCGGATCAGTATTCAGTTCAGTCCTCCCAAAGCCTTTGATTTCATGATGGATCCCGGGTGTTCAGTGCCTAATGCAAAATGAGCAAATCTCAGTGGGCTCCCAGTCAAAGGTCTGTAAAGAATATAGGTCGAAAGCGAGTGAAAGTAACACTATCACATTAACACATGGCATTTATTTAATAAATCTACTTAAAAGTCATATAACTTTAAGAACTGCATACTGCACCAGATGATTCTGGTGAGATGGGGTATTTGTGGAATGCCGGTTTAGACTTGGCTACTTCAATTCATTTAAACAATTCAGTGACTTGTGATGCGCTGATGGGAGAAGGTCCCTCGGTGCCTTGATTACTAGACACTAATACAATATTGAAACAAAGAGTGGGATTCTTGTGCATGGTCAAGTGTAGATGAGCCCATATTTGAGCAGTGAGTGCACCATGTCAGACACTTGGGTCACTTTTATCTCATTAGAGTCATAGCTACTTATAATCTGAAATACCAGTATAAATCAGTGTAGCCTGAGACCAGAATAGGCCTGACTGACAAATTACTGTTAGTGACTGAATGACCTCACAAGAGGGAGAGTAATCAACATTGACAACATTATCAGCTTAGTGTTAATGACTGTGAATATGTGCATTGTGGAAGATAAGTATGGTGAGTATGAGGGTACGCTCCTCTCTGCTCCGGCACGGTCACTACTGATGGTTCCACACACTGTAGCACCTAGCCCTGAAGCACCTTAGGATATATTGTTCATGGAAAAGCAGCCCACTAAACATAGAAACTGATATTGGGAGGGTGGATGGGTTCTGGATGAAGTGTGTGTATGATGGCAGGGTGAGGTGCGATCTCTGAAAAAAATCTACCCCTTTTCAACAGTCCTCCCAGCTCACCGTCACAACTACCACCAAAAGCAATACCATCTGAATACTAAACAAATCTGTCTGTTGAATAATTGAGGATCTCAGACCGAAACAGGCTCAGATTAGCATACAGGCCTCATGGACCCAATCTGCACAGTGACAAGATGGTGTTTCCTCAGACTTTCTGCATTCACCCTGTGCTCTGATTTCTAATTTACAACATCTTTCCTTGTTTAGCATTGCTAGAATTAGTTGAAATGGCTCACCAACAATAAATGCATTGATCTTTGCATGAATATAAAGTACAATGAAAAACTTCTTCACAAAATCAACATATCATGAATTGCCAGTACAGGAATTATTACTAGTCTCTCAACAAACTGACTGCAAAACCAGCACAGGTAACATGCCATCATAAATAAAGAACATGCAGGAAAAGCAAAAAAATGCAATGCATGTGCCTACAAGCAGGTCTCAAAACATAATCCAAGCATTGCCGGTCCATCTTGGTGAAAATTCTGCTCAGCTGCAGGAGAACAGGTCAGCTCAAGGAGTCCCCACTGTTGTCTCCTCCTCAGGTCTCTTTCCCTCGCTCCTCCTGGCCTTCAGCGGTAATCCCTGGCCCCCAGTGTGTGCCCATCCGCTCCCCTTGCTCTCATTAGTGCAGTGTTGGGGCCTGGGGAGCCTGCAGGCCTGGGGAGTCAGCCTGCTGCTCCCCTCCCACTCTTCTTCTCTTGCTTGAGCTGGAGTAATGAGCACATAATCAGCCTGGCTCCCTGTCAATAGCAGCACACCAGAGGAGCATGTGGGCACCTGGCCCAGAGTCGGGGGTAAGTGCACAGGGGGTGTTTCACTTTTTATCTTCTGTGCCTAGTTTATGCCATATCCAGAATTAGAGCTTCCCATCCCACACGGCATGACCCTGTAGCCACAAGTCACCGGATAAAGGATAGCAACTTCCTCTTTTACTTTGTGCAATGAAAGCTGTAGCACTTGCAGTGAACTTCCCCACCTTTCACACTCCAAGAGAACAAACATGTTACATCTAAGACAGTTATATTAAACTCTGGATTTTTTTAGTTGCATTTTAAATAATTTTATGTGACATGTTTGATGTGGGACTGCATATTTGTTAAAATTTCAACTACCCTGGCAGCAGTTTACGACTTTTATAGTTATAAGGATCTTTTTGACTGCTCTGCACTTACATAAAAGCATTTAATTCCACTCAAAACACATGATAGTAAATGCTGAAGACATCATCAAGTATGAAAAACAGAAGGATGGTCAATTATAGGACTACTTTGGAGAAAATTTTCAGCCAAAAAACATTTTGATCTGAGACTTCTACATTGTTTCCTTCTGTACTGAATATTCTGCTTGGATGTAGCTCAGAAGGATGAAGGTTAAATAACAAAAAGTAACATCATCAGTAGAAGCAGGTTATGAAGGACAGAACTGAAACAAACCCACACAGAGCTGAATCTGAGTCAATGCTTTAATGTATAATAATGTATTTTCTTTGAATTTAGCTGTTATTATATACATTTTTTGCCACTATAACATGGATTAAAACATTTCATAAAATTACATGCAGACTAAAATTACAAACAGTCCACAAGAGAAACCTACAAAGGCTACTGATATATATTAGCATAGGTTTTTTAAATAAAATATCTTAATTGATGTCCATCTGGGCATAAGTCAGCCCTGAATTCCCATGAGCAAACTCCATCCTCCTCACAATTTCCCTTTGACCGCTCTCAATGAAGACTGTGTTATATGTATTGCTGCGATAGCAGAATCCAGTGAATCAAGGATAAATGCAATGGGCACATACAGTGAGGGCATGTGAGGTGAAGGTGCTGAGTCACAATGAACCTTTTTACTAAAGGGTAGCCACTATGGTATTCTGCTCTGTATTAAAATAACTTCCTGAAGCAGACAACACCCTGATACAATCGTGCAGGTGAGATGCCAGATAGATGTACTGGGCTCAGCGTTATCTCATGTTTTCAGTCCCAAACACACATCCCCCAGCAAAGCCACAAACCAAACAGGTCTGTTGAGGCCCTGCATTGTCTAACTGGAGTGAGACACCAGGATGACTAGTTCGCACCTGTGTGGGAAAGTTCAAGAATGGCTGGGTGCATCAAACTTGAGAGATTTATGGTGGAGCCTGAGTTAGTGTGGTAAAGACAGACAGACTGCTCAGCAGCTGGTCTGCGGGTGCTGTGAGGGCTGTATTCAGAAACTCTGCATGGATGGATGGATGGGAACCAGCAGGTTTACATGCACACCATGTAAACCTGGTTATATAACTTCATTATTGTGCATAACTATATTATGGTTATAGTGTGATTAAAGCATTTTGTATGTCTTGCAGTAAATGGATTTCCCCAATAAGTTTACATGATTTGTTTGATAATTGGGTTAATGTCCTGGAGGATGTTGACTACAAGGAACATCTTGTAAGCGCCATAAATAAGGGACTGTAAATGACAGTTATTTGGTGTGTAAAGTTTTTCTGTGGAAATCAGAGGCTATTTTTCATCCCTCAAACAAGACGCTCTTTCTACTCAAACAATCTCTTGTTTATTTCAGTGTTTCTGGCACATGTACCAAATCAAACCCATAGAAAGACGCAGACGTTGGCGTTCACATTTACCTCATGCATGATCAACAACACCAAGAATCCTGACGCCAAATTTTGTCTTAGCCCTAGCACTGCTTGGTTGGCATCAGTTTTTATAGTTTTAAGGCTTGATCAGGACACAATGTCATTTTTTTGTTTGCTTTTGAGGTTGTCTGTCTACTTACTAAATGCCCTGGTGTTGGTGAACGGGAGTCTTTTATTCCTGCAGAGCCTGGAACGTCCAAGAGAGGCCATTTCATCTGCAGATACTGTTGATGAGATAAAATTGTCATTATTTAACAAAAGCAGCCAACACACACAGCAATGGAAGCAAAGTTTAAGAAAAATTTACAGGATCAAGAATCCACCATATGAGAGTGCATCTTTTCCTATGACATGACATGAATGGTGTGAAAACCCACATAAATCTCTAGCTAACACCAGTATAAGACCCGCATTGCTGCTGGAGTTATACAGTGAATTCTGGCACACGGAAGACTATGAAGAGCGATGAGAGCACAACGGACTGGTGGGGGACTGTGAAATTGCCGTTTGTCAAGGAAAAACAAGAGGCCAGCTGTGGGAGCCCATCGCCGAGTAGGTGGGAAGAGACAGCTGGAAGGAAGCCCCTTCGACAGATCAGCAATGGACTGAGCTGCAGACTCGAAGCCTGTTCCTGACTATCCACCTTGAAGCATTTGGCCTTTTGACCTTAACAGAGCCCCTCCTCCCTTTACTATCACTATATTTCACACATGTGTGAAAGTTATCATAAAGACATGTGTGTTTGGCTGCGATCCATGTATTTAGTTACTTGTTGCAAAAATGTTTTACAACTGTTTGTCCAATTATTTCCTTGAGCTAATGGGCTATCAAAACAAGAGCTATGTATTTTAGATAAGTTTTTTGTGATTTAGTACTTGGCAAAATGAGATGAGTATTTTTTTTTTTTGATTTTTTTTCCCCTGCCATGTTCCAGCATGAATTCAGAACTCCTAAAGTACAGTCAACCATCTGTTTTATGAATCACTTTAAATACAGTTTTACATGCATCTTGATTTGCTCTGTGGTACATTTTTAAATAAATTAATAATGTGTTTTAATGTAAATAACTTTGAGCAGAGACATTAAAGTATAATTTTAGACCAGAATTGTATTCTGGGTTATAAATTGTGTCAAAGCCAATTGCATCCTGCACTGAATATCGTCACTGTTATTTATGTAGCATTGCACATAGGAATTCCTCTGCACAAACAGTTGAATGTCCACCCTTTGAAAACATCTGCCTCATGGAAAAAAACAATAAAAAGCATTTGACACTTGGGGGGAAAAACATCAGGCAAATCCATCTTAACAATATATGAAATGCTCTGTCTTCTTTTCAGAAGTGCACAGGATAAATGAGGACAGACAAGAAAACTACCATTCAGGTTTTAATTTTTTTAAACTCCATTCATCACTTTGGGTTTGTAAGAAGGAAGGAAGTTTGGGTGGCTGTGGGTTAAAAATGGAAAAGACATTATAGCAGAAGGGGAAAAGGGAGAGGAGGGGAAAAAAACATTTTCAGGAATGAGTTTTTCGGAGCAGGCAGAGGGTATTGTTTCCTGACAGCTGGGGTCCAACACAGCACCAAGGCAGGGGGAAGGGGTCCCTTTTTTTCCTTCGAAAAGAGGGGGAATTCTTAGAGTTGACATCAGCCCTCTTCATTTTCACTATACTGCTCAAGGCTGAATCGTAGGTTCCAACTAATGGGCCCAAGTCCATACAACTGTCAGGAGGCAGTTCCTTTTAAAGGCTGCTCGCTCCCTATTGAGACTTTGCTCTGCTGTGTGCATGGTGCCTAATGAATGCTACTCTCTGGAGGGAAAATCCAAAACAATGCAGTTTTCTCTGTCTAATCTATGTCAATCATGAGTCCTTCCACAAATTAAACAAGTGCTATTGTGAGCGTTTGGTCTGCTCTAACTGTGCCCACCCTGGCTCTCCCTGCCGATCCATCCCTTTTTTGACAGTTTCTGCCAGGACTGAGGAGCATGCCCCCAGGCACTTTTCTTTTTCTTTTTTTTCTTCTATTCCCTCGTAGGACTTGCTTTTCTTTTAATTGCCAGTGTGCCCCATGTAGCAAGTGTTCACACAGCCCCTGGAACATCCAGCTAGGTAACAACGGCCACACACTGTCACATTAGCTCCCGTCCAGCCTCCAGGAACACCACCACTCATCAGGACATGAGGGAGAGGAGGGGATCTGGGTCCGTGAGTTGTCGCAGGAAGCAAAAAAGCAAGGATTGTGACTGGTGCTGCTCAGCAAAAACTTTCTCAGTGTTACAGTGAAAAAAAATTATAAATAGAAAGCAAGCGTTAGGGAAAATAAAACAATAAAAATTGATTACTTAAAGAGCAACACCAAGGTTTAAGTGATATTAGATGTTTGCAAAAGATTGAAACCTAGATAAACTAATTTCAACTCAACTCAACTGCAAGGCACGTAATAATGCTTTACACATGCTCCTATCTTATTAGAAACAAATACAGACATATGGTCGGGGATCACAGCAATGCCTTTTTTAATACGGGACCTGGAAACTAAATACGCTCGGACAGAGAACTGAAAGAAATGCAAAACTAAAGTAAAGTTGAACTGATCCATTTCTGTAGCTCTCTAATTGTCTTCCAGCTTTCCCTGCCGCCCCCAGCACTCAGAATAGACTTCAGTAGATGTGCTACTTTTACAGCACCCAGATGCGACAAAGGTGGCAGTGATGCCATAGAAATTTTCCAAAAAAATCAACACTGAAGCCCTTTGGTTTTTTGAACAGAGAATACAACATATGCTCTGGGGCGTGCAGCATGCCAGAGCTGGGTTCTAATTGTTACATTGCTCTTGCAGAGCAGTGGAAAACACAGCCAAGAGTCTTTGTCATCTCTGAAGTGTATGCTGCCATACTGCAGGCCAACATCAGAGCCCGAAAAAGAGACAGATGTCTGGACATTTGCTGTCAAACTAAATCAGGCACCATGCCAAAAGGACAGAAAAAAATCCAAACTTTCCTAGCAACTATCTGTTGACTTAAAGGCTACACTGAGGTATAATATCTACTACCAAACTGGAAAAACTGATTTACAAAATTAAATGTTATATCTGACACTGGAAAAGTAGATATGCTGAATATCCGGAGCCTATACAATGTCCCAAATTGGATTAAGTTAATCAACCCAGAAGAAGAACAAAGGAGGGAGTGAATATATTTAAAGCGGCTGCTCAGACGCTTGTGAAATGGCTTCAACCAGCCTGTGGTGAACAGCAGAGCTGTAAGAATGCGTCCATGGATTGCTCCAGTAGATAATGTCAATCACCTACTGTGTGGAGAACCCTCCCCATTGTTTTCTTTTACCCCCAACAGAAAACAAATGGGCCACACAGCTTGCTGTTTGGCTGAGGTGTTAATTACCATCTCCAGCCCCATATGAACAGCAACTTCAGACAATGATCCCGTCAGATCCCCCCCAGTTTGCTGTTCTGATATCACCTGATCTTGCGAGGCTATTGACACCTCTACCTGATCTATGCATGAAACACAATTAAAAGATTACAGGACAATGACAATGGGGTAAGTAGTCCCCGCCTTGTCCCAGAGTTCGCATTAAGCCTTATTGTTTGCCAACATTAGAGGCAATTACACTGACAATTGTTAAGCAAACCGTAGCAGTCATTGTGCTAATTAGTGTGTAATCGATGGGGAAATGACAAGCAGCTCAGCTGGTCCAACGTGCACTGTATAATTGGGTCACTGAAAATTTCTGTGAATGGGGATCATGCCCTATTATATAATCAAGAATGAGGTGAGTGTCAAGCAGTTTATTAGACATATTGTAAAGGAAATTGTATATATATATATATATATATATATATATATATATATATATATATATATATATATATATATACACCGTATTTCTCCTATTTAATGCCCCTGCTCTAATAGACGCGCCCCCGCCCACAACGCTAGGGTGCCGCTATTATTTTTATGCCAGTTTCAATAAAAATTGATCGTAGTTATGATCAAGAGTTCAGACTTGCAGAGACAGACACTTAATTTGCTAAAAATTTTCCTGATCTTATGCGGTATTTTATTGATTGGATATTTAAATTTATCATGACTGTCACTTTAAGAGCGCTTTGTTTACGTTATTCATGACGTCAACAAGAGTGCATGATTACGACGCACTACCGACCGGTATAATGTAAAATAGGCAGGAGCCGATTTATGAAGTTTTGTTGATATTTGCTATCTGTGGCTTATAGGATTTTTTTTTTTATTACTGGTATGTATATATGGAAAGAAAGTGCTGATAAGAAAGTTAATTCTTTAATTTAAACAAATTTTGTTGTATGTACATATAAATTAGC
>JAOWBL010000024.1:8714531-8726093 GCA_028564865.1 Zenarchopterus dispar | reverse complement strand
ATATATATACACACATATATATATATACATACACATATATGTACATATATATAAATATATATATATATATATATGTACACACACACACACACACACACACAGAGCTGTCTGTAGGTGCCTTCTGTGTTTGCTCTCTGAGTGCATAGGCACAAGTCTCCAGGCCCCACAGACTTCTGGGTCCTGCCTCATCTCAGTTTTTACTACCTGACATCCCTATCACCCCACTGCTTACCCCACACACCCCACTCTCCTTCTCCTCTGGCTCAGTCTTGTTTAGACACACACACACACACACACACACACACACACACACACACACAGACAAATGCATTTAAATGCCACAGGTAGTTGCAGAAACAGTGAAAGACTGTTTGAAATGAAATGCTCGCAGTTTCAGGGCTGTTTAAGGTGAAATGACAAAAAAGAAGTAGTAAAACACTCATATTCCATCATATTCCACACTCATCTTATAAAGGTTTTAATCCAATTAGAGAATATTTTCAAAAGTAGTTTCAGACCTCCACAATGTGTGACACAGCACAAAATTACCATGACATTCCCCAGAATTAGTTATGCGTATTGTCAGCAGGCTGCAGGGAGGTCTGGAGTGTAGCCAAGACATTTTTTATACCTGAAACTTAAAAAAAAAAAAAAAGTCATTTCCTGGCATTTTATAGACTTTATTGTCATCACACTGCTCAGAGCAATATTTATTTCCAAGTTATGACCAAGTGATGGGCTTGGCTGTATATTTAATTTACGTTCACATGCATGCCTTCACCTCTTTATGGAGAATTGAAACTGACAAGATCCAAAATAAATATAAAATTACATAAATGCCTCAGTAAATAAATTGATACACCATTAGATGCTATATGCTATATTACAGTATGTAATGCATAATTCTTCTTTTAATTTCCACTGTATTTATTCCACTTTATTTTAATTTCCTTTCTCAGTATGACTTAGTATCATTTGATTTTCAACTTTAACATTTGATTTTTCATTAAACATGTTAATTTCTGTGCCTTTTTTTAGATTTCCAAATTCCTTCCTGATGTATCATCTAAACGAGGAGTGTCTTTTAAAACATATCCTGGGCTCAGCTTTTTTACTTATTTGTAGATTGTTCAGCTGTTAAGATCCTTTTACACAAAATTACACTATAAACTGGAAGTAGAAAAACCTGTTCCTGCTGCACTGCTACAGTACAGCTAACTCATTTATGGACCTAACTGTAACAGCTTGTGGTCTTTCAATAACTGACTGATCTGTTTAAAGTGCAGACTTTGAAGAAAACGGGTCCACTGCAAGTCTTTTAGGACAATCCCTATGCTTTCATGTAGTTTTGTTTGTTTGTTTGTTTTTAGCTACACTTATAGATCAACAAGGATATTTAACTGCCTTCTTTGTCTCAACATGCTTGTAAGAAATGGGCTTTTCTGTTTGACTAACGCAATAGACAGCATACACCAAAACAACAGATAGATGTTTGGTTTAGCAGTTTGTGGCAAACTTACAGCTCTGTATATTTATGTATGTAGTATGTAAGTCCAGCTAAATGAAGTTCAATTTAGTTCAATTTCAGTTGAACTGAGATGTTTATAAGCATCCTAAATCTGTGGTTTCAGTCAAACAAATGCAATAATTTCATTTTCTTTCTTGTAAACAGACTGGCTGTTTCTACTGAATGTTAAACCAGTGTTATTACCAGAAATAAAACATGTCCTACTTCCTGTCTTTGTTGCTAAGTAACGGACCTCGGAGGAAACATTTTGAAAGAACGCCCTCTCATGAATGAAGCTGAATTACATCCAGAAATGGGGGAAAAAATGGTCAATTTTGAAAACAACAGAAAATAAAACGACTGCTTCTAAATAATAATTTTTTTAAAATTCACAAATGTACTGAAATATGTTGTAAAATGAAAATAAAGTACAGAAATCAATACATTTATTAGTAAAATATTAAAGGTAAAAAAAGTAATTTATAAATATATAAAAAATAAATGATTTAATCAGTAATTAAATTTTTAATGGTAATGTATGCGTATAGTTCAAAATTGAAGGAAAATGTCACATTATGTGCTTATTGATTTTCTTTATTATTCCCTTAATTATCTTTTAATATATACTATTTTGTAGGATTTACTGGAATGTTAATTTATTTAGCAAACAGTTTATGCATTTTGTATGTATTTTGACAGTTTCAGCATTTTGTACTTGTGGTTTTTAAATTCTACAAAGAATAAACATTTCAGTCAAAACCTTATCCTTCAGGCAAGTAGAAAATCTTGCAGAGAAATCACAAAGCAGGGTGAGGTTTGGTCACACATACCACTAGCTCTTTAAGTTTTACGAAGACTCTTGAAACTAAAAGATTTTGGTAAAAGCACAAACAACAAGTCACCATGGGGACATTAATACACGATTTTATGTATAAACTAGTTTTAGATATTTTAATAAAAACAAATGTGTGATTAAATGTTATCTGTATGGACTACTTTGGTTAAAAAAATGTCTTGGTGAAATTAAGCAGGACCACGGACACCTCAGCAATGAACACAGCTGCTGCTATCTTTCAGTCTCAACACAATCTAATGAGAATGGCAAGGTGATTACGATCAGGGGCTGCCGTAAATATCAGATTCCCAGGGACAGAGTTTAGGAGAGGCCCCTTACAATTACATAGCTTTCAGGAATGCAGAGCACGAACCACAGGAACACGGAGCTGAAGAAAGAAAAAAAAACTACTCCCATCCCTTTTTGAATGTTTAGTTCCTACCATGTGACAGAAAAAAATAATTAAGAACAGCATAAAAAAGTATGGGATTATCTTCCATGAAGAGCTTTTTTGCAAGCTCAGGTTTCGTGCTACAATGCAACAAACTTTCCCTCATTCCAAACTGCACACTTCTGCAAACAATTAAACGTTAACCCACGGACTGTAAGCTGCTCAGAGAGAGAGAGAGAGAGAGAGGGAGAGAGAGAGAGAGAGAAAGAGAAAGAGAAAGAGAGAAAAAGAGAGAAAGAGAAAAAGAGAAATGGATGAAGAGGGATGGAGGGGGTGACTGGAGAAAGAGAGGGCTGCTTGTGCACAATTACAGCAGGGATTTATGGCCTGAGAAACAATTTATAAATCACAGCGCCTGAGCTAATGTGCTCCAGATTGTTCTCCATGCAGCTGCAATTTTGGTCTGCGTGAAACGGCATAATAAACCTGGCTGGAGGACATGTTTGGGTAGTGGTGGTGAAGCTGAGGGAGAAGTTGAAATTGTGGGTGGGAGATGGGGGGTGGGGGAGTGCTGAAAGTTTTGAAATGTTCTGAACAAAGAAACTGAGAAGGCGAGATGTAAGATTTTGCTGAGGTACATTTTTTTCATTTTAATGTCAGCAGAACAGACGATAAGAATGACTTAATGGGAACTTGAGCAATATGTGGCCTCAAATTATGCAAATAATTGAAACTAGAAGACGTTTTCCTGTAATAATGGACTGATGAAATAGATGGACAGCAAGTCAACAAATAATTAAACAAGTTTTCACTGAGAAATAAAGTTTCAAGCTAGTTTTATGAACTTACTGAAATTGTGAACTAAAGCCTTATAATTGCACTCTTGACTTAAATCCAATATAGTTTTGGTTCATAATAAGAAAGGACAAATTTTGCAAACTGATCCCTCCATTGTGGCTGCAAACTGGTGTGGAAGAAGGGATCGGATGTGCTGAGGGGAAGCCTGGGCTTTTGTGGCCACTCAGCCAACTGGCCCTGAACCTTGACCTCCAGCCCTTCACCCGGGAGGTGGAGGGGAGCCAAACAAAGCTCTGAGTGGCATCTGAAACTAGACACTCTGTGGGGAGAGTGTCTGGACAGGACTCAAGTAACCCCATTAACTCTGCAGAAAAGACAGAAAAGATTTATAGCTATTTATGCTCCCCCCGCACATTTCGAAAGCTGAAGAGTTACACCGATCTGTCAGAAATCATCAAGCCATCAGAGGTATACACCAAGTTTCTTCCTCTTTACTTGCCAATGTCTCAGTTTTGCATGAAGATAGGGAAAAATGCTGCATAATTAACAAGTCTAAGTTGAGATGTGATTCCCAGTGGTGAACATGCATGCTGACAGTTTGTCTGAGGCAAAATAAATTTTGTTTAGTGTGAACAAGAGAACCTTCATGTGATTTTAAAAGAGCCCTTGGTGCATAGTCACCAGCATGTCTGGTGTATCTTAGACAATGGATTACGAATAGGACTCTGGGATTAGTATACTGTAAACAAAAACAGAGAGGCGGTGCTTTATGGTAAATGCATTGTACTGAATGCAAGCCTCCGTCACCAGAATGCTGAAAGCCACTGTAGTATTTAAATCGGGCAAGGAGGGAGGAAGACTGGGCCAAGCATTCTGTAGCTCAGCTGTGAGGCTCTAAGCCGCTGCCCTCGGGTCTTTGTCCTGCCTTTCAGGGCAAGTCTGAGGTAGTCAAAGACCCTATTCATGACCGGTGCTCCCCCTGCCAACACATCCATACAGCCCCAGTCAAGTCAGCCGAGAGCTATAGAGCCTTCCCATTTCACACGAGAATCAGACCTGCCCCTAAAGCCTGCTTCAGGGATTTCCAATAGCCTGCCCCTCTAACCCATGTACAAATCAAACAAAAGGGCTCCTTGGTCTACTCCATGTCATAAATGGTTGATTAGATCTCTTTTTCTAATGTAGCTATGAAAATAAGTTGACTGAATATGTCAGGTTTTAGTATCCAGATTTAATAACAATGCAGGAGTCCAAATGTAGAGGTGTTGAACTAAAACATCTGGCACAATTTCTCACACGTAAGCACACATTTCTCAAGATGATTGGCACAGTTCGAAAGCTTTAACCTGAGTGCATCACATGATAAAATCTCAGAACAAAGAAACCTAATCATGCTGATTATCTGAGGGCAAGCACAAGGGGAATCCCGCTATCACTAAGGGCTGTCTTATGTCTGCTTAGCACAAGGCACTCAATCATGGCCATTAATCATAACTAATCAAGAACATTACCTCATAATTTCAAATTGAGCAGATAAGGTCAGAAAAGACCAATATCCTGTGGCTGAGGCTGATCTGAAAACTTCAGCCCACTGGAGATTTCTGCTGCTGAGACTGTTTGTTCTAACAAGATCCACAAGTCTGTTCTGAAATAAAGAGGCTGCACATTTTACATGACTTGAGCCTTTGCTTGGATTTAATCAAATTTGATGCTCTGCAGAACATTGTGACTCCTTAACAAGTACAATTGGTTTACAAGGGTAACAGGGTGGAAGAAAAGGGGCACTCAAAGGCAAAGTTATTACTAATATTAGGACAAACAGCCTGATCTCATGGGAAAATTGTAAATGTATGATCTTCAAGAAGCACAAAGAAGGTGTTTTCAGGTCAGTATATCGGTTTCAATTTCATTTGGAGGAATATTTGATTACTTTCAGCAAGTATTATTTAGTTCTCACAATCACCCATCCCAACAATCACCCATTGGCAACAACTTCCCAAAGTAACTTTGGGCTCTCACCCTGGTCATCTCTTGTGATGACTGCTCGCCATTTTATTGCTCTATGTCACACATAACCATGTCCTATCTCACAGAACAAGAGTATACATCATGGCTAAGAAACTCAAGAAATCAATGATGAAGGAAAAAACACAAGAGTGTCCAAGAAAGAAGCCAAACAAGAAGAAATCTTGGACAGTGACATAAAAGCTACTTAAGCTTCACATCTACGGGATTACATGTGAGCAACATGGATAAGAACTGTCTCCTATATTCCATCTATTTTCTATACTAGTTGGTCACGTGGGTGTGCTTGAGCCTATCCCATCTCATTACAGGCTACATGCAGGGGTACACCGTAGTCAGGTCACCAGTCCATTGCAGGGTCACATGTATAGACAAAGAACCATACCCGCTCACACTCACTCCTACAATTTAGAATTCTCAATTAACCTAACATGCATGTTTTTGAACTGTGGGAGGAAGCCAGAGTACCTGAAGAAAACCCACGCATGCATGAGGAGAACATGCAAACTCCATACAGAAAGACTCCTGCAGGGAGTCGAACCAGGAACCTTCTTGCTTTGAGGTAACAGTGCTAATCACTAAGTCAACGTGCTGCCCTATTCTACTTACATATTTAAACTCACCGGTTTATTCAGTGTACTTAATAAAGTAGTTGCTACTTAATAAAGTAATTGCTAGAAGAAGACATGACAAAATGCTTCATTAACCTATGACAAAGCGGTTGATTTTTTTTTTTTTGACTCCCCACCCACCCCCAGGTTTTTCCATTTTATTGAAGGCCAAGGCCAAGTTGTATACCAAAAGAAGCCACAGCGTGATGCATCAGCCTTGTCAGTAAAGTGGCATTCTGCTTAAGTTAAAGCTAATCCAATCAATCTTAAACTCCAAACTCCTTAAGTCTGTGTGGAAAAGGCCACAGGTGAAATGTGTTGAGGTGCTTTGAGCCTGACAGGAAACGTGAGCCCCTCCAGCAGCCCAAATCTGCTCCACTATGACTGGGACGAAGCAAAGAGGCTGATTTATAGCTTCAACAAGAAGAACAGCTGCTCTGCTTGCTGTCAGCTAGCCTCATCCTGTAGAGATATCCATCCACTTCTTAATTTAGTGTGACCGCTGCAACCTCACTGATCCTATACACTTACTGTACAACATGGCCTTTAAGAAGCCATGTGCCCTGTGTCTGACCTGAAGAGGAGCCTGATGTAAATTTTAGTAGAGCTAATGCTATGTGTTCATGATTTGATATCCTGATTTCTTGACTGGACAGTGACTATAGAGGAATGGCAAGGCATTGTGGTGTATGGAGGAGAAGCTTTGCTCTGTGGGAGACAAAATCCCTCTGATAAGTGAGTGCCTCAAGGTCTGGAAGTGGGCCCACCTCAGGATAACAGGCAGAGGAACAGCAGCACCCGTATCTGCTCCAGTTTATGCTCCCACCACCACATCTCATCAACAATCTCTCCCCCTGCCTGCTCGCTCTCTCGCTCCCTCTTCTGCTGCCTGCAGTGCTTAAACTGAAAACAGCTGGCTGGAATACCAGACTGATGAAACCCCATTTAGAGTCTTTTTGTTTTCTTCCTCCTGCACAATCACATTTTATTACCATGTAGCGAAGAGTTTAAGATACAATAACGGTGGGAAAATGTTTCTTTAGTTGAGTTAAATAGTCTTAGTTATGGGCATGGACAGGCCACATAAGCTTATGCTTGGTAGCCCAATAACAGTTTACTGTTACTCCACACCCAATCTTATGGATATATTCAAAGTCTTCATGATCAGTTCCATGAAAATTTTACAGAAGAGCACCCTTCTAGAGGTGAAACAAACACCTGATTGATAAAATATTGGAAGTCAAAATGAAAAGGATGTCATGAAGTTATTCAACACATTTTTTTTTTGCCATTTTTAAAAGTAAATATACCCTGCCATGCTATAATAAATATAGTGTGTCTTTTTCAGGACATTCTAACATTTTATAACTCTGTCAATTAAACATTTAACCAATGCCAACCCAAATGATCATAAAAATATTGACCATAGAGCTAGACTGAAACTTCTTGTCCCTTTTTGTTTTTATTTCACATCATAACTGTGAACGTCCTTGTCAATGTGTGTCATTTTATTTTAACCATAAACTTATTGCTTCATGATTCTGGTTTACTCTCAAATTATTTGGGGAGTGGAGGTGTGTGTGTGTGGGGGGACCAGGATACTGGGTTGTTAGAACCAGGATACTGGGTTAATACCACAGAACAGACACAACTAAGCTGGCATTCACAAAACACATGATACATGACTCCACCTCCCACACCCACCTCCCAGAACTTCACTTCCCTCCGAAAACTTTTCTTTTACTTTTTGGATAATTAGCAGCTGTGGACCTCCCATTGCTTCGTTCTTAACTATATCTGAGCCTCCAAGCAGGCCAAACATGCAATGAAGATCATCAACCAACAACCGGTGTTGTTTGCAAAAAGTCAGGACATGTGGGCATGACCACCTATTTCCTTTAAGTAACAGCTACAGATTTTGACTTAAATATTTCTTTTGTTGTCAACATAGTTCTTCAAAGTTTATTAAAAGAAACTGAGACACTGGAGTGAATTCAGGTGTGTTAGAGGTGTCCAGCTTTAGCCAACAAGTTTTTTCACTCCAACACAAATGTTCACAGGGAATAGCAATATGCCAAACTGTGAAGTAGCTCTGGCCAAAGACAGCAAATGAGAAAAACACACAAATTGATTTAAAGAAAAAAAAATCACATATTTTTACAAATATTCATCTAGTTACATCAAAGGGATTCATTGATGTCACTGAACATGGGGAGTCTACGGCTGGAGAGGGGAGATGTTGGTTATCCTTTCCTCAAAGGGTACAGAGATGCTCCTGATGGGCCCTTTGCTCGAGAAGCCAGAAAGAGCTATAAACAGAATTTCTAATGTCAAGCGGGCAAGTGGGTGGGTTAGATGGTGTACTAGCACGCTATGGCGGAGCGGGAGGAATTGACGCCAGCGCATGCTTTCCGCAGAGACTGGAGAGGGAAGGATGCAGCCCAGGACTGACACCATTTCACATAGCCCTCCACAAGTGATGATAGGAAGTGAGCATGGGCATTCAAGATGAAAAGGAAATGCAAATGGATGCACGGTCACAAAAAACCCAAAAAGGAAGGTTACACAAGACGACAATGAGCTTTGACCTCAATAAAACTGCACCTAAAACCAACAGCTGAGGCATACAGTGGTTAAGATATGAAACAATTTACAGTAATCACTTGTAACCTCCTCAAATCTAAGCAAGGAGATCATTATCAAAATTAATTATTTCAAGCAAGAGCTCTCAGCATTTCTGTAGTCACTGCAGATTTCTTTCTAATTGTACAGTTTATTTGCCTTTGAAGAAAACAAGTCATTTTAAAAAACTATAAACCTGGTTGAAAATGGCTAAATAGTTCTGTTGACACAGCGCTTGGCTGAAAAAATATTTGTGTGCTAGAATTCAGGAATAAAACACTGATGGTTGTGAGAATGGGAGCCCTTACACTGTTCCCTCTGTTGCAAAATATCCCAACAGCCTCACCTGAGTGTCCAAACCCTCTCACTCCCTCCCAACCACACATCCCCCACACCTCCACCCCTTCTCCTCCCTCTCTACCTCCCTCAACCCTCAGCACTTACAGACTTCACACAAACGTACAGCACGCATGGCTGCATGTTTGCCCGTACGCACACACAAGCATACACACACACATACAACAAGGTGAGTGAAGTGCCAAGTGAGGCACCCGTTGAAAAGACACCTCCACACAAACAGGCTTTGCTTATGCAGGGATAGGCCCTTTTATTCTGCTGGACAATGTCTCTGTTGACTTTTCTTTGTCTGCACATTTTTAAGCAGCAAAAGCAGCAGAAAGAATTTTCAAAAAAAGGAAAAAACAAAGCCTGAGAAGCATGCAATTGTAGCCCCTGACATGTTCGGACTTACACGAGCTCTCCATTCATATCTCAATCTCTGCAACAAGTTTTCTATTCAGCAATCATGCTTGGGAGTTTGAGTGCACCACCACATATTTGATGAAGATATGTTTCACCGGTCAGTCTCACTCTCGCTTACTTGCCACCTCTCACACACAAGAGACATTTCACCCTTTGGTGACGACGACGATGATGTGTTAGCGGAGTTATCTAAAAGTGCCGAGGAAGGTGACAAGAGGCGGCATCAAGCTGAGTGTGTGTTTATCAATTAAATCTGGCAAAGCAGACAAACAATGATCTGAATTTGTAGGGGTGACTCTGTAGAGAGAGAAGAGGAAAAAAAAGTTCTGGCCCTTCACTGCGCAGCAGGCAGGAGTCTGGTGGAACATCTCTGCAAACATAAAAACTCCTCCTCAGCTCTCAGTGGATTACAGCGGAATGTCAGTTCTGAGCAGGCTTTAAATCAGTTATGCTCGGCCCTCAGGGGAACTGTGTGCTGATCCCATGTAGGCCTGTCTCCCATTGCTCATGATGGCGTTGCCACATCCAAATTCCTCCAATAAAAATCTAAATTCAAATCCTTCACCATGAAGCGTATTGTTTACAGAATCTATTTCATAATGACTGTTGAGAAACACTATGCCATGTTTGTTATGCAGCATACATGACATGCATATGTTTTATTTTGTTTAACACAGCTGTTTTACAACAAAAGAGTACTAAAGTGTGAATAGTCCTATGCAGGAAATGTTAAAAAAAAAAGCCTGTATACACCTATAAATACAAAAATATTTACTCAAAGCCATAAAACTGCATGTCTCCACTTGGAAATAAAAATGGTGGATTTTGCTGTCTGGTATTAATCACATTATCTGTTTAACAGACATAACTTTAATGTGTCTCTTGCAGCACAAGTACAACCACATACCACTCCATGCAATAAAACAAATCTGTCAGTGCCAGCAGAGCTTTCCAAGCCACACAGCATCATAAAGTTTTTGCAAGAACCACCATTGTTTGCATTTTAAGACCAAATTCAGTCACCCTTTGGGCAAATCTTATGTCTGTAGCCAATATTCATACTCCACAGAATGATGATACATGATAAATGTGACCGAAGAGCTCATCAGTTAAACTAAGCTGCTGGCCAGGCATGTGCGTGCAGGCCTCTGGTAAACATCATTCACTAGATCAGACTTCTAAAACTGCAATGATTCACAGGTGTAAACAACACCAGCAGCCAGAATGGGAGCCTTTAAAGGTTCTAAGCTGAGTCTCTCATCAATCACATTCACTGCATTCACACTAAGCCAATGGGGCAGGGCAATATGGAGACCTTAAGACAACTGCTAAGTATGCCAGCCATTGTCTGGCTGCTTGTTTTCTGCCACAGTGATGATTGACAGTCTGCTCACTTTGTCCTAATGACCTCATTTTATTCTTTCGAATATGGAGGATTATACCTCTTGATTTAAAATCCCCTCTAATTATTTGTTACTTTGCCTCGAGTGACAAGAACAGACATTTTAATTTTCAATTGCTGGACAAAACAAGAGGAAGTGAGAGGCTTTCCTGAATAAACAAAGATGACTAGATTAGACAAGAGCAGTAAGTAAAAAAAAAAAAAAAAAAAAAATCACTTTGGACAAGCAGGTTTGCCCCTTAATTTTACACCAAAGAAGCAGAGATGGATTTGTTTTGTTTTTTTTAATGCAGTAAAAGAGCCATACATTTCAATGCACTTTGATGTGAAACATGTTTATCTTTACAAAACTGACAAAACCTACAAAACAGGCAAACTACAAGGTGCTATGTATCACGGTGTGAGGAGAGTAGCCACTTAGTTAATGAGCCCCAATGGAGGCCTCCAATGAAGCCATCAAGACTGCTCAGAATAACAATGGTCAACTAACGCCTTTCTAATTGAATGGAAGGTACGGAGGCAAGGGGAGTAAGCTTGAGGTTTTTGTAAAAATAGTAAAATGTCATCAGCATATAAGCTGATCTTATGGTGTGTTTGAGAAGTTTTGAT
>JAOWBL010000024.1:8692541-8706988 GCA_028564865.1 Zenarchopterus dispar | reverse complement strand
GGTGGGGGGGGGGGGGGGGGGGGGGGGGGGGGGGGGGGGGGCGGGCTCTTTTCAGTCAGATGCCTGCCAGGCTTTAACGAAAGTACTTGTTTTTTGGGGGATGTGACACAGGTTTTTTGGGAGGAGGGGATTGGGGCAAGCCCCGAGGAACACTACTTTTCAGCAGGGATTATTTCAAGGAAGTTTGCATGGCCACATTTAAAAAAATACATGTCAGGCCACCACCCTCAGACACATTTGGTCTTATTCCTTCAAACTCTGTATGTTTGTTTGTAGGCAGTTTTCATCATCAATGCATTTTGCATGTCCTTTGACCTTAGATTAAGATCAAATGCTCAGTGATGATGAGTGAATCATTTCATACTAACATCAACTCCCCCACTTGGTTATTATTACTGCTATTAACACATATACATGATATATAGAGCAAAACAACACAACTACTGCTAGTAAAAAGATGTCATAACTGGTTTAGAAAACTAAAAACTGTTTGTTTGTGACTTTGCACACAGCAACTGGTGTGAAGCCATTATAGAACAAGTAAATGAATCGCTGCAAACTGTGTATCAATAACGCTTAAGAGTGTCAACCTTATCTAGACATCCAAAGTCTCTGGACAACGTCTGTCAGGGACAATGCTGTAAGCTGTCTCCCATGTGTGTCAAAGCAAGGTATGACATTGTTACTGCAGGATGTAAGTAAAGGAACAACTTCTTCCCTCTGCAGCGTGCACAAATATCCTCAGGACTAAAGAAAAATCTCACTAAAAAAAAGATCCAAAAAGGAAAGAAAGTGTCTTAAAAATATATATATCTTGTCATTCTTTAAAAAAAATCGAAAAACACAAGCCTCTACTGTGAAACTAAAAGCCTTCTGTAATAGAATAATTGTGATAGCAAATTAGATTAGATCGGCTTGAGTAAGGCGAGGTCACTATAAAGTAAATAATGAAGATCAAGTTTATGCATTGTAGAGTTTTCGGTTAGGAATTAGTTTAAAAAGTGAAATAACACGGTAGAGATTTGTGCCAAAATGAGAAGTTATCATGTGCGAACCTTTGCCAGGGTGGGTGGCAGGGAGAAATTTATATTACCTAAAAGAACAAAGAAGTAGTTAGTACTACTCCTTGAGAGGCCACTTGGAGGGAATATGGCGGTCTGGCAGTTCACAAGGAACTTTTACGCACGGTCAAAGTTTTCGCAGAGCGCGACAGGATTAAAAAAAACAAAGTAAAGAGAAAATGCATCCACGAGGAAACTTACTGTTCTTGCGCTTGGAGACAGCGAACCGTTGGATATGTACGGATTGGTGAGGTCTGGGATCATAAGAAACGGGTAGCCAGGGTAGTGAGGGCTCTTGAAAAAGCCACCATCTTGCTGTCTTCTCAGTGCTGCAGGGATAAGAAAAAAAGTTGTTTGTCAGTGTTTATCGAGGCACACAAGCGATACAATTTCCCACTAAAGTGTTAAAAATTCAAAGTGTTTTAAATCTTCACCTTCACTGAAGTAGTCTCTTGTTTTCTCATAACTTTCTGAATCTGGTCTGGTTTGGGGGCGCCTCTCTGCTTGCTAAAAAAGAGGACATACACACCAACGGAAAGAAACTTAAAAACTCAACACTTGTTCAGTTACACTTCGTCTAACGCCAGATCACCGTTGGGGAATATTCAAAAGTGTTACTCTTTCTTTCTTTCTTTCTTTCTTTTTTTTTTTTTTTACCTCGGAGTCTGAAGAGCTGCTGTTGTTTTCCGACTCGTTCACCAAGGAGGACTTCACATCATCCAAATCCCTCTCCGCGGATACGTTTTCGGATATCTTTTCCTCTTGTTCCCCTTCGTCTTTAAACGATATCATTTCATCATTGGCCCCCAAATCATCCCCACCGCCTCCGTTCAGCTGTGGCATTTTCGCGCACCAGTGGATGAGGTCGAAGAGGACGAAAAAGAAACGCAAGAATAAAATGTTTTTTTCTTTTTGTTTAGAGTAGTGTTGTCCAAACGTGCCACTGGTGCAGCAAGCTAACTACAAAAAATAGTTCATGATTCAAAAGTCCTCTTTCATCCTCTGAACGTGATTCTGTGATCCATGACGAGAACGGCTTCAATAATCCACACTTAAAGTTCGGAACAGTGACGTTGCTAGAAAATATCGATGAAAATTTGGCGTCTGTGGCCGGATGCGCAGCAGCTTGGCAAAGTTCCGTCTCCTTCGCTGCTTGAGGACAACTTGTGATCCTTGTATGTCTCTACTTCTTGTGCTCCTGAGGAATGGGACTTTCTCTCCTCCTACAGAATACGGGGACGACATAAACGACAGCCCAGGCTACTCAAGAGCATGCAACACGTCCCATTTCATCTCCTAATATCCATGTGCAAGAAAACAATGGCTCGATCTAAAAAAAAAAAAAAAAAAAAAAAGAGGGGAAAACAAATAAAATAAGACGAGACTGCAGTTTCATACACTTCTGATTTCCACGTTTTCCCCCAAAACAGACGATTTAATGTGTTCCTCAAAAATCCCAAAGTTATAAAATGTTAAAAATAAAATAACGATTCAGTTTATCGCCCTTTCCCTCCACATCGCTGCCGGGGAATGTGCTCCGAAAACTACTTGGTCGTTCAAGTGGAAGAAAAAGCCCAGCCAGTCAGTAGAGGAGGAGTTTGCACTGAAAACCGACACTTCATTCACCAGCATGCATATCAGCTATTCTTAACCCTCAAACCACCAAGGCGCAGCGTATGCTCTCTCTCTGTCTGTCTCTCTCTCTGTCTGTCTCTCTCTCTCTCACACACACATCAAATAATGCAATGTAAAGGCACTATATTATTATTATTATTATTATTATTATTATTATTATTATTATTATTATTATTATTATTATATTGTTCTTATTAATATTGAAGTAGACCAAAAACATGGAAATAGGAGCCGACCCTCACATGCCTCTGTTTTGCAGAAATCACTCGTTTCCCCTCATTATGTTTTTTGAGTTCAAATAAACTCAAGCAGTAGGCTAAAAGGGGCTGTGGCCAGCTGATAGTTTTAGCATTGTTAAAATCAGGCACCAGAGACCACACTGCCTCCATCTGGGTGAAAATGACAGGCCAGGTTTTAGTGACAAAGTCGTATTTATACACTTCCACTTGAATTGCAGGCCTGTCTGTGCTTGAGAAGACAAAGACCACTAACACCTGGAATAACCATGGCCTATTGTGGCACTACTGTATAGGCATGATAGGGAAGCAGCAGGACGCTGAACATCCAGGTCTTCTCTGGCAGGACAAGCCTGAATCCTTCCTATTTACTTTTTTTTTTTTACACTGAAGCACCTTGCCCTTATTGTTGACTTGAGGAACAAGATTGTGGGTCTGGTCTTGCAAGCTGGCTGGGAAGGACAGAGGAAATAGGGGCATTATATTTTTCAAAGTATTTGTACCTCTGGGGTAAATATTAATAATCACAAGGGTATGGCGCTTTACAGTGAGGGTAATAAAAGAAGAAGGAAATTGAATTGATACACAGTCATTAAACACTGCAAAGTTTTCCAAGGTCTAACACAAACAAGCTTGCTTTTATATATTTTCTTTAAAAAAATTCATGATATCCCATCCTGTCTTCTTTTTCAATCCAGTGCCAATTGACCTCAGACTTTTCTTTATTGCTGATGCCATTCTACAGGCCACCTGTATTTGCGAAAAGAAGCCACTGATGTTGTTGACTGTGTGTCATCAGACTGAGGGTTGACTGACAATTCAGCAGTGTCTCCATGGGCCTCATTAGATCCCCTGTTTCCTTCTGGATGTTTGTGTGCGTGTGTGTGTGTGTGTGCAATTCTGTAAGTGTATTTGTATTCATTTAAAAGCAACATGTCATTCAGTTTCATGCTGCATCTTCAAAGAATTGCAGTGTTTTTACTTATAGTGAGCTTCTTTACTTATGCATACCAAAATACACTTCTTTTTTTCGCATGCATGCACATACAGGTGAAAATTTGGCCTCAGGGCAAGGCATCATTGTTCACTGAGTGCCTTAAAGTATGTGGAGAATGTACATGTTGTTCATCCAAGCCCTCACTCTGATACTTTTAGACAACATTGCTTCCATAAATCCTAAATAAACCCAAAAACACACATTTAAAAAAGTAATTTATTTTTCTAAATGTATCACATGCCAGTGATAAAGTGTACTGATCATGTCCTGGCAGGCGTAAGCTACACTTATTCAGTGCTCATGCACCATTGTCTTATGAATTATTTATAAAGAAATCAAATATTAAAATAAGTCAATGCAGACAAAAAAAATGATGCCATGTGGAAGTAGTTGCTTAACAGAAATATCTTTGAAATAATGACACCTCTTACTGTGACATTCAAGTAATTTTTTGTTTTGTTTTGGTTTTTTTTAAAACCCACTGGCATGCAGAAAGTAGACTGTTGTCTAGGGCCAGATGTAATAGTAAAATGAGGAAAAGCACATACATGAAATGTTTGTGAGAAAAACATAAAGCAATGTTTTAGGAGGAAAAAGAGACTGTAAACACTCGTTGGTGTCATAATAAAGCACAGAAGTTGATTGGTGATTGAATAAAACATGTTTACAGGCTGACACATTTCAGATATCTCTCAACTGTCTGTTAAAGTGGAAAGCTTTTTGGAGTAGCTTTGCTTTGGCATTTTTGGAAAATCTGATAGTCTTTTGTTTGATTAAAACTCATTATTTTCTAACAGCTGCAACACATGAAAGGAGATGTTATCCCGAATATTTAGCTATATCCTTCCCTTTCTATTTGAGTGCCTTTTTTGAGAGGGATTGCTTCTAACAGGGATCTGATGAGGGGTCATGAGAGATGTGAACAGCCACAATCTTAGCCTGGGGGCAGATCGACTGGTGGCCAGAAAATTTATTCAAAGGGTGCTGTCCCTGCATCTGCCTTACTTTGAAGTTGCTCTCTCAACTCTGGCATGCTGTACGTGACTGTGTTCATTTTTTTCCCCACTAAAGTGAGTAAGAAAAAAACAGACATGGAGCAGTCGTGTGTGCCAACACACATGCCTGTGTTTCACTCTGTGAAGTGTGCTTCTAACAGCATGTGTTTGTATGTTCGTGCAGTGCAGCGTGAGTATGTGCGTGGGTATGATGGACAGTGAGAGGCAAGGTGGAGAAAGAGGGAGAGTAAGACAGAGAGGGATTCTGCATGCCAATCCATACTCACTTTGGAGAATTCAAGGTCATCCTTTCATGTTTTGCCAACCATCGGTCAATCAGTTTCCAATCAAAGTGATGCTTAATTCAGCAGTAATTCCCATCTCCTCGCCATGATTCCCTTCACTGTTTCAGAGGTGTTAAAGCAGTTCCCCTGTCTTCTCTCTGATCTCCTGCAGTGTGTCCAATATGCTTTGCCAGGCCAAACCTGCTCTGTCAAGCTCTCTAATAATACTTGTTAAAGTGTGCGGAAGACATGTCAGATCACACAATGTTGCTTCTATCTAATTCACTTCTGTAGATTTAGATCCAATTTATTGTTTCTGAAACATACCCAAATTTACTTCTTTCTTCAATTCAGAGAATCATCAGCAATGCCTTCATTTTTCTTTTTTCTTTGTCTTCTTTAATTGCTTAACTCTAAGTTAATATTATGCACAATAAATCTGGAGCAATTGCAAATACTATTGTTTCCAAAGAAAAAACAGGTGCAGTCCTTTGATTGAAAAAAAATTTTTTAAATTCATTGAAAAGCATTTGTTTAGATGTTCATACATATTACACTGAAATCATTCAGCTTTAATGTGATTTAACTCATGCAAATACTGTCCCTACCATGTATGCTCATGCACCCTCACGTACTGGCTTTTAAGCAGTCTACAAACAACAAGTTGGATAGTTTCACTTCTCTTTAGTCCAGAGAAGGGTCACAAGAGCTTTTTTTTTTTTTTAAATCTTTTTTTTTTTAACTTTTTTTTTGTAGTTAATTTATGAACCTGTGCAGTCAACTCCACTACACAATCCTAAAGATTATCTGAATCTTTTAGTGGAAATGTGATGAAATTCTAATTTTTTTTAAACTTCTCTTGCTTCTGACAGATTCATCTGTTTTTAATTCGCCTGATGGTACTAACCACTTGCCAAGGAACCTAATTATTTTCTTCCAGTAGGTGTTTTTTCACAAATTTACCAAACTTTTTCTTAATTCACTGCTACCATTAAACTGAAGAGAAACTCAATTTTTGCATCTCCCCTATTTTCAAAAAGGTTTATCCTTAAAGAGGAATCCAAGTTTTTCAAATCCTTTTATCACTTGCCACTATAGTGTTGATTATGGTGTGTCCCAATACACACACAAAGTGTGTGTACTCCCTTCGAGGCATTTCAGTAGCATTTCAGTAGACATTTATAAGCTATGAAAAGTAACTTTTTTTTCCAGCAGCCAAAGAGCATTGCAGAACTTACACAACTGTTTTGCATCACCACTATGCCATATTAGTTCACCTCCTCAGTCATCACACTAAGTCTGGATGGGAGTGCCCCATGCAATCATGGATCTCACAAAAATAACCTCATATCCGTTTTAATCCACAGAAAGGTCCCCTTTCTAGACTGGTATGGGTGTATGTGGCATTTAAGACTGTGTGAGGATATGATTAGATGACAGTTTTTACTGCCTTAAGGGTGTAACTGAAACTTTAAACTGTGCACAGAAGTGAAAATAAAAGATGGTTGCAAAAGCTTTATTTCTGCCTTTGTCCTTGCCTCTAATATTTTGTTTTATATGTAATAATGTTTTAAAGAAAAAATCAGTTTAATAATCTGGAAGAAAAATGATGAATTCTGCTTAAAGAAAAATAGGTATAGATTCTTTTTGTTTCTATGTGTTATGGTAAAATTATGACACCTAAAGCTTATGTAAAATCCTTTCAGGATTTACATGGAAACATATTACTCATTAGATTATATTTTCTTAATAATGGTAAATAACTGAGATCTAGTTTGTACTGAATTGTGGGATTACACTGATAAAAAGATTTTTCATTATTTTTCTGCTTACTGTTTTTTTCCAGGCTCATCAGAAAATATAGTTTGATGTACCTAAGTAGGTTAAAGAGGTGGGTTTGAATGTGGAGGATCCAGGTTCAATCCCCCAGGTTAATAGAGGTGAGCCACTGTGGGTCCTTGAGCAAGGCCCTTAACCCTCAATTGCTCCCCAGGCGCAGCACTACCCTGCTGCAGCCCACTGCTCCCAGTCTAACTAGTGATGGGTCAAAAGCAGAGAACTAATCAATTTCCTTTTGGATAATAAAAGCATAACAAAAAAAAAAAAAAAGGGGGCCGAGGCCTAACAGGGAATTGTTATAATCAGGCGTACTTCAGATCATTACGTTTGTCCTAACTAATTACATCATCCATCTGTATATTCTTCCTTCATCACAGAAATTAAATTCCCTGGATGCTAGAATTTGCAGAAGCTGAACTGGTTGCTTGTAGTGCAGAAGACGAAGGATGGTGCATCATGGAAGGATGAAGAACGTTGTGAAGGTAGCACCTGAGATGTTGGAGGAGCTTCACAGCTGCTCAAAGAACCAGATTTCAGAGTGGCGTATTAGCTGGTCATGGTAACAGTTTCATAGGGTGGTTGTGAGGTGTCGGTTCACATGCTAAGCAGTCATAACATGTAGGTTGGTTTTGCAAAGAGCCATAGATGCACTGGTGAGGCTGAACGCCCCACCAGTATCCAACAGCTTCAGTGACTGGCTGTGTTACAGCATGACCACTATTTGAGTGTAATTTCCATAGTATTAGAATAATGGTCCACAACTTGAAGGTAACTGACATTTTTTACATCTACAGCATGCAATTGTAAATTAACATCTCAGCAGGTTGATTCAGTTAAAACTGACTGTATTCTCTTTTCCTGAAAGTACAATTTACTTAAGGTGGCCTGTGATCTCTCAGTCAGCATCCTCAGAGGACACGAACAAAGGAGAGGACACTGCTAATATGTACATCTTATTAATTGTTTTCTTCATTCAGGTTTTTTGTCTTTCATTAACACACTTCCTGTAAAATATGCAGTAAACATTTCTGCTCTCTTCTTATTTTCAGTGAAAGGTAGATTGCATGTAACACACACAGCATGTCCTTTAAAGTAGATGATGAACAAAAAAAAAAAAGATTTAAAAAAGGGAGCACTTCTATAAAAAGACAAATCAATAGTTTTCATTCAAAGAGGCTCACATCATATCATCGGGTTTAAAAAAAAAAAAATCATCAAACATGTCCAGGTCCTCCAGTAGGGATTTACATGGCTGCTAAGAAGTACTCACTCACACCTCTTGTCTAAAATACATGTTCATGTTTTTCTGTGTTTTAGAGGATGCTTTTAAGGAGCATTATATCCAAGAACTTCAAAGCCTGCCAAAAGCACTCTCGTTGTGGAGTGTACAGCAGCTTGAAAATGTACTTATATTTCCCAAATGGACAGGAAGAGGTCCTCACTGGTATTGGGTGATGCTAATGCAGTGTGGCGCTGGATATTTTTATTTTTTTATTCTATTTATTTATTTTCAAGTAACTCAGTTTACAACACAGTCTGTATTAAAAAGTAATTGTCTTTTACAGGGTTGGTTTTATATTTACTTTAATTTCCCATCATTTTAAACTCTAGAAGACAAATATACTTTTCATTTTAGCTGTGTCCACATGGAACTCAGGGTTTTATGGTTAAGGGGAAAAAAACAAGCGGAGCCAACAATGCCCACAGGTCCTCATGGACGCTATTTACAATGTTCAGGCCTACAAATCTAACTACCATAATTGTCTAGAAAACCTAAGTCAGATTCTTTCCAGATGCTGCATCCAAGATTTCTGATATTCCCTGCTTTTATTGATCTAGTTATCGCTTGCAAGGTCATAGTCTTCAAATGTCTGTATTTTCTCAGCTGAGGATGAACTTCACTATTCCTCAGAGGAGGAGAGATTAGTCCTTATGATGTAAACCCTGCCCAAGTCAGAGGCTGTTGACTTTATTTAATATGTCCACCACATTTTTTATGACCATTACATAAATTAAATGGCTTGCGTTATGTGTGAAGCACAAGTTCTGCAGAGGCATGTATGGCAGCAGACAGCTGGAAGTAACTTGAGCTCTCAGTCACTTATCAGCACTGGCATCCCTGCCATTTCCCATAGCCATCTTCAAGCCAGAAGAATCCACCCTTTGTTTTCATCTCTGTGGGCCCTGTGTTAACTCAGCAGCCCTGCGCTGATTGTTGCAGAGATATTAAAGAAAATGGTAGATTTGTCTTTGTCCATATAACCCCGTCTTGTGACATTCAGGCGAGAGAGAGAGAGAAAGAGAGAGAGAGAGAGAGACAGAAGAAGAAAGTGAGAAAGAGAGAGAGGGAGAATGTGTGTGTTGAGGGGGTTCAACTTGATGCAGTTCTCAAAAGCAGCTGCACCTGCCCTATATGTCAACATCAGGGTCTGCTGCAGATACTCAAGAAGAGGGCTGGGTTTCACACAACTGGCCTCACTGAAGCTGTTTACTTTCCAAAGAATCACAATAGCCAAGCTGCATTGCCAGCCCATAGAGCTTTTAGGCTCCAAAAGCTGAGCACCTGGTCTGTATGTCCTCAAGATTATCTACCGACTGAGTCAGCAAGATGCAGACTCATTGGACTCCATCACATCTCCTTGTGGTTGTGACTCTGAAATTTCCAGGATGTTTTTTGACTGTCTGTTTTACACATAAATACATGATCCCTTGTGGGGTTGTTGGGAGGTTATAGGGGGAGGGCATGAGGGTAGGGTCAGGGAGTAATGAAGGGGTCAGGGAGAAACTGTCAGTTTATTTCCTTTCTCTGGCCTTGTGAAACTGCACCACAAGTTTTTTGCCATATTTTTAGTGCCATTGCTGGTTTTGGACCATAAGAAGACACACACTTGTTTTATGTTTACAGCAACTTTTTTTCCCTCATAGATTACTTATTATTAGTATTGTGTACTCTGACCAGTTTTTGTCCAACCTATAGAATAACTACATCTGGCATGCTCTTTGATAGAAATATGCACACAGGCCTGGAAACCATCATCTTTATGTGTCAAACTCTAAATCTCTTCCGCAGCATCTCTGCACAAGCTTTTGCAAAAGATTGAGTCATAGCTGAATATCTACAGCTGGTCGAGGGTGTACATGCATATGTGCCTGTGAGTCCAAACTCTACCAGTGGAGAGAACTGTTGCCTCAGGATGTTAGTGAGAGCAAATTCACAATAAAAGGCATTATGTGGAAACTGAAAAATGATGTGTCGGAAAGTTGATCTCTTCCATATTCATTTGGGTTAAAAGTTTCTTGTAAATATCACTTACTTTAGGCCATTTGTAAGGGTGTGTTTGGAAAAATAGAGGACTGTTGATTCAAAATTAAAAGGGTGAGTAATGAGAACAAAGAAACATGTCCAGAGAAATGGTAGGACATTGTTTAGATTTCAAAATAAAGAAGAACATTGAGTTCCTTATCTTCATTGCCAAAGTCTGCTACAAAGTTATGCCAGGTACTGAGGGATCATGTTCAGCCTAGAGAGTGAACTCCTCTAAACTTGCTGGGCAGTCATGCTCATTTACATTCAGACAGCATTTACAGGGAATCAGCAAAGCAGCCAACATGATATTGCTCACAGACACGTCTTACCTGCTGCACCACATTTCTGGCCATGTTATCTATTAGTACATCAACGCCACTCTTTCTGTAGTGTGAGTGAGCTGACATTCATCTGTTGCTGTTAAAATAACCATTGTATGCTTGTTGACTGTTCCCGTTGTAACTAAACTACTCTAAATGTTGATCTTGAAAATGTACTTTATGTTAAAAAGCATCTAGGCTCTTATCATCCTTTAATTTGTGGCAACAACCTCCATTTGTGTTGTCCCTTGTGCCATGAACTAACTGTGTGCACAGGGGGTCAGGGAGAAACTGTCCGTTTATTGGTAGTTTATTGTTTATTTGGTAAGTAAAGTTTTTTTTTAATAGAGATTGGTAAGTTAAATTCATTGTGACAAAAAAGATATTTTAACAAAAGAAACAAAATAACATTAATACTTATAAGCAGAGTGATGACTAGCCACATTAAAATTATCTACAGTTTTTCTTGATTTTCTAATTCCACAATTCAATTATTGCTCAGTGAATGTAAAGGTACATACCAGCAAAAACAAGTCATTTCAGTTTTAGTGTGGCCCACCTCTGTGTATAGCTTGACTCCACAGCTGCAAATGTGCTATGGAAAACAAACAGTGAAGTGCAGCTGGGCTCCTCAAGATAGTAAGTGGGGAATTTTAATCCCCCCACCCCCCTTTTTTTCCCCTTTGGCACCAGTCAGATTTATTTGGTCATAAAGAAAGGAAAAGCACCCCACCATCTGAGAGGGATTGAGAAGGAAGAGTGCAAATTATTGCCGAACCCCTTGTTAGAGACTTAGAAACAACAGGCCAGGAAATGAATCCCCAATAGGTCAAAGTGCTCAAAACACAGCGGAGGCCAATTAAGTGGGATAGTGACACATAACTGGGATACCTGCACAGTTCTGATCATGTTCTCATCCTTGTGTGAGAACTGAGTAAATAACTGTGGTAATATTCACAGAAACGGTTCTATCATTATGAGGCATAAATGCATTACAGCCAAGGGCCATCTTACACATGTCTCTTATGTGGAGTGTGGAGTTGTAGAGTGTACATAGAAAACAAAACTACTCAGAGATCCTAAAACCATTTCCAGCTGTCACATCCCTGTACCAGTCTAACTCCTAACCTGGTATGACAGGGCAAGGCGAGATGAGGGTCAGGCTGTGAGGAAGATTCATGACATGTAACTTAAACTAGAAACATTATATCCATAACTGCCTGTGGTTGAAAAATGAAGATGTCTATTTGCTGTGTCTTTTGTCACTCATGTAACCTCCATCACTCTCTCATCTTTCATTAGACTATAAAAATCCTGCTTCAAACAATACAAGGGAAAAGAATATTGAAACACTACAAATAAGTAAAGGTGGACTGCATCTAAATGCATTTACTGAAGTAATCTCATCCAGTACTTCGATATATTTCTGCTGAACTAAGTCACACACATGCTCAACTTGGTAACCAAGGATTTAGAGGCATCTAATTTAAAAAAAACAACACACATTAAGATTAAACAATCCAACAATTTCTTTTTGGTTGGTAAAGTAGTAAAGTATAGAGTATCGGCAAAATCTTTTTCCAGCCATCCATCGGCACTATCCATTAGCAAGAATAAACCATGCTGACAGCTGGTGAAGCAGTTATGTTATAGGAATCTATTCACTGAGTTGGTGCAAACATAGTGGAGCAGAAGTCCATTTGCTTGAATGCAGATATTCCATAAATGAACTAATCCCTGGTAATTTATCACAGTGTGAAAAAAAGCTTCTGCTTATGTTTTCTCATCCTGTGGTTTGAGTCCCATTAGTGACTATGTTATTAATGCCAATAAAATTCATTTAGAAGCTGTGATACTACTTGGTTAGGTCTAGGACAAACTAGTAGTTTAAGTTGAAATTAGCCTTTCACTATGGTAACCTCATGTAATAAAGCCTTTGTGGTCGAATGCCCCAAAATCCAGCTTCTCCAACATGCCACAGCTCCTCCTCTGTAAAGAGGTTACTCAAGATCTTGGACTCTGGAAGTTTTTTATTTTGTGTTTGTAGTCTAAAATATTGTTTAGTCATGTTAGACAAGGTTTTGGTTTCATGCAGGTTCAGTGGCCTAAAAAGCATCTCAAAAGCATCTCCTCTTGTCTGAAAATTTATAACGTTTATAAAAAAATCTCTGAAGCCAAACAAAGACTGGTGCAGGAGATTGAAAAAAAACACTCTTGGTCTTGTCTCCTGTCAACCATTAAAGGGATTTCAGTTGGCTGCAGTGAAAGTCCTAAAATATTGTCCCATTCCCCTTGAGACAAGTCACCAGACTTTTATGAATGAGTTTACAGATTTATCTTGAAACATCTTAAACAAGTCACTAAGTACTCAGTTAAATGCAGCATTTACAGTAAGCATAACTCCAAGCTGCTGGGATAGGCTCCAGCAGACCCCCGTGTATAGGATTAAGCATGTATAGAAAATGGATGGATGGACTCCAAGTCATGACTTTTGACTTGCTGGAAAAATTAGAAATATAATAAGTATATGGATGTGTGAATATTTCCAATCCTAATACTATGTTCCATTTACCTCAGAAATCAAGATCTAAACATCAGACTAAACATTGCTGCTGTTAATCAGTGTTAGCAATATTAAGTCATAACATTGATTTACTAATTAGCACATACAAACAGAGTAGCCATGTGGACAGGTAAAACACTTGCTGTTGTTGCTGAGATTGTGTGGATTGCAATAAGACAAATTACAAAAAAAAAAAAAAAGGTGCAGAAATGAGCAAATAGAATGCAATGCAGAAATCATCTGGAATACTACTCAAAGCTCCAGTTTGCTCCATGAAAAAGATAAATCTGTCCCCAGGAATACCAAGGGAATAGCATGTCTACTCATCCCATTCCTTTAGTGCACAGAGACAGAGGACAAGCTGCAGGCCCCCAGAGCTCCTGAGTTCAATGTACAAACAAGAAACAAGACTACAGTCAGAACTCTTAGAAAATATACTCCACATAAAAAACTATTTTCACAAAAAAAAACCCCCACACACATGCAAAACTCCAACGGACATACACATAGCTGAAGCTGCTGCCAGTTAGTGCTTTATGTTGCTGCAAGAAAGGAACAAGATGTTTACTTTAGAGGCAGAATGGTGTGTCTGCTTAATTATCCTAAACTGTTTGTTTTTCTGAAATGACATATTTATTTAGACTGTGAAAACAGGATTCATCAGGCTCCTCATGTTATATTCTTTTAAATTGTCACTGTAATCAGAAGAACACATCTGCTCCATGTCACCGCCAGTGTTTCAGCTCCATCTGTGGTCAAAGCATAACATTTGTATGGTGCAAACACACAATATAACACAACTGGCCCTGTCCTGTGTGTTTTTCTTTCTTAATAAGCCTTAGCCTCTGTTTGCTGCTCAGATTGAATTTCCCAGTTCTGCAAGGGAACACATGTGGATGATCCATTAAAAACATGCAAAGAACGCACATCAGGAACAGAGCTCAAAATATGAACTGAAGGCAATCAGGATGTCCACGATGAAATACTCAGCTGGAGCTTTGTCCTGATGTCATTTCCTGAAAGTCTTGATAATGACTTGGATTTCAAATAAGAGACGGTGTGACAAGAGTGGATGATAAAAGAGGCTTTTTTTAAGTGTTTTTTTTTTCTTGGGAGGGTTTGTGTGCATGTCCATGTCTGTGTGTGTGTGTGTGTGTGTGTGTGTGTGTGTGTGTGTGTGTGTGTGTGTGTGTGTGTGTGTGTGTGTGTG
>JAOWBL010000024.1:8665361-8679809 GCA_028564865.1 Zenarchopterus dispar | reverse complement strand
TATATAGTTTCCTTCATAAATCAACATTAAAATCAACATTAAATAGAAAATCGAATAAATAGATTTTTATATCTTAAAAAATAGAGATTTTTTTATATCTTTAAAATAAGATTTAAGATAAGTCATAATTTGAAACTCTTAGGAAATCACGAACATATCCTCAGCGAAGTAGTAGAAGAAATTAAGAATTAATTACATATCTGAAAATAAAATTAATTCTGGAAGTTCAAGGCAGATTTGGAGCCAACATAGTTGTATGTCATAATACTCCTTTCCTTTTTATTACCGATGAGAACTAAAAAATGTGTGGCAATTCATTATTATATAATTTATATGACTTAAATTACAGAATGCTACGTCGAACAGTTGAAAAGGCATTTGAAGTACAGCTGTTGAAATTTAACACCTGCAAACAATCACTTCGTCACTTGTAAGAGAAGTCTCGCGATACACAATGATTGCCTGGTATAGAGAGGATAATTCAGAGGAGAGAAAGAGAGCAATATATCCCGGTTAATTCATAGACTGGGATGGGGAAAGAATAACAGAGCATACGGTTTGTCGTATTTATCACAGGAGAGCTTATATTATACACACATTCACGTGGTTTCTTGATTGTGCGTAAAGTGAGGTTTGAAAGTACGTGGCCACAGACTCCAGATTGTATGTGTGCAGTGCCAACTATTAGCTGACAGGCTAACTAGCATAGCCATTGAAGCAATGGCGTTGAAAAGAATTCAGAAGGTGAGTGTTTATTTTCTTTATTTGTCAGACATCCTTTGTAATACGTTTCTTTTTCTCAGTGTGGCACAGTTTGTAAAGATGGCAGTTGTGTATTGCATTTTAAGGTCAATTTAGCCAAACCGGCTTGCTCGTTGTGCTCCATTTTAAAATTATTCAAAGACAAAGACAAGCTAACCACCGGTGGCCGTTTTTGGTGCATTGCTACAGTAACGTTGGCCTAATAAATTAACCGTACCGTTGTTTGGAAGGTCACTATGTTGATGCCTTAAATATTTGGTTTTTTTTATTTGAAACGTTGCTAAGCACCCCGCGAGTAATGGACGAAAAGTGTTTTTCGTTTGTGTAACAAGTCAGGTCCACGTTTGGTTAGCACTAATTGCTAACGTTGGATGTTTGGTCCTTGGGTTGATTGGTTGGGATGCTCGGGACTTGCTATTAAATTACTATCACCCGTCTTTATCCTTCTAGTCACTCACACTGCGCTTAAATGACAGCTGCTTGATGGTTGCCAAAATTGAACCCTAGAGTCAGTTGCCATATATGGAATGGGAAATGGGGCACTGGATCAGGCCATGGTGTGTATTTATATAACAGAATAGATTGGCTTCTCTTCAAGAGATGTTAAATAACGGGTTTGTATTTCTGTATAAACATCTACTGTTTTGGTTTTTGTGCTCCTTATTGTTTTATATATAATGTTAAAGGAGTTTGGTTACTTGCATTCATGGTTGAGTTCAATAAAATTAACATACTGTAGAGCTTATTGGTTGCTTTTAATCAAGGTTTTCATTTACGTAGTTCAGATCTATGCACTAAGATTACAAAAGTTATTAAAAGGCAAATACTCTATAACTATCTTTAGTCTAGGCAACTGTCGTTTGGGACTGTTGATTCAGAGATATGTTGGACATTGAAAGGACATGAAGAAGTAACAACCTGGCTATGATTTAATGTTGAACCTTTACCCAAAGCTCTGCTGATTTATTAATCAAGGTTCAGAAATGCACTCAAAGCCATATGTATGTGTGAAATCATTCTTGTAGCACTAGTTACATGTCTACTGCTTTCATCCCATGGCATCTGCTCTTTATTTTGATTCATTTACCTTCTGTAATTTGTCACATTCTGAGGATTTAAAATGGATACTCAACTGCTGTGGACACATTGGTTTTAAGTAAAATGGAAAACTACTTGTAGAATATCATATGCATAAAAAAGTATACATAAGATGGAGCACTGATGGCACTGAACTAAAACGAACATTACATAAAATATATAATACATAAAATATCAAGGCAATTACTTTGGAAATCTTATATTTTTATTTATATTATTGTTAATCATGAGTCAAAATTAATTTAACTTTTTTTACCTTTTTTTAGTTGCTTAATTAATGAACATTTCCTTCTGCATATTAAATCTAAGTCTGGTTCATATGTGTTTGTCTTGCCTTCAGGAGCTGTCAGACCTGCAGAGGGACCCTCCTGCCCAGTGCTCTGCTGGACCAGTTGGAGATGACTGTAAGCAGATGAGTGATATGTCTAAGCATAATATATTGTATTTATAATTTATTCATCCACAGTTATGATTGATTTTTGTGTGTGTTTTGTGTTTGTTTTTTTTTTTCCCCCTTATCTCTCTTTTCCCCCCTCAGTGTTTCACTGGCAAGCGACAATAATGGGTCCGGTAAGTCAGGTGCTACCTTTAATTAATCTTCACTCAGCTGACATATAATTGGAAAAGGGTAACAGACTATGCAGTTGTCTCTTTTCTCACCTGTTTTTATTTTTATTTCAACAGAATGACAGTCCATATCAGAGTGGGGTGTTTTTCCTTACCATTCACTTCCCGACAGATTATCCCTTCAAACCACCAAAAGTAAGTTTCCATTTCATGTGTTTTTATCTCAGTTTTGATTCATTAAGTTTATTGTTTTGAACACAATTGGCTGTACTTTTTTTTTTTTTTCTTTTTTTTTCTCATATTTTGGCACAGGTTTCATTCACAACAAAAATTTTCCACCCTAATATCAACAGTAATGGAAGTATTTGCCTGGATATACTGAGATCACAATGGTCACCTGCACTTACGGTATCAAAAGGTAAACTTTGATAGAGTTACATTTATATCTTGACGCTTTAAAAATGTAAAGATTGTTATTCAGATTTATTATTACTAAAAAAATATATACCAAATCTGTAGCTTTTTAGTTCATGATGATGGAATACAGTTGGAGCTTTTCTTTTTTTGAGCCTCCTGATTTATAAGATGAACATATTACCCAAAATGCAAACATATTTGTTTATAGCATGAAAAGTATACCAGTGAAGCCAAGGCCCTCGTGTCCATATGATTGGCTATTGTTTCACAAACCAGTGGATTTTTAGTCTCTGAATTCACAGATGTGTTGTGAATTGTCTGTTTTTAAATCAGGCATGCACAGTCTATAAGACAAACATTCACTTGGAAAAAGCAGACATATTCAGTCATCCCCAAAACAGCCTCTATACTGTGAGTCAAATGGCTAGCTAGCGTGTGCCAATTTGCTGCTTATTGGCCACCCAAGAGTCTTTATGTGGAGAGACAGGCAAAGTATGGACATTTATAAAATACCTGTCTCACAGGAAAGTATCTTTTAAGTGGTCAAAGATATGCATGAAGTTTCCAAATTAATTATCCACATTATCCTTCTGATAGCAGTGGACTTGCGAGAAGTGAACACTTGCATGTTCCACCAGGTAGTGTTGTCCACCCTCTTTATTAGCTTTGATTGTTAGCTTTGGGTCTCGTCACAGAAGTAAATGCATAAGTGAACAGTGTTCTGGAATTATCTTTCCACAAAAAAAAAAAACTTGTAGCAAAATCCAGCTGCTACAGCCATGAACAACAAACTAACCCTTTGCCTCATTGCAGTATTGTTGCTGACTTCTTCAGACAGACAACTTGGTTCCCATTAAAAATCCCTTATGTGTTGAATTATAGTTGTAATTTTCCCAAATTACAGTGCAGCAGATTAAATTATATAAATCTCATCCATATTAGACATTCAGTTCCTTGTTGAGTGGGCTTTGCTTCTTAAGGACATGACATAATCTCGTAACACATCAAGTCAATTTACTCACTATCTTGATGCATTCCTCCACAGTATTATTGTCCATCTGCTCTCTTCTTTGTGATCCCAATCCGGATGACCCCCTGGTACCAGAGATTGCTCATACATATAAGGCTGACAGGGAAAGGTGAGTAGAACATATGGCCATTTAAAACTAGCTTCAGTTGAAATCACTGTACTAACTGTTACTATCAGAGATAAACTCTTTAGAAAGTTTGCAAGTGAAGCTTGAAACCAAAGTTGTTTTTTTTTTTTTGTTTTGTTTTTTTTAAACAGGTACAACAAGTTAGCAAGAGAATGGACACAGAAGTATGCAATGTGAAATCAAAATACAAATGAGAACAAAGGAAAAAATACAAAGGATTTGTAACTTGAGGCAAATGAGCAACAGAGGAGGAAAAAGAAACTACAGCCCATGTTTTTGAGAAGGAAGTCATACAATGACATACAGTGCCACCTAGCTTTTCCTGTGCTGAGCTACTACCATGCTGTCCTTCATGACTTGTGTGGATCTGCTGAGCAGTACCTGATGGACTCCTTAATGCACTCCCATATGGAATATTGGAATTACTTTAGTCCCACAACACCACACCTGGACTTTAAACTGTTACTCCTGTTATTGTGATTATCATTGTTTCTATTAATGTTTCATGTTTTGTGTTGAGTCAAATTCTTGTGCTACTATGATACAAAATGCTCAGATTTGCCCTTCATTCATTTCAGAGGTACAGTCTATCTTGTCGTTGTTTCACCGTGTATTTTAGAGGCCTTTCTGTGTTACATTTTTAGTACATGTACAGTTGAGACAGAATGTTTCCTGTTGAACACAAAATGGTGCAGTGCCATTACCAGCAGCTTACCTGTTGGCACTTGCTGTCTGCCCTGAGAAAATGTGAAATCTCTAAAAAGGATTGATCTGTATTGTCCACTGCAATAGAAAGATTAAACAGTATTCAGCCTTTTTGATGACACTGGAAAGCTCCAAGCAGGGTCGGATTTGCATTTATGGGGACTCCATTAGGTGAATGCTCATTTTCTTACACATGCTGTCTTTTCCCTTCCGTCTGGTATAAGAAACCATAAATGGCTTGTATATTTATTGCACACAAAATACTACTGTTGTCCAATTTATTTGTGTTGTGTAGCTACATACACAGCTACTGTAATCTGTGGCACAAAGCTCAGCTGCTGTGCCACCTCCTCAGTACAGTTACTCAGGTATCTAACCACATCATCAGCCTTGACCTACATTGATCCATGGTGAAAATAATGATCAGGGCCCATAATATTATGGGCCATCTATTATTAGAAATTGTCTATTCAAATAACTTAGTCAGCATTTGCATATGCAGTATGATCAAAGATGAGCCTCTTGTTGTACTTGGACATGCTGCATTTAAAAGGTACTGTTATACCCTCCCCAGGTCTCTTTACTAAGGTTTTCATTTGTTGAACAAAACCAAGTCACAGTTAACAACTTTTCAGTACTGTTGAAATATATGTGCTGTTTTTCTGAAATTAAATGGCCTTTGGTTTTAGGTGGTATCCCATGTGCTAAAAATGAGAACTTAAAAACTTGACATTTTGCAGAACCTCGTCATTTGAAATGACTGTGAATTTAGTTATCCGAGAACAAATGCAGTAATTTGCTCTTTCATTTGCTTTAACAGCTCACATGGAGCTTTGCATTATGTTGATATTCATAAGTGGTTCTGCATTTTTTTTCCTCCAAGAAATTAAAGTACAAATTGGTTGATACATTTGACTTTTTGTGTTGTACTTCAAGTTTTAGTTTTAGGCTCTTTTTTTTTTTCTCATTTGTGTCACAAAAATCAAATGAGATTGTGAAGTGTCATAATGTGCTAGTTTTATCATTACCCATTGTAACTGCTGGAAAAAGTAGAAGATAGTTGTGATTTTTTTTTTCTTTTTCTTTTTTGAACACAACTCTGTGCACAGATGCTGCCAATGTAAAGGGATTTTTGGATATTATGAGGAAGATATTCTGTTGCTGAGGGATCATTGAATGGAATTATCCAGAAAGGAAATATAATTAAGCATGATGGAGTTTAAAAACTAATTGTAGAATTAACATTATTTAGGCAATGAATGTAGATTTTCATCATTGTTAGCTGCTGTAGAGAACCTAGTGAAAACAAGTCCTAAAATAAAGTATACGCTAAAGTGTTTTGAAATCATATCCTGTAAATGCAGTAAAGGCTTTGCTGCAGCAACTTCTTTGTATGGCAACTGACTCACTCCCTGTGTACATTATTTATCTGTCTCTTTTGTTTTTGAGTATCTTCCAGTTGTACGATTGAATGCAGCCTCAATTCATGATGTGACTGATTTATTAACTTCTCTTGTCCAGTGTGCTCAGTAGAATTTAAATAGGCAGCTTGGCATGCTTTGCACTCTGAAGAACCTTCTCACAGCCATTTGCCAGATATCAGGGATTTCGTTACAAATCACCTGCCTAACACCTCAAACTAAAATTCTAGCCTTAACCCCCATTTTGTATATTTAAAGGGTGTGTCATAAACTGTAAATTTGCTATCAGGGCTGTATCACCAAAATGGGCAATTCATCTCATTAATAGACATGGAAACTTGCTTAAACAGTGCAAATATTTGGCTTTGTCTGAATGCAGGACCAGCCATCATGCATCTTAAGATGTGAAGTAAATTTGCTTCAGCTACCATCTTGACCCTACACATTTTCACATAAACAAGATAACTATTGACTTGTTATAAGAATAAAACTCATCTTGGTTTATCACTGTCTGCAATTTTTTTGTGTGTCTGTGTGTGCTTCAAAATGTCAAGGGGAAAAGCACTACTCATGTATTCACCATGTTGATGGAGGACAAGAGCGTTAGAAAGACTTGATTCAGCCAATAAATTACAAAAAAAAAAAAAAGGACCTCAGTTGCGGCCTTGAATTAATATTAACATGTTCATATCCAGATGGAAAGGTAGTAACAAAATTGTTACTAGAAGCAAACGATAAGGACCTCTATATTCTCTTATACTTTTCATTTTTGAACTGGGGTGTCTGTAATAAGTTTTTTGTTTTGTTTTGTTTTTATAAAACATCTGTGGATAAATGAGTAAATAACACTACAGTTTAACTGTGAGCTCTGAGCAGGAGTGTATATTTGATATAAATTTACCAACGAGTTCTGCTGCGGTGCTAACGGTACAAAATCATCGCTGATGGAGAGATGCTAAAATTCATTTATTGGTCTCCATGATAAACTGGTTAATTTAAAGATCACTAAAATATGATTTTGATGTGGTTCATTATTGAGTTTGCAGAAACCGAATACTTACTCAGGATCCGTGCTTCCGCGGTGTCACGATATCACAAATGCAGGATACCAGTGGCCACCGCTGAAGCCTCTTCCCGCAGCTGAAAGTCAGCAGCATCGTCGCCACTCCTCCTGCAGGAAGGGCGCACCCCGGATAGCTAGCTGGCTAGCTGTACTCAGCCAAACGATGGCAGTCAACCTCAGCAAAAATGGCCCGGCAATAACAGCGGCCTTTAAAGAAGTAGTGGATGAAAAATCCAATACCAACTGGTAAGAAGCAACATTTTTAGAGCGGCGTTAGCTCTTTACAGGTGGGCTCGTTAGCGGCGGTATTTGCTAGCTTTAGGTCAGTCGTCAAGTAAGTTAACCTTATGTTGGATAAACTTCATCCGCAGCCTACAGTTAATGTTACTTTGTTTATCACACTATCCTTGTACTTGCTGAATGAGAAATACCGTTTTGTCAAATTTCCTTCCGTGAAAGCCTATTTTATTCAGTTTATTTCAAGTAATGTCTGCAAGCGTTAAAGGCGTGCTAACACAATAGGTTGTAACATCGTTAATTAGCTAATATTGGGGTACCCTGAATAACTAAGGTGGTTTATTTGTAATTTTAGCTTTTGTTGACTGATATCATTAGATTGAAAAGGGTAGGTAGCTAGCTTCATCAGCCACTTCCTGGTAAGATATCAGAGGTTAAAGACGACCAAATGTGTCACAGACAAATCCAGTCACTTCCTCTTTGTGCTGAATAACCTTATGAAGAGGTTAATGTCTTGAAGGTAAAACCTGTTGACAGCTGCAGTGTTTAATCGTGACCTTAATTAATTCATACAGGAGCAATTGTTCAGGGAGGCCCTCCTGTATTCCTTCTGGAAATATCTTTCACAAATGTTGGCCTTTCCTCACTCACTCGTAGACATTTTATAGCCAAATTCAGCTGTCTACTCATTATTATTATTATTATTATTATTATTATTATTATTAATACAACTATTATTATTATTACTACTATTACTATTATATTTTCTGTTAACAGAAAAAGCAGGAAAGAAAGAAGTAATGTTGCATTGAGTCACTTCAGAATTGGCAAGTTTCACTTCTGAAGTGCCACATATGGTGTACAGAAGGGAAGCAAGTGTATTTTCTAATTTTCAGTTTATTAGGGTTGTAAATTACAAGTTTCATCACAACATATGACATCATTTAACTAGAATATAATTTGATGTTTGCCAGTATCACAAAGTCTGCATCTGCACCATGCAATAATTTGGTTTGTTCCAGAAGATACTGATTAATATGAGACAATATTACATGTAAATTAAACAGTCATTTCCATCCAAATTGAATTGCAATAATTAAGTAAAATTTCATTTTACCGTTGTATTCATGAGTTCATGGGACTGTTAAAAACAATATGATCCTATAATGAACATAGATTACGGAAGGTCACTTGATTACATGTGTTGATGTCCAATGGATATTTTCATTTTGTATTGATGCTATGAGATTGTTCATCATGAAATTGATGAATTGATCGATTATTGGATCATTACACCCTGAGAATGTACTGGATGCACTTAACCACTAGCATGACGAGTAATAAATTATACATTTGCAAGCACAATTTTCCTTGTTGTGGTAAAAAAAAAAAAAAAAAAAGATATAACATGAAGTTTTTCATAGGTTCTGTGTATGTAACACTAATGGAAGCTGACATTCAGTGGAGTCATACAGTGAGCACAAAAAGGAGAAGCTTATCTCTCTTTTTTTTTCTTTTTTTTTTTTTTGCACTTGAGTTGCACCATTTTGTCAATGTAGTCTGATTTGAAGCTTCCTTATTTTCAGACATACTCATAAAATGTTCCTTCTCTAACAGCATGCTTTCTCTAAACTCCAACTGAATTAGTTTTGTCATAATATGTATTTGTGACTTATACACAGGGTCTTGCCTGTTGTATTGCAATAATACTTTGGTCATACATTTGTACATTTATAGCTGTAACTGACATTTAGCTTCCAGCTCATCCAAACCCTGACACACTTATGTCCACAACAGTCCACAGTATCCAACTGCTTATTAAGATTATCTAACATGTTCCCACTTTTTGAATAGATTTAAGACTAAATATATTCCAAAACCTATTTCTTGCTTCAACAAGGCAGACACCTAAAGAACACAGAGTTAAACACTTTTTCATATTCTTCCATTTTAGCACTTTCTCATTGGAAGTTCTCCAGTTGTATCTGGGAGTTTAATTTAATTACATCTGCGATTCATCCATCTATCTTCAACAGCTTATCTGGGGCTAGGGTCTTGGGAGCGGTAGCCTAAGCAGGGAAGCCTAGACTTCCCTCTTCCTGGTGACTTCTACCAGCTCTGGGGGAATACTGAGGCATTCCTAGGCCAGCCAGGAGACATAAGGTGTTTTTAGATCCCATTATCTCTGGATGAAGAATGTGTGTTTTGCATGTGCTGAGCAATGTCAATGCAAGGTGTGTTATTGCCTCTCCAGTACCTGAAGCTGAGTTGAGAGGAGGGAAGATGACTCTGGAGGTATTGAGTGATGCTACCTGATGTCTTACTGTCTGTTCAGTTGGCCTCTCTGGGTTCATAAATATCAGAGTAGTTGACTGATGCAGGAGATGGAACAGATGGTGAATCCACGCTGAATAACAACAGGATTTATGTATCAAGTTCCCCAAATCATGTTGCATAAATATGACCAGTGATCTCTCTCTGCCACTGTTGCTGTTGTGTTCGTTTAACACAAATAACTTCGTTCTAATGCTCTACAGTTTAATTATTCAAGTTTTGTGTCTTCCAAAGCATTTTAGTCTGTCATTTTAGTAGCCAGTTGGAAATTATGATTCTGTAAAATGCTGACTTATGGCATCCACCATTCTGAGGATGAGGAACTTGTGGCTACCGTCATCTTGTCATCAACAAATCCCACCCACAATCTGCCACCCGACATCAACCCTGTTCACATTAGACCTGACCCACTATTAAGTGTAGCCTAGGAGGTGAGTTATTTGCAGGGCCAGCTCAACACACCACCCCATGTCAGTTAATGTGAAAAGGACAGGCAACATGCTAATGTATCTACCAATGTAAAAGGGGCTTTAGTCCTTCTAGCCCTCCCCAGAGTCTCCTCCCAGTGTAACATGCTCGGAAAACCTCACCAGGGAAGCATCCAGAAGGTACCCAGATACCCAAGCTAGCTTGTGTGGGTCTTCTCAATTCATGGATAACTGAGCTTCTTGCCCTATTACTAAGGGAGAGCCCAAACACTCTGCAGAGGAAACTATTTTCTGTCCGTGGAACAGTGGACCAGCTCTACACCCTCAGTATGGTCCTGGAGGGGGTATGGGAGTTTACCCAACCAGTCTACATGTGTTTTGTGGACCTGTAGAAGGCATTTTTATCATGTCCCTGCCTTGTAACATCCATCCATTCTCTGCCCGCTGAATCCATGTCTGGGTCACGGGGGGTCTACTGGAGCCAATGCCAGCCCATAGCAGGCGGTAGGCAGGGGTACACCCTGGACAGGTCACCAGTCCATCACAGGGTCACATATACAACGAAGAACCACGCACTCTCACACTCATACCTATGGGCAATTTAGAGTTGTCGCCTTGTAATATTTTAAAGTTATTTTTCACAATACTTGTCATTATCATCTCCAAGGGAGAAAACATGTCCATCCTGGCACAACAAATTACAGTTACCATTTCACTTTTCCATCAACCCATCCATTGTCTATACCTGCTGAAACCTATTCCTGCCTCCAGCAAAAGGGCAAGAGATCCACCCTGGACCGGTGGCTAGTCCATCAAAGGACCACATACAGAGAAATGACAAAGTGTTTTTAATTAAATTAAGAAAATTCAGTGAAATCTTTATTAGTGTGGTAGCAAGCAGTCTTTAGAAATTACTAACATGGCTGATTTTTTTTTTTTTTTTAAGAGATTACAACTGCAGCAGTGTTTATACTACTTCACCTGTAAAATGTATCATGTGTAAAGAGGACTAAAGTGTCAAAGATGCTTATAATAGGTTTACAAAACATGTCGTAAGAGAGAAATGATGTTTATCAACTCAGGTGTTTTAATGCTCATATAATGTGGTGTGTTTTTTTTTGTTTTTGTTTTTTTTTCTACAGGGCCTTGTTCACATATGAGGGAAACAGTAATGACATCCGCCTGGCAGACAAAGGAGGTGAATAATATGGAGTTTAATTTAACAAGTGCATCAGCAGTTTTAGCTTAGTTTTAGTTTAGATTTAGTCTTAGTTTTTGTTTAGAGGTGTTGACTTACAGATAAACAAAAAAATCTAGGATTATAGAATCAACACTGCTTTGTTTGCAATCAACACTGTCAACACTGCTATACAGAATAAAGCACCTTCATTCTTCCTTTAAATTAATTAGAATTAGAAAAAAGAATGAGAAAGATGAAGGTGCAAACATCCAAAACAAAGCGTGAGACAAAAGTGAAAACAAAGTGAACTTTACCTGCAATTCTGTTTCATTTCAGTTAGCTCAGCATTGTAAATTTAGTTTTAGTTTAGTTTTATAAAAATCTTTAGTTTTTTTTTAAATTTCAGTTTACTGGATTGTTTTTTTTCACAGTTAGGTTCAGTTTTAGTTTTCTTTAATGATAATAGCTCTAGTCAGCATAGGGTTTCAGTGCCGGAATATCTTCACAAAAGAATTGCTTGCATCTGCTTTCTAAACCCATCATTTTCAAGGGGGAAAACATGTCCATACTGGCACAAGAACACATAGTAGGCATTTAATTTTTCCACAATGTTTATGCATCAGATGGAGGACTGGACGAGCTGGTTGAGGAGCTTAACAGTGGAAAAGTGATGTATGCTTTCTGCCGGGTCCAGGATCCAAACTCTGGCCTGCCCAAATATGTTCTCATCAATTGGGTTAGTGCTACAGTCAGTCAATGTTGATTTAATTGTATTTTCTGTGGTGAGCACTCTTGAATCTGAAGATGTCATTTGTGTTTCAGACTGGTGAAGGCGTAAATGATGCCAGAAAGGGAATTTGTGCAAATCATGTCAGCTCCATGGCCAATTTTCTCAAGGTACTAGTTTTTGAGACTACTTTAGATACAAATTTTAGTTTTCACAGTATAGCAGCTAACATAGGGTGATGCCTAAGGTGTGGTAATTAGTGTACTCCAAAAAAAACTGTATACCATGTGGCTATGTCTTTAAAGTTGTTAATGCATATGCATTTTTTTCTGTTTTCCCTTAACTGTAGTGTTTTCTGCCTGTTTTTTGCATGTAAAATGTCTACAGATCTACAAAACAATGTCTGCATTAACCTTAGCCATTCACTTCCATTTCAGAAAGTGTTTCTGAATTGCTTAAAACCTTTTGTGAACCAATGTTTTCTTACTTGACATCAAAGTTTAATGCAGTTGTATAATACCTAGATACTTTTTCACTGTGCAAACTATGCATAAACATATGATTTTAACTACCCATTTTTGAACAGAATGAAGTCGGCAACAAAGTACACTAAGGGATTTTTTAGACACACAAAACCCCACATATTCATATCATACTCTCTCTGAACTGTATTTGTAATAAGTAATGCATCAAAGAACTGAGAGCATTTTCTGAAAGCATATGCTTTGCTCAGAGTTTGTCTTGAAAACAGGCTTAGTATGGGTGCTTGAAATTTTTGAGAATGCTTGAATTTTAACATTGTGCTTTCAAGGTTTGAAAAGTGCTTGAATATTGGATAGGGGTTGAAAATGCTTAAAACTTTAACTTTCTTAAACAGCAGATAGTTTTCACACTGAATAGTTTGCTGGTTGGTCAAAAGAAATACAATTATTCTGATAGCCAAATGATTCTCCCTGGACATTTGCTTGCAAAATAATCTGGCAATGCCACTTTTTGCATGTCATTAATGACACTTATTTATGAAATGCATAATGAACGCAGTCAAGACAACAATAACCTTAGTCATTTACTGCACCTGAAAACGTATGCAAATGTTAGCTCAAGACATTCCGTCAAAGCAGACTAAGCTCAATAAGTACTCAACATTTTTATCTGTTCTGACAGCTTCAGTTTCTTGTCTTTTAAACTAGTGTCCTTGGGAACACCTGTGGGTTTGACAACTGTGGGTGGCTGTGGTTGATATTCCCTACTGGAAGAGTGTCTTCTAAATATAATCTTCATCATAACGATGAAGTGTATGCAAAGCATTTCTTCATTGTTTTTAAGTTGTTAGGCTGGATATGGAGGATCATTCAAAGTCTTAGGAAGCCCTAGTCGTTTTTTTCTGTCAAACGTTTAATGACATCCATATTTAATTTCCATTTCCAAAGGTCCAATTAGAAAATATATTTGAGCCTAAACAGACTGTAATTCTGATTAATATCATGTTGAACATGTGTAAGGGACAGTTTCCTTCGAAAGAGTTAAGTCTGTGCTTGGTTCTGAAGTAGCTCAACCCTAATATTCTTGGTCTAGACTTCTGAAAATTGTGTGGTTTTATTTTGTGGACACATATCATTATCTAGAGGTGGAGCAATGTGGTTTTTCTCTGAACAATAATTAAAAAAATCGCCAACAATTGGCCAACCAAAGAGTTTGTGCAGTTGTCCATACAATTTCTGACAGATTTTCCCTGAGAGAATTTGTATCCTCAAAGTACAAATCATTCCCTACCATCTGTTACTTAGTTTTACACACATTTATAATTATGAAATTATTATAGTGAGTATGCAAACTTACTTTCTTAATGTAAAAGAGGGATCTAAATTCAAGTAACCTGGATTTCTCAATTTGATATAATATGTAGTTGATTTATAAATAAATTAAAGGAACATATTTTATTTAATGAAATTTATTATTTTAAATTTAACTTCACTTGCCATCAACTGGTAGATGATTTGTTTTTTTTTTTTTGTTTGTTTGGTTTAATCCCTTTTAAAGAATATGTTACTATGTTGTAACATATGTATCATATGTTAGCATCAAGTGGCTGACAGACCTATTCAATAAAATCATCAGAACTGGAAAAATCCCTTCAGACTGGTCCAGCAGTATCATTGTGCCACTATATAAAGGCAAGGGTGACCCACTAGTATGCAGCTCCTATCGAGCCATCAAACTCCTAGAGCAGGCGATGAAAGTCTTTGAAAGGGTGCTGGAGAGAAGAGTCCGGGAACAGGCCACCATTGACATTATGCAGTTTGGCTTCATGCCAGGAAAGGGCACCATTGATGCCATCTTCATCGTGAGGCA
>JAOWBL010000024.1:8645347-8665261 GCA_028564865.1 Zenarchopterus dispar | reverse complement strand
AGAGAAAGGATGAGAAGGAATGGGTCAAGCGAATCACAAAATTGGAAGTAGAGGGCAGAAGACCTGTAGGAAGGCCAGTTACAACATGGAAGGAAGTGGTAGCGAGAGACCTCAAGAAAATGCGACTCGACCCCGTGGTCGCCCAGGACAGACAAATGTGGAGAAGGGCCATACATGAGGCAACGTCCAACCCAGGCAGGCCTGGAAAGACAGGACGCTAAACCGATGATGATGATGATGTTGTAAAGGTCCAAAATTATGTTTTTAAGAGCAGAAGGTTAAATAAAAAATAAAATTTTGAGGACTTATTTTCTCATAAATATGTAATTTACCAGTGCTGGAAAAGAGTACTATTCCTGTAGGAACAAAAATAAATTTAAAAAAAGTTTCTCTCTTCTTGTTTCAGGGGGCCCATGTCACAGTTAATGCCAGAGCAGATGAGGATGTGGAGCCTGAGGTGATCATGCAGAAGGTGGCTAAAGCCTCAGGAGCCAACTACAGCTTCCATAAGGAAACTTCTAGCCGCTTCCAGGACAGCGGTCCGCAGGGACCTGTGGTATGCACTTTTGTTTGTCAGGGAAAGATAAGCAGAGAAAAATAACAAGGCTCTGAAAAGTTGCGCTGGAAAATAACTAGACCCTGCATACATTTGAAATGTTTTTGAGTCTTGCAAACTCAAATATGAAAAGGGGGGATAAATTATGGTCCATTATGGTAAATATATTTTGGGCTTTCTCTAATTATTGTATTTTCTTTATTGTTGTTGGTAATTGTATCTATAAAAAGATTATGTTCCTGTAAAAGTATTAAAAAATATCTAATAAATTTCAAAATGATAAGCAGTGGAACATCAAGAAATCCTATCAATCAGCATCTTATTTAATTTATTATTTTTTCTTTTGGAAAACAGTTTTATAATATTCAAGGAGTTCCAGTGTTAGACCAGACTCTGCTTCAATGTATTTGCGTGTAATAATTAGAGCTATAACTCTATGCTTAATTGTAACAAATGGTCTTTCTCTCTGTAGGGTTCAGTGTACCAGAAAACCAACGCTATGTCAGAAATCAGGAAGACAAATAAAGACACCTTCTGGGCACAGGCAGAGGTATCTTCACAAAACTGGTGTTTAACACTTGCAGAACTAACGAGTGGTTAGATACTTTTTAAATTGCACTGAATCACAGATTCAGTGGACCTGTCAGTTTTGCAAGAGTGTGCATTAATCAAAGGTTTTACACATTTTGCTGTGCAGGTTATCAAAAACAAAATGTAACAGTTTTACTTACTGACAGCTGTAAACCCAGTCAGCACAATCTCTGACAAGGTTTACATCTGTTGTTTGCCTTTTGTTTTTAATATTGGCTTATCCTCACACATTCACGCCGATGCTCACTGAGTGGTGATCATTGCATTGCTTTTTTAAAATTTTATTAATTAGACACTGCCACATAGTTATTTAACTGGTAATGACCCAACATTTGACCTTGCCATCCTTTTCCACTTGTAGAAAGAAGAGGAGCGGCGTCGACAAGAGGAGCGGCGCAAGGCTGAGGAGGAACGGCAGCACCTGGAAAAAGAGAGGAAAGACAGGGAGGCCAAGGAGTCAGCACTGAGAGAGAAAAGAGACAAAGAGAGGGCCTCTCAAATTGAGCAAACGAAGTGGGTTGTAGCTGAATGAAAAGATGCACTCATTTTTAAAAGCACCTATTAAAAGTCTTCAGTAACTGCTTTTATTTTTTCTTCTTCTTTATTTTAATTAGAAAGTACCAGCAGCAGCTTGAGGCTGAAAGTAAAGAGCAGGAAAAGCAACAATGGGTGAGCGTTTTGATCAAGATTAGTCACAAAAATCCTCTTTGAGTAAATGGCTTTGAGATGATACATTGCCAACTGGTGATATGATTAACAGATGCATATTGGTGTGAAATTGTGTAGCTTAATAAATACGTTTTATTAGTTTACACATTTTATCAACTCTTAACTAAAGAAAGTAGAAAATGTCACCAGTGACAATGTCAATCAATGTCAACCTCATCAGGAAGTGCAGCAACAGAACCAGGCAGCTCAGATGAAAGCAGTGAGGAGAGGTGAATCTGTGGACAAGGCTAATGTGAGTTCCCCAAACTAAAAGCACTTTTCTTTCACCTAATCCATTTTTCTTCTTGGCTATATCAAGGCAAGCATTTTCTTCCAATTCAAACCCTTTAAAACTCAGTGGAACACATCTGCTTTCCAGTCTCCTGTAAAGTATTGTTCCATAATACACAATATATAGTCAGAACCCCCCACCCCTGGGGACACTTGCCAGTATAGAAATCACAGTTGTCACCTATTGTTTGTCTTTTTTTTTTTTTCTCACCTTCCTAGGAAGCAGCCTCTCTCATCTCTCAGCGTACCGTGAACCCCAGGGAAATGTTCAAGCAGAGGGAGCGGGGAATAACTCCCGGGGACTCTGAGGTGCCATCTGTTGCCCCTGCTAGTCCTCAGCCAGGTATCACTGTACATAAACTTCTTGTTCAGTCATGTTTTTATCAAATGTGATCATGTATTCTGTGTAAATGGAAAGCTTCTGTAGTCTCTCTGTCAGGAAGTGGTAGGTAATAACAGATCACAGCGCTGTTTTTCAAATTTAAATCTTTTCATCAGACTGTCTGGTTGTCTCATAGTCATACTTAACTTTGTCTGCATTACACCGTCTCTTCCTCTGCTCAGTATGTCTGCTCTTTGTTTTCTCCCTCATCCATTTGTCCGCACATTTTTGGGGTCAATGTGTGTCTCTGCTCAGGGCGTCTTCAAAGCCCTTTTCTGTCTAAGCAAGTGTATGATTCTGAGCGATCCAGCTCACCTCAGCGCCAAGCTTCTTCTTCTGCTGTACCAGCAGACTCCGCCTCTCCTGTCCATGTCACAGGTGTGAGCTTAACACAGACACACACACAAGAAATGCTTAACAAAACATGCTTTTTTCTCATAAAAGCTCAGTGTGTCATTTGTCATTGTCATGCTTATGTCTTCGTCCTCATTTCTTATAATGTTAATCTGGTCATTACCCTTGCTTCTATTTAGTTGACCTTCTGGTGTTTTGAGATTGTCTCGTTATTCATTATGTCTGGTGGTGGTGTTCAGCTTGTGAAGACTTGCAGATGTGTTCCACCCTGTACATACATGTCTGTGCTTGTGTTTTGGATGGTAAGAGCCTGACGTGGAGGATGAGCAGTCCAGGTGTGAGTATGATGAGCAGGATTCAGTGTGCCAGGAGCAGAAGAAAGGTGGGGCTTATTTCACATACATCAGTATAAGCCTTCCCAACCTTCCCATCTGCTTTATTGTAACAGTGTTGCTGTGATTTATTCTTTCGATCTCTCCAGGTGTTTATGCTGGCCCCTGCTGGCAGATGAGTATATCCTCATATGTTATTTTTTTTATTTTCTTTATTCAGAAGAGGCACCGGCTGCTGAGTATGTCAAGGAGACACCCTGTGAAGAAACTGCTAAGGTGAGTGTTTGCTTTTGTTCAGCAAAACCCCACCCTCCCAATCTTATTAGCAAATATGACACATAATTTAATATCATGTATATCCCAGATGGAGGAGAATAATTCCTTCGAGGAGGCAGCAGCAGAAACATCAGATAGAGGAACCTGTGCCAGAGCTCTGTATGACTATCAGGCTGGTGAGTTTTTTTTCTGGTTTTGAGTGTATGAGTGGGTGTCAGTCATCAACTGATCATCAGCTGAACACTTCCTGAATATTGAAAGCAAGTAAACACCTGTTATCCTCCAATGTTTACCTGCATTCAAAAAAATGAAAAAGTTCATTTAACAAAACAAATTATTCTTATGTTGTTAATATTCTGTTTTTAAGTGAAGTTTTCTTGCCTGTTATAAGTTTCTAGTAAAGAGGCGACAGGAAATGTGGCGTGAGAACAGAGGGTATGTCATGCAAACGGGTAGCTGGCTGGAAGTGAACGTTGTGGTTGTGGTATATTCAGCTATGGTTGCGCCCGATCCAATTTCCTTACCTTGACTTCATCATAGTTTTCTGCTTCAGCTCAGATGGTTTTTTTTTTTTTGGGGTTTTTTTTGGTAGGAAATGTAGAAAAGGGTTAAGAAGGTTTAAGGTTCACCATACACTAACCTGAATAATAGCTACTGTAAACTTAAAGTAGGCACAGTTTTTAGAATAAACCAACAAACCATAATATCACACTGTTAAATATGAGACCATCCACATGTACATATGTTAATTATATTCAAGTCTGGGTTTAGGTTACTTAGTATTGCCGTAAGTTAGGGCAATACTAAGTACTCTGTTACTGCTCCATTGGGATTTTAAGAGGCTTTTTTTTTTTTTTTTTTTTTTGGATATTTTTAGCAGGCACATCAGTTTACTTGCATGGCTCTTTTATCACAGAGCCATGCTGTTATGATGCAGTACATGCATAGTCTGGTTTAGCATTGTGTTGCTAAAACAAAAAAAAAACTGTTGTTACAACATCATCATCTGGATGGCAGCAGATGTTACTGCAAAACCTTTACAGATAAGACATTTGCTCTGAACCCAGTGTACTCATGTTTCATCACTGAACACTGAACCTTTTTTAAGGCAAGTACAGAAAGAATATATAATAATAAAACTTAAAATAAATTTTGTGCTGTAAATGAGTTGCTTATCAAAGTATTGTTTATTTGTACTTTACACATCACCCATTTTTTGACTTGACTAATTGGAACTACATTTACTGTTGCAACTCTTGAATTGTTTTTTTGTTTATACCACAACAGTGAATTAGGAGTTCTAATCCAGTGAGCTAAAGCTTTAAAATGTAATTTTTGTTGTTGTTGTTACATTGTTTTGTTGTGTTTTGTTTTAATTAAAAAGAAAACCCAGCAGCTTTTCTCATGTTCATCAAACACTGTTTGTCTGCTGTTTCAGCTGATGACACAGAGATTTCCTTTGATCCTGATGAAATCATCACCGGAATCGAGATGATCGATGAGGGATGGTGGCGAGGGTATGGCCCCAACGGCCATTTTGGAATGTTCCCAGCCAATTACGTGGAGCTTATTTAGGCTCGCGCATACACCGTTCTCCCAGATCATCAAGTAGCAACGCCAGAGAACTGGACAGCAACATCAGGCCTCACAAACAACAGATAAGGTTGAAAAGGATCAAACAAGTCTCCACATTGTGGACCAACAAACAAGAAAGTTATTTCATTAAATTGTTGATGGTTTGAAGCAGCTAATGTCATAGTTTAAGGATTTGTGAAGACCCATCGGCCAACCAAAACTCCTCCAGCTCCTTACCTGCCCCTAGTAGTCTTATAAATGTGATGCAGTGCAATGCAAGTCCTTATTTCACTTCTGAGCATTAATCGCACTTCTAGTACACGTTCCTAGCAAAGTGGTTTTGGTTGTAGGTTCAGGTAGAATTTAGTTGTTACTTGTAGCAATTTCTCCTCTTCATTTCAGGAAAAAAAAAAAACTGTATTACCAGTTAGAGCCTAATTTTTTTTTTTTTTTTTTTGCCTTTTCTATACCGGCAGACTGAATTATCCTTTTTTGTGATTGAACCTTTATCCTGTGTGACTTTCAAGCCTATACTGATCTGACTGTGGTTGAAGTGAAAATTTAAACAGATCATGTTTGCTGTGCTCTGAGTTGCTGATTTCTGTAGGGCAAAGCATAAAATACTCAAGTTCCTTTTTAACTCCGAGTAAATGTCTTTTTTTTTTTTTAATTTCAAGTTCTTCCTCATTTAAACCAGATTTCAACATCCTCTAACTTTTCAGGGACAAGCTGATGAGAAAAACAATCAAGTCAGCATTCATTTCTTTTTTTAAAGTTTGAATTTGAGGTTGAAGTTTAGTTTGATTGTGTAACGGATCTCTTCTAACTGATATTTGATACTATAGTGCCATAATGAGGGGGTATGAATGCAGTAATATTCTCTTACAGGTAATTGGTGTCACTTTAATCCCACACTTGAATATCTCAACAGTAGACATTATGCAAGTTCATTGGTTTTATTGTCAAACACAATTCTTGCTCTTTGAAGCTTTGAGACCAATTAGCAAAAGGAAAAAGTGATCTTATATTTAAAAAAATAAAAGGGCATTGGTATTCATTGTATCATTTATTGTTTCTCCAGAGTTTATTGTATTGCACACATTCTTCATAATAAAATAAATAAGCAAACTGAGAAGTTCTCTTTTTTTATTATTTCTCCAAATTTAGATCATTCAAAAGAATAAACAAATAAAAGCTTGACGTTTAGACCTTGTGGGATTTTCAGGGGTTTAACAGGAACTTAACAAGTACACAGGCTCAGTATTTGTGCTACAGTCAGTTTCCTGGAATGAGGCAGCAGCTGGGGAATTCACCTCAATGCTTGGGTTTCATTTTCACATGAAAATAAGATTTTACTTCTCTTCACATTTTCAGTGAAATCATTGTTCAGGTGAATGAGAAGAGATGTTCTCATGATTGCCCTCTGCACACTTTTATGTTTTTATATCACAGGCTTTTCTGCACATTCGATTACCTTCCTCTAAAGAGATTGTATTTTACTGTTAAACACAGGAAAGTGGTTTTCAGAGCCCGGCATTAAATGTTGGCATCATTTCCACCACCATCATTTTCTCAGCTTGTATTCAAATTGAAACAATGGTTTTGCAATATAAATCAGTATTAGCTTGGCAAGAAATTAATCAACTAATGTAGTTTCAGGATATGTTCCACATCCACCTCCACAACCTAGAAACTACAACTATATTAACTCCCACTGCTGTGCTTCTTTGAATTATTACAAATATAGTCACAAGGGGTTGTTTCTCTTCCTTAAACAGCAATCTGGTTATTCTAGAAAAGTTCAATTTGTAACCTAGATCAAGATAGTGTATCAGTATGGCTGTAATCTTATTTGATGGTTAGATGTTAGCAGATTGGTCCCAGGAAAGTGAGTCACTTCAGATAGAAAACATTTTCTGTGTTGGAATCGCAATATTCTCTCCACACTTTCTCATGTAGATTACACTGCCCTCGCCTCAACCTCATATGTTTATGTCAACGAAACTCTGAAATGAATAGCTGGGGATTTTCTCAGTCTTAAAACCCTTGTTTTTGCTCATCATCTCCACACTCGTTGCTGGCTGAAGAAAACAGAAAAAAAATCTCACAAACGTTCTGCAAAACATACTGATACCCAGAAATATGATTAAGATAATATCTTCAAAATGTGACATAAATTACAGTGCCATGCAGATGACAGCAATTTCGTTGGTATCTTTTATTGATTATTGAAACAGTAGCACATTCTTCCTGAAAACTGATTTTATTAGAAGCAGCTGTCTTTTGTGCACCTGCACCCCTGTAGTATCGGAAAGAGCAAGCCAATAAAATTCAAATCAATAATACTTTGGCAATCCCCAAAGGAAATTACTACTTTAAAAAAATATTTATAAAGGATTTATTGTTAACTTTACAGCAATATTCTAATATGGTGTGGACAGAATTGTTGGTACCCACATTTGTTGTTGATTAGTTGGATTCATGGACATCTGTTATGTTTTAGGGCAGCTTTGCTTCATCTGACACAGATAACCTCGAGTCTATAAGGGACACAGTGACATCTAAAGACTGTCAGGCCCTCCTGAGGTGAACTAGATTATGGCTCCTCCATCAGGATAATGATCCAAAATGGATAAAAGCACCCAAAAATGGCTGATGAGAAAACACTGAACTATAAACTCTGATCTTAGTCTTTGTTGAACAACGATGGAAAGATGTGAAACTGCAGTGCTGAAGAAGACTCCTTTGAAGCAAACTAGAGCAGTTTGTACAGGAAGAGTCAGCTAAAATCGAGACTGCTAACCCAAGCATACAACTAATCATTAAGTTAAGGGTATACATCATTTTTGTCCATGCAATTTTCATTTGTTTTAGTATGTAAAAAAGTTAAATTGAATTAAAAATTAAAAGCTAAGTCTGATGTGTAGTAAACATGGTATAAATATTGATGGATGCCATTAACTTTTATTGCCTTATTTTATTTTTTTAAGTGGAAGACTGGTGATAAATTTGTCCATATCTGTAGATGTATAAGTCTCAGTAGATGTGTTATTTTCCAAGTCACTTTATTTACTAGCTACTGCCTTCCACTAAGTTTTTAATTCTCTTTGGATGATGTCTAGCTGAGCTGATACTTAATGAGTAAATGCAGACCCAGTGTCTTCTACTTGAAGCAAATAATCACAGGCATCCAAGAGCTGTCATCGATATAATTTCTGTCTAAGTTTTGTTTTTGGAGAGAGATGTGAGAGCAAGCCTGGCTTTTTGATTTTTTTTTTTTTTTTTTAAACACAGAAATTAATAAATAAGTTAAAAACAAAAACTTGTTTTGTTTCCATCAGACCCCCCAAAAAAATCCCTTCAAAATCTGGGCAGTGTGTAGATTTTTGGTTATTTTGACATTTAGATGCTAATCTTTTTGAAATGTCATTCTCTATCCGCAACAGATGGAGGAACAGGGCATCCCCCTTTCAAAGAGATCAAAAACATACGAAGGAAATGTGGATAGTGTCAAGTGCAACCTCTTTATTTTGAATCATGACATCTACTAGGTGTGAGAGCCAAAGGAAGATGGGGTGAAAATACAATAAGTTTTAGGCCAGGCTTCAAGTTTAAATATCAAAATATACTTTAAAATGACATTAAACTACAGTTTTTTTAATAGGAAATGCATTAGTCATGTTTAAACTGACTTGAGTGCAACACTTTCCAAGAGCTTACAATCTGAAGACAACTCCCTCTGACTCATAATTGGCAGTTAGGAAACAAATGACCATTTTTCTTTTTCTTTTCTTTTTTTTAACCCTTTACTTGCCACCCACCAATCAAGAAAGCCGTTTCTGCTTTGTCCTGCCATTTTATTTCTAACCAATATCTCCTGGTAATGGTCAGTAGAAACTATTTTAAAGAAGTAGTACACTCTCTCTTCCTTAAAATCTAAGGTCTTAAATCCCTGCAGTGAGCAGCCCATGGTCTCACAAGCTCTTGGAGAGTGTGTTTTTAGCTACCAGCTGTAGTAAGTCAAAACTGCACACACCTGTGCATGTTAGTCCTTTTCAAGTTTGATGAAGTATTATTTGTTTTCTCACATTCAAATCAGAGAAAGTTTTCATTTGCTTCCTTTGATGAATTATACTCAAAAATTGGAAAAAGACTTGGGTGACAAGCTGAATTACGAGCAAATAAAACTGCTTTTGCTCATTTGCAATGATTCACAATGGCTCTCCCATGCTGCACTTATTCTAGGCATCAGATAATGTTTTATAAAAGCAAGTTCATTGTGGTTTTTCACACTTCATGTTACAATGTACAGCATTTTCAATCTAAAAATGTCTCTCCCTTCATATAATTTTAACACCTGCCATGTCACTAAAAGTCCTTACGCTCCCAGAAATACATCTCACAAAGCAGATGTAAATTGACAGTGAGCTTTGCAGTTTTACTTCCTTTATTTAAGAATATATTTTCATGACTAGCAGTTGTAAACATCCAGGAAACATTATGGCGACATTTAGACGCCTTCAGACCTTTATTTGGACATCAAATGAGTGTTGCTTTCACTTCCCCAAATAGAGCAATTTTGCTGAATTTGAGTCCAGTCTGTATGTTTGGAGTGATTATGCTTTTATAATGGGTTTTGGTTTCTGACAAGAAGAACCAGTGTCTGTGAAGAAAATTATATTTGTCTTCATTAATAAATCATACTATTTTTCATTTGTTTTCCCCTTAACTGGAAACTGTGAATATACTCTATGTGACAGCACTGCAGAAATAAATTCAAGAAGGAAATTCTTTAAATGTTTACAATCATTGCATCAGAAGCATCAGATGACCTACTGTTGACCAAGTAATTTAAAAAACAGAAAATTACATTTATAGCATTTATATTTACATTTGACTTAGTTTCCCATTTTAGATGTAATCAACTTTGAAATAGACCTTTGAAACCTAGCTGCTGGGTTTTTTTGGTTTTTTTTTTTTCACTTTTTTTTTTCTGTCTGAAAATTGGAAGATGAAGCAGAGAGAACAGATATGCTGAGACTTGAACAGAAAAGAAAAAAAAGTTTCCCAGCCTCATTTGCAGTAGTGTCACCAGTCAACCAATGAAACTGTCCTGCGGAGACATCTTCCTATTTCGTGTGGCAAGTTGAAGAGAGCGTTGCATGAACTACTGTCACAAAACAGGGTGAAGCCAGAGACTAGAAGACAACTTCTGGAAATGGGTGAGAATGATTTTTATCTTTATTCCGGGTACTTTCATTTCATAGTTGCTGTATAGTTTTTAAGCAACATATTAAATACTATATTTGTAGTTCTTTATTTAAATATATCACACTTGTTATTCTCCAAGCACTTTGTGCTGCATCACATTAGCAATATATTTGTATATTAGCAATTTGTTTATACAGTGTTTGAAGTCTGTTTTTTTTTAAAAAACAAGGGTTCATTCATGTCTACTGTGTTGATTTATTAGAGAAAAGAAAATCTGAATAAATAGAAATTAACTGTAAGTTAAAGCAGTAGAATGAATTAATTAAGTGGTTAAAAACTCCCAAATTATTTCAAATGATGTGGGAAAGCAGCACAGTGTCGGTTACAACAAATTATTTGATATTTTTTAAAAAACCATTTTTTAATATCAAATATTAGGCAGTTTTGGAAAATGCAGCTTTCAAAAAAAAAGAGCATTGTGATTTAATCTTTTAATATAAAGAGTTGGGAGAGGGTGTATTGATAGTATTTCTTGATTTTTACTTTTTTTTTCAAACAAAGTAAGAGGCTACTGAAAGCAGAATTCAAGATTCAAGCCACAGCACAGGAAATAAGTGATCTCAAAAGAGAAACATTGGTTTTATGCTCTAAAATAATATCAGTGTGGGTGGAGGGCTTCAAAGTATTTTGCAGACAGTTAGTGAAGATTAACATCTCATTCTCAGAATTACTTCTCACTCCCAGGCTTGTGATTTTCAGCATACATGTTTCGGTTTCCCCTAAAATGCAAATATATCTGGTCCTGAATATTGACTCATTCACTGGAGAAGCAGACATAGATTTAAAGATTAAAAAGTAAATCAGATGTATATAATATTACAGCAGATTTTTTTTTGTGGTGATACTTGATTTACCTCATGTTCTCTTAATTAAAAGTAGGTTATAAAGCAGTAATGTATGAAGTTCTACTTCATGACAGTTGCATCTTGCTTGAAATGCTTTTACAGTTGCCAAATACTGTAGTTGTTGCGTTACAATATCATCAGCGCACCATACAGGCGGTTGTGTTCTTGAGCAGGAAGTGGTTTTGCAACCTGTGGTTTTATATCACACTCAGTCGACAATATGTTCTACAGATTACTGTGTGTGTCTATGTCTGTCTTTGTGTGTGTGTGTGTGTGTGTGTGTGTACTGATCTATCGCCTGCCTATTGCACAAGTTACTCACAATTTATTTTTGATCATTTCTACATTTAACATTTTATGAAATGAGGAAGTGTTTGCTCTACCGTTGTGGTTCTTTGAACTCAAAGTCACACCATTCGAGCAACTGCCTTTTGAAGTAATGGGTCCCATGTCTATTCCCTATGATGTTTCTGAAGCTGGAGAGGACCAGAGCGAGACGTCACAACAAACAGCAGCCAGTGATGAAGAGAAGGCGAGAGAGAAACAGGTACTAACCTCAGTCACCGCGTCAGAAATGTCAGTTGGTCCACAATCAGCATGCTGGGCAGTTTCCATCAGCTACAGTTGATCTGCAACTACAGACATGACTACTCAGAATCAGTTATGTGTTGTGTTTTCATTTCCCTTTTTTAGTCTATTTAAGACAGTGGTATTTTTTTCTATTTTATTTTTTTCAAGTTTTGATGGTGTATGTACAGTTGTTTTATCTTTTGGGCTTATTGTGAAATGAGTAACAAGGACTACATGATTCTGCTTTGTATTCTGAGAGAAAGGTAAAAGACTCACGCAATATTTTTTTTATTGCACATAAAGAAACTGCAGCACTATTCTGGTAACTGAAGTGAGAGGTACAATATGAGAAGCACAAATTAGCTCATCAAATTTCCAAGGTTGATGCTAGCTGAAAGCCTAGTGGTTTGTGTGGTGTCTTCTGCCCTGCAGATAGCATCAGTCCTGAACGCCACTGACTGTCATTATGAAAATCACATATCAACACACTGACATCATCACCCACACAGTTTTCCAAAAAATTTCATCAGTGAAAATCAACCGATTGTTTCACAATGATATTCACATAATGGTATGAAGAGAGATCTGCAGCATAAGGGCTACAGTATGTGGTGTAGGGCGCAGACGTTTCCTGTAGGCAACCATTGATGTATAAACCTGAAACTTTTGTGAATCAGACTGAGAAAGCAGTGACTGAAAGTAAACAGGCCACTTGTGAATACAGAGGAATTTCAAGACATAAGATTCTAATCAGAAATTTTGGCGCCTTCTGAATTTTTTCTTGGTTTTTGATGCAGGTGCAAAACATAAATTTTGCACATATTCCACTGTGGTTTCAGGGTTTTGGAAATACGTCAAGTACATCTTGTTTTTTATTTGTTTGTTTGTTTTTTAAATAGAGACTATACAAATTAGGTGGTGGGAAAGCAGATTTGATTAAATGACAGTGGAAAGTCAGAGCTGTTGGCTGTGAGCTGGGAACAGCAATGTGGGGCCACTGAGCTGTGACTCAGTCGGGGCTATCTTGGTTAGAGGCCTGCACCTTCACTATTACTCACTCTAGAGGTTTACTTCTCGGAACCAGGAACCACATTGAGGAACTTGAGTGAATATGAAACCGCTTTGCTCTGTTTTGTTGTACAATGAGCACCACAGAAATAGCAGCCTCTAGGTGTGATTATTCAAAGTAAAATATTGACATTCGCTGTGGTCTCTGCAATGACATCCAGTCGACTTAAGTTGATCAGGGTAAAAGCTGCTCACTTGGGTGTCTTTAGTGTAAGTTTCACTAACAGAACTAACAGGTGCTGGAGCCGCGATTATGATGCAAAAACAGCAGCTGTTTCAGCACCTGAAATCAGACACTGAAATTACACAACAGATTAAAAGGGTTTCATCTGTGATGGTTGTTAGCTAACAGTCAGTTATCCTATTGGGTTGGCTGATCTTTCACATTGTGATTTCAAAAGAATAAACCAATTTAGTCAAGTGGAGAGGATTCAGAGGTCTGGACCCAATCAAGTTCTACCTTTGGCTTGTCAAGCAAATATAAAGCCAAATTAGGTCATTCTGACAGAAAACACAAATCAGACATGGTTACAGTAGCAACAAGAAATGAAAGCTTGAAGAAGCAGCAAATAAAACTAATGGCCTTGACAGTAGACAAATAGAAAGCTGAGAGTCTGTGGGGAATTTTTCAGCTGGGAATACCATAACTGTTGTTCCATGTCAGTGAGCGCCGGCTTTGTTACTTCTCTAGAAATGACAATAGGTAAAGGAATGTTCATGTAATCAATCAAATGTGTGTCACATCAAACTTAACCATAAATGGTTTTTCAAACTCCCATTAAGTTCGACCTGTTTTTAAGCTTTTATTCTAAACTTTCTGTTGTGCTGTTTTTGAAATTATGTAGATAAGAGCTGATGGAAATGAAGTTGACACTCACACAATACTATCAGTAGCCAGTTACTTATAACACATACTTTATATTTCACACCCTAAAACTACTTTAGTTATAAAGGACATTGCGTCATAATATAGCTTTTGTAGGCAGAGAAATGCTTTGCACCATTAAAAAGCCAAATGTCCAAAGAGACATATTCTCTTCCACATAAAACTATGCATGACAAACTTGTGAGCCAAGCTTTTCTTCTACTAAACACATCTACATCAACATAACACTGCCCAACAACGTTTTAGCATGCCGTCCATCCACTGTCTTAATCCTGTACAGAGTCACGGCACAGACACACTCGCACACACCTATGGGAAATTAGAATTGTCAGTTAATCTAACAGTTAATCTGGGTTCCCCCCGGAGTACCCAGGGGGAACCCACGCAAACATGAGGAGAACATGCAAACTCCACACAGAAAGACTGCTGCTGGGTCCGGGAGTCAAACCAGGAACCTTCTTGCTGTTCATACTGCTGTGAGGCAACAGTGCTAACCACTAAGCCACCATGCTATTCAGCATGCCTCAAACAAATATCAACAGTTGTCTTGGGTTATGCAAGTTTTGACTATATAAAAGATCAGTGGGAATCTCGCTGGAAAACTGGACAGCTGTAAAAAGTGTTCAAGAAGAGACGTTTAGAGCAACACGAACTAAGACTTGGACAGAAGGTGACAAGTCCAGTATGATATAAACTATGTATTTTTTTAACACTAAAGCAAGTACACATCTTTTTTAGACCCAAAATATATAATTATGATCACATAAATGTTCATAATTATGGACTCTTCAGTCTTTTTTAGCTTTTCCATTTTTAGGTTCATTTTGCTATAATTTAGACATAAGAGCAAAAATTCAGGCACTGCACAAACTTTAGCAAGAGTTTCTCTTCCTAACCCTCTGCTGTTTAATACTTCTGCTTTTGAAATCTTTCTTGATGTTTTTAATCCTGCATGCCTTTACTGTTTCATTTCTCTTTTTTTGGCAAACCACAAACAGCGACACGGTCAAATTCTTACACTAAAGTTTCGGGCAATCTGATACGCCTAATTTCTTGGTATTTTAAAATCTTCCTCTCGCAATAAGATACTTGTGCATCTTTTTTACAGAGAAACAACAATGTATAGTAAACACACACTTTTAAAGATTTTAGAAAAACATTATAGACATTTTTTTAACATTTGGTTTAGAATTAAAAGTATCTGTTGAAAAAGGCACTTAGTCTTTAAGATTAATCTTGTTTTTCAAAGTGATATTCACATCACTGGTGACTGACAGTTTCAAACCAAAAACCCCACAAGTCTGCTGTTTTCTCTCTAGACAGGATGTATAGCGGTTATCTATTGAAAGTAGCGGTAAAACCCTACTCTTCAATTTTGATGTTTCAATTCAGCATTTGTGTCTCACAAGATGACTCTGTGCCTTTTCCCCCTCTATCTTAAATTGTAAAAGAGGTTTCTATAAAGCACATTTACTGAAGAAACATATTTTCAGTGTGAGATGTATGTGTCTAAGGTTTCTGCTTCCTTTGTACATTAGGATTCGCCCTATGTCATTGAAATTCATGATTCTACAACTGAGTGTGAGGATGAAGCAAGGCCCAGTGCTTTGCAGATGGAGGAGAAAGCATTTGTGTCAAGTCTGCACTCCTTTATGAAAGACAAAGGTACACCGATAGAAAGGATCCCACACCTGGGCTTTAAACAAAGTGAGCTGGCATTCTTTATCAATGCATTTGATGCTTTTGAACACTATATCCTGAAAGAGCTTGAATGAGATTCTCATGTATGTTTTGTTTTTTTTATTTTAACCATTCCAGTAAATCTTTGGAGAATCTACAAAGCTGTTGACAAACTTGGGGGCTATGACTCAGTAAGTGCTTTTCTGACAGCATGAATGTTTTTTAACTGGTGTGCATGACCTCTGTTGTCACTAAATGGAAATTTAGCGAAACGTCAAGCTTTATAAGATGTTGATTTCTGAACAACAGAGGCTGCTGATATTTCGAAATATGATGCTTTGGTGGCTTCAGTGTCATCTCTGTGAGGCAAATTCTGAGAGATTATTACTAAAAATGATACTGAAGCACTTTGGGGCCTGACTCGACCACCACCACAGTTTCAAAATGAGTTATAATAACAAAAAAAGCTGCCCACATATGCAGTAGCAGTAGTATATCAAAGGTAGGCAGCCACAGTCCTTCCCCACTTTAAAAAAGAAAGGCCTAAAACCAGGTATAAGCCAGGATTCAAACACGATGACCATTTATTTTATTATATTATATAAAATTAAACAGAATTTTAAAAAATTGGAGCAATAAATATTGGCATGAATATGCTGACAAATGTAAGTCCTCTGAGTTTTAACTGAATTCTTTATGAGTTGTATATAACAAGTTATGAGCAACGTTTAAAGTTATATTTAAAAAAAAGCCTGACCCTTCATGGTTTCTAAAGGCCAGCAGGGGGCGACACCTCTCAATACACTGCGCAGATTATGAAGAAACCTGAGAAAATAATCATTACCGTTTAATGGGTTACCTCAGTAAACATTTTTCCAAAGAATTTGGAAAATAATTTTTTTTTAAATATCAGTGAGCCACAGCACTCAGCCCTTTGTCAAGTGTCATTCCTCTGTAAAGTTATGGGTCCATTTGCACTTAGAGAAATTTGAGTATTTGAAAATTTAATGAATAAGTAACTGAGATATTAACAATTAATTCATGCTTGTGCATTAATTTTGTCATCTCAGATTGTAAAGATTAAGTCTCCAAATATAATCTGCTCTGTTTGGTTTCAACACAAAAAAGAGTTGCTGTTGAATAAATAAATAAATAAATAAAACTATAAAGTTTTTAGAACTAAGCTGAAACAGATGCACTTTTTTTTGTCTTCCATTGTGCTAACCAACAGGTGACAGCTCGACGTCTTTGGAAGAAAGTGTATGATGAGTTAGGAGGAAGCCCAGGTAGCACTAGTGCTGCTACTTGTACTCGAAGACATTATGAGAGGTGAGAGTGATTTCATTTCCTGTTTCTCTTTTATTCCTCATAAAAAACACAAAATCAGCTTACTGTAAATCTAAACTGCTGTTTGTGTAACAGGCTGGTACTTCCCTTTGAGAGACATATGAAAGGAGAGGAGGACAAACCCCTGCCTCTAAGCAAACCACGTAAACCCTACAAAAGAAACCTGGAGGGAAAAGTGAACAAACCTGAGGCAAAGCGGAAAAACACTCACTCAGAGAGAGAACTAGATTCTGAGGTAATGAATGACATTTCTGGTAACAATATAACATAAGAAAAATGTGCTCATGATGCGTTTGAGTGACAAAATGTTTTCTGCACTGTTTTACAGATGCTCACCCAAAGAAGTCCAGAAGCAGCTGGCCAAAGTGAAGCAATGATCCATCACTTTGCTCTCTGGGCCTCCCCAGAAGGACGCCACTCAGACTGTTCACAGCCAAACCGGACTGCCACCGATTTCTGCACCTCTGTAAATGGCCACATGCTGCAGGTCCCAGCGTCCACCTCCTGGGTTGCTCGTATCCCTTCTACAGCTGGAGAGGTCATCTCACCTCTGGAGAAGAAAAAGAGGATGGCTCAGGCCAGCCTTAACTTACCAATAAATTCTCAGAGAGAGGACAAAGAGAGGCCTTCTGTCATCCACTGCTCCCAATCTCCAGCCCGAGCTTCTTCCAGCAGGAATGACAACTCCTCTGATGGCTCTCCACTTCCTTTATCTTCCTCCTCTTCCCGCAGCCCCTCCCCTCTCTCTGTTTCGTCAGAAGATGGTCCAGCAAGGTGTAACAATAAAGCTACACCAGGCTCAGATCCTCCCCAGAAGTGTTCTAGTACTGTCAAAAAACATGAAGATAACAAGTCTGGGAGCAGCACACAGACATCTACAGACATCACAGGGCAGAAAAAAGATGTTTCTCAAGTCGCCTCTCAGTCATTGAGCAGCGACTCCATAAAAGCCCTGAAAAAAGACTCTGCCTGGAAACCTTACCACAAGGGCACAAGCAAATATATAGCTTATCCTTTCCACTTGACCTCCACCTTCTCAACATCTACCTCCAGTTTCACCAAAGTTATTCCAAAATCTGTGCAACCTCTGCGACCTGCTCCAATTCGACCCAGTTATAAAATTCACCAGAGCAGAATCCTTCAGCAGGACACCTCTCTGTCAAAGAAGCTGAACAGTATGACTCCATGGCCTTATCCAACTGAGAAAAGGGAGAGATCCAAGACAGTCCCACAAAAAGTTCCTCCCACCCAGCTGAGTCTGTCTCAGTCCACCACCACCCTGCCACCATCATGTGTCCTGTCAAGCTACGACAAAATAGGGAGAGACTCTCGGCACCAGCCCACATTACACCCCACATTTCACTCCCACAGAATGAGACTACCTCAATCTCAGTTTATGTACCATCATTTACCAGTGGGTCCGAGTCACTCTGCTGTTGCTGGACCAGCTGTTTACCCATATTTCTACCCTTTTCCTCTGTTAAATCCCCAAGCTGGATATACTTTGCCTACCATGAGTCCCATTTATCCTCACAAGCTGTGATTTTTTCTGTAAATCACCTTAAAATTTAAGTAATTGCTACTTAATCAATTTAGACCATTATTTTGGAGATGCCTCACAGGTCCATAAAGTCCACCACAAACAAACTGAACAGTGGGCAAATTACAGTTGTTATACTGATGGTTACAGAAATTTAGAGGGTTATTATAAAACATGTTGAGTCATCCAGATAGATCATTGGCTAGTTTAAACACACAAAAAAAAATTATATTTTGTCACCACATTAGACCTCAGTCATACAGTTTCAGTGCTTCAATAGTGACAGAAAAAGATTCTTACTCTACTGTTTTGTGATGCCTTTTAAACATGATACTATATAAATGCTGTGTGCCTTATATCAGTGTTCAATATATTTACAAAACATGTACAGATCTTATTCTAATTCAGTTGTATTTTAAAAAATGTTCAAATGAACAAATAAATATGAATATAAGTCCTTTATTTTGTGTTTTTGTGCCATTTTTTCCCTTAAAGTTCAGAAATGTTGCTGCTTTTCCACAACTTATACATATTTCACAAAGATTTCACTAATTTGACATTATCTTTTTCATGCTAAATTATTTGTTTTGAAGTCCGAATATCTATCAGGTGGTTCTCATCATTGTTGATGCACAAACTATCCTTTTGTGCACCTGTATGGCTCACTTAACCGGAGGTGGTCTCCACAGATCGACCTGGCCCGGTTTTACTGCAGTCTTATGCCAGATGCCCTTCCTGTCGTAGCTCCGCAAGCCAGGGGAGACACAAACATACCTAACATACATGTTTTTCACACTGTAGAGGAAACCCACAAAAGCATTGGGCTCGGGGGACACGTTCAAACTCCACAAAGAAAGACTCCTGCCGGACTCGGGAATTAAATTTCTTGCTGTGAGGCAACAGTGCTGACCACTAAGCCACTGTGTTGCTCTGTGGAAACTGCATTACGACTGCACCTTAATCTGCAAAAGCAACTGCTGTCCTCCAGGTGGCTTCCACCGTGCAGTCCTGATGCAGAACAGATAAGCACGGAGGCTGCTTTCATCTGCAATAGTGAGGTGATTACAGTGGCAGTGCCATGGCGGACGCAAGATCTCCAGTGGTGAAAATAACAGACCTCTGGGGCAAGAGCAACGACGAGGAAATAGAGAGGAAATCATACAAATGAGATAATGCTGCAGTCCGCAATGTGGTCTGAAACAGCTGGAACAAACGAAGCAGATGATGGAAATGATTTCAAATAAATGCACAGCAGAAATTAGAGAAAAGATATTACACGTAGAAAAGAAATTACACATTGGCTTAAGGCATGTGCATGGGAATGTTACTTTTGTCATTTATTTTATCTCGCTGTGTCATGTAGACATCTTTGTAGGCTTTTTTAAAAAATTTTATTTCTTTTAGTATCACCGATCCTTGTTGGCCCTAAAACCCAGACCAAACGGAGGGAGATAGGATGTCATTTTTGCAGTCCTTAGTGTTAAAATTAGAGCTACGTAGTGAAAGGAGGTTAGGTTAGGTGTAAACTGATAATGGTTAAGATTAGGGCTAGGTTGTACAAAGTGAATAGACGTAAAAGCCACATCGAAATATGTATAGCTGGGTGGACAAAGGATATTTTCAGTCGCAATATATATATATA
>JAOWBL010000024.1:8613608-8636181 GCA_028564865.1 Zenarchopterus dispar | reverse complement strand
GTTCTCAATATTTTGTAACATTAGGGAAGAAACAAAGAAACTACCACAGCACTTCAAAGTTAAAACATTCTCCAGTAGCAACAGACCAGGTTGAGAGACGCGAATAACCTACGTGTGTACATATGAAACCCGAGTTTATTATTTCAGGCAGCCTGCACTCTCGAAACTGCTCATTTCAGAACACAGAATCAGGAAAAATAGTCAATTACAAAAATTAAGATGAAACCTAGTCTTCCTGTTTAGAAGCTATACCATATCGACCTATGTGGGGTTTGTTAGTGGAGACATTAACGATGGCCATGGACGCTTTGGTTGCCTTACAAGCAATACTCGGGGTGTAGGACTATCTTTACTCTCGCGAGAACGCCTCCAATGGCGCGAATACATGTGTTTTTTTTGTATGTACGCACTGTATGTGCCCATCGTTGTTGCTTGTTGAAGTTGTTTTAGTGAAATTTTCGCTAGTATTTCGCCCGATTCACTTTAAAATTTGTCTTAAAAGTTTAACACACCTTTCTGAAGAGATCGGGATTTAGTCTAATAACTCTGCAAAGCAAAACAATGTCGGACGCCTTATCCGATGATGGCAGCGACACCAACCAAGATAATAGCCAGGAGGACGTCATGACACCGGCGGAGCTGATAGCCAAACTGGAAGAAGTGAGCGACGTTACTTCATTTACTGTTTTTTTTTTTTTTGTTTGTTTGTTTTAATTCATATCTTCTAGAGACATAACTTTTACTCGTTACTTTTTCTTCACATCTGTGTGACACGCAGGCTTGGCTGAATGAGAAGTTCTCACCAGACCTGCTGGAGAACAAATCAGAAGTGGTGGAGTGTGTGATGGAGCAGCTGACTCATATGGTAATTACTGCTCTGTGGGCTGTTTGTAATGCAAAAACATCACCTGCATTGAAAGGTGGTGCTTATTACCATGTAGCTGTGGAAGAAGGAAAAATAAAAAGTATTGATACCACATAGCGCATTTAGAAAGTTCTCTGCGGCGAGAGTAGCTCTTTAGTTAAAACTGGAACTGAACAATGTCAAGCAATGTAGCTCAAGACTTTACAAAACTGGATCCACCCTGAAGTAAATCTTCAAAAATACCGCTGTGCTTCTAAGAAGCTGCCTGGACTGTAAATGCTGCAAAAGTTTAAAGACTTATCAGATTTTCCCAAGAAGCAAGATGATATGTATTCCTAATATTTATTTATTTTGTTAAATAAAAGTCTTAATCAAGAAAATATTCACTTAATAAAATAAGAAAGGAAATTGTGCCAGATGATTGTGTTTTAGACCCATTTTGAGCTTAATCACTTACTTGTTGGTTTAGTTTTTGTTTTGTCATTAAACATATTGTCAGTGCTATCCTTAAGTGATATGTTAATTAAAGACCAAATGATTGCAACCTTCACTTGTTTTACAATCATGTGTTTCATTGTATTTATTGTTTTCTTGGACAAGGAATACTGACACAGGAATTGATCAGTAAGAAGACTTGCATTTAGATTAGATTTAGATCTTTTTTCTTTTTTTAACAATGTAATCTTATTTTGTAATCTCATAAATGGATTCCAGTCAGATATTCACAGTTTAGCAGCAGATTTGCTTTTTAATTTTCTTTTTGTTGTAAGTTCTCATAAATGAACTTCTTGACAATGAACTTCTGATAAATGTTTGACTGCTCCATTATCAGGAATCCAACTTGCAGCGAGTGAAAAAAGGGGACGCTAAGGCTAGCATCCATCGCATGGAAATCGACAGGATACGCTTTGTCCTCAGCAGCTACCTGCGCTCTCGTTTGCAGAAGGTGAGTCAAGTGGACAGTGTTTAAAATTTTGTTTTTATAAAAAGTCTCCAATCTCTCTCTGTTCCTTCCAACAAAGTTCCCTGATCTTTATGTTGTCTGCATCCAGATTGAGAAGTTTTTCCCTCATATCCTGGAGAGAGAAAAATCTCGAGGGGAGGGACAGCTACCTCTGCTGTCTCCTGAGGAGTTTGCCTTTGCCAAAGAGTGAGTTAAATAAAACTATTCTTTTTAGGTTCTCTTTTTGTAAGACGTTGACAAAAAAAAAAAAAACAACAAAAAAACCCCACATTCATATGGTCTTCAGGTACTATGCCAATACTGAAACCTTCCTAAAGGCTGTAGCATTGAAGCGCATGCCTCCAAACTTACAGACTGTGGATATGCTCAAAGCAGGTAAGTCTCATTATCTATTTTCTTTATCATGTTTAAAAAATTGCAAATCTTTAGTGCTAGGAGATGGTGGACTTTGCTCTGATATTTGAATTAACTTTCACACTAAATACCATGTATTTTTAGTTCCTGAGCCCTGTTTGGACTCCTTTGTGTTTCTGCGTGTGAAAGAGAGACAAGAAAACATCTTGGTTGAGCCTGAAACAGATGATCAGAGGTACTTCAGTTATTTTTCTTCATGATTGGTTATTTTTTTTATTTTCCAATAGGTGGCAGTGTTAACTTTCCATAGTCAGTATTGTGTTTTTTGCATGGATAGAATGGTAATTTACTGTGTCTTATCTGTCAGAGAGTATGTTGTGGATCTTGAAGAGGGCTCTCAGCACTTGATGCGATATCGCACCATAGCACCACTTGTTTTAAGTGGAGCTGTGCAGTTAATTTGAACATGGAGGTAAGTAGCCAGTGCCATCTTTGTCAGTAAGCGAGTAATGCTGTCACTGTCATGTACAGATATGTGCTCACTATTGCCTACAGAGATGGCATAAGCCACAGCTTTGCGGTGATATCTGTGTTTATTTTTAGATCTCACTTTTTTCACATGGCAACAAAAATAGATTTTTCTTTTTTTAATGTTGACAGTGTATCAGGCTTGACATTTCACTTTATTATTATTATTGGTGATTCCATGCAACTAAGTCATTTTTTTCTTGTCTTTCAGATCTGTGGCTGTGTGTATTTTTGCTACAGGAAATCATAAGAAGTCTGCTGATTTTGTGTCAAAGCTGCATTAACGATAAGGCAGTTTTACTTGGAGAGATTTACTCCAAGAAATAAGTTTCCTTGTCATTGCTGACTGGAATAAGGACTAACTCGCAATGCAAATGGAGATATGATGGTGACATCGAAAAACAAAAAAGAACTGTATTACAGGTTTAGATCCAGTGACAAGTGAAGGCTCCAACTGAACCGTGACACAGTGTAGTTGCATCCAATATTTTGGTACTTTGGTGTTGATAAGACAACAACATTATCAAATTTATCATTTGAGATTATTTTGTTTTGTTCTTGTCTCTGTATGGAATTGGCACAGAATTAGATCTTTTCTGCTTCTTGGTAACAGGATGCTTCAAATTACCTGAAGGTGAAATTACATACTCAGCATCACAATTCCTGCCATCTTTAAGTACACGTTTGTGTGTAAAACCTTGCTGCTTTTTGACAGCATCAATTAGATTGGCATGCACACTTGGCAGAATTATTTTCACTATAAATAACAAAGTCCATAAATTTTTCTGTGCATTTCACTTCGGCTACCGCTGTTGTATTTTATCAAGTTTACCATAGAACGATTTATGGGACAAAAATTTGCTGTAAGCTATAATTATGGTAATAGTAATGTTATGTAAGAGCTCTAGAGAGAGCAATCAGTGCTTATTGTTTCCTCTTGCACCAACTGCTCAGTAATTGAAAATAATAAGGAACTGAGAGAGTGGGCTAAAAAAAAAAAAAGACGGAGTCATGTGTCAGCACACTATCATCATCTTGGTCTGGGCGACTGGTCCAGCTTCATATGGAGCCCTAACAATACACAGTTTTCTTAGAGCTCCTTCTCAGCGTCATGATCGTCAAGACGAGCATACATACTTGTATTAAAATGTTGGCTAATAAGATAGTGTTTCTCTTGGATCTTGATAAAACAATATTGTAATATTACTTTGAGAGAAATAAAACCTTGTCACTATGGCAAATGATTCGCAGAGTATTTACTAACATGATTTGAGCTTGAAAAATGTCTGATCAATTTTGGTTTCTCATACTCAAAGTAGCATTAAACGTAGTGCTCTTCTTCACAAGTTTGTAATGTGCTATGCAACTTGATGTGTGGCTCTTCCTCAGCTGAATGAGTCACCTGCTGACACTTGTTTGTAATCTGGTCTTCCTCAGCACCACACATACTGTTGGACTGCAGGACAGTGATCCCCTTAGAATGGGAACCAGCCAGCAGAGGCTTGGATCCAGGTCTCTGTGGGATCAGTGTCTACTAACAGCTCTGAGAATAGAGCCCAGGATGATTGGGATAGTTTCCACAAAGCAGAGTAGAATTACATGCAACTCCCACTTCAGAACACCAGCACTGGTTAACACTGGCCTGAGATGTTATTTCAAAAAACATCATACTACTTAAATCTTCCTAGATACTAGTATTTCACGACTGACACTGCTGAATGAAAGTTGGATAGGAGTACATAAGCAACCCAGTAAATGTCATCAATTTAAATGAAATGAAATCAGTTCTGTGGGTAGATCAAAACCAGCAACAGAAGAATGCAAAACTATAAAGCCTGACTCATTGGTCAGGAGCCTTACATGGGTGGAGTATACTACATGACATCTGAACTGGGTTAGTATAAATAGGAAATTGTCCCAGATTCCTGTGGGCTGAGGCATGAGGAAAACTGCATGGTACAACTTGCTGCTCATGGGAGTTTGTAAGATTTTTGAAAATATTTAACTATTTCTCCTTTGTATGTGAACTTTTAATGGTGCATGCAATCACACAAATTTTAACCCTGGAGAACCCAACAATCTTTTTTTTTTTAAATTTTGGTTATCAGCAAAAAATGGTGGTCAAATTTGACCAGCGGGTTCTCCGGGGTTAAAAGTATTAAAATGCAGTGTGAGGTATATATGTGTATATACATACGTACAGACACACACACACACACATATATATATATATATATATATGTGTATGTGTGTGTGTGTTTGTGTGTTTTCCAGAACTTCAGACAGACATTGAGGATAACATTCCTGTCTCTACATCAGCATACTTTCCCGGAGATGTCCAGTCCAGAGTAAGTACCTGATGTTTGTGTTAAATCCGATCCTATGTCCAGAATTATTTTAATTTCTTCTCCAGAGTGATGGTGAAATAAAACAGTCACATTCACTTTGATCTCATGATGTATACCTCAGTGCAGCTCACAGATTACATAGTACAAGTTTAACAATCTGTCCTTACCGACGCTATTGTTTATATTTTGCAAGTGTCCTCCCAATTGCTGGCCTGGAGTCAATGGCCCACTCAGCTGGACTTGTGGAGATCGCAGTCAGGCTGTGCTTGAACCAACGTAAACAGCTATGTCCTCATGTATGGGTTCCCATCCTGAAGCCCCAAAGGCCTTGCATCCGTGCTCCAGTCTCAGAGCAGCTGTCTGTCGATATCCTGAACCCAGCTTTTCTGAACCACCCTTTCTCATACTTATTAAATGATCTGGATGATGATGTTGCGATCCCCATCAAGGACAAGCGTGTAGTTTTTGCAGATTCTTTGGGATTCTCCCTGACAGCTGTGCGAGTATTTTCGGATGAAGAGGAGCAGTCTGACCTCAATCTGCTGCCCACGCTGCACGATTTAGGAAGCACGGCAGAGGACAGCTACAGCTGCACAGTCAGCACCTGCTGCCCAGGAACTCAACTCAAACTGGGCTTCCCACAGCCCTCTCTGAATTTCCAGGCCTTTCGTGCCAAGCTGGCAGAGAGCATGGTTATCCTGGAGAGTTGTACCCTCAGTGAACAGGCCCTCCAAGGAACCGTTCGAGTCAAGAACATCAGCTTCCAGAAGGATGTGCGTGTGCGCATAACCTTCAACTCTTGGCAGAGTTGTAGAGATGTGCCCTGCACATATCTGCAGAAACGCTTCGGAGGACCTCAGACAGACATCTTTGAGTTTGACATAGCTATTCCTAAAGTGCTTGATGCCAAGAGAAAGATAGAGTTCTGTTTAATCTATTTACCTGCGGGGCATAATGAGCCTTTTTGGGACAATAACAATGGAAAGAATTACAGAATTACAGTATGTGTGAACTCACATCTCTGTCATGGGAAGAATCTAGCGAAAGGGCATGAGTAACTCAACCTAAAAATGTTCACTATTTTCATCATCAGTATTACAACAGTAATGGATTATTTTAATACATTTGAATTGCACTCTAAAAGTTATGTCTTTTGTTTGCTTTCTGATTTAGTAACTGCTTTTTTAAAATAAAAGTATTTGCAGCATTCAGTTTTCTGTTCTAGTTGTGTTTTTCCACATGCTGCAGGGTTTTTTTTTAGCTCTGGACTCTGGTGTTGTAATTTACACTTTGGCCAGTCTGAGCTGTGTGAATTACTGCTGTTTACAAAGGAAAGGGATTTCTGTACACTGCTGGCAGTGCAAGTGTCCCCCTCAAAGGTCAAAGATTACCGGGCAAAGGGACACGCTGAAGCCCCATAGCAGGAGAGAAGCTAATCTTAGCTCAGCTGTGTTTACAGATCTCTGAAAGTAACGGAAAGAAATCATCTGAACCCTATGTTCAAGATCCCCAGCCTGCTGAATCCCTTTTATTTTAATCTCACATTGTTCTCTTGTCTCTATGTGAAATATTTTATGATTGTTTTATATTTCAAAATGTTTTCAATCTGGAGTTAAAATCAAATTTAATTTTGACTCTTAGCTGTTTAAAGTATGTTTAAGGAGACATCTGACTTTACTAAGCAAGAATCGCAAGACATAAAAATGTTTTGTCCATAATGTGTTAATTTCTTTTTTAACAGTCACATCAAACTCACAGTGCAGCAAAAGGAAGGAAAAAAAACACATCAGACACATCTTGCATGTTGAGAAAACCTCATTAAGATACCTGAAGAGAGTACTCTTGTAGAAAACACTGTCTAAATCTTAATGTGTTTTAATTTTATCTGTCACGATGAAGTCATGTTTGAGCATCATTGCTTTTCTTACTGCAATGGCGCTCTGGGATATACATTGTCAAGGCTTGCTATTTAAAAACACTATTGTAGTCCAGTAAAGAGGGAGGGTGGAGAGCAGCTTATCTACAGCTCAAGAAGCTTCTCTCTCTCTCTCTCTCTCTCTCTATCTCTCTCTCTCTCTCTCTCTCTCTCTCTCTCTCTCTCTCTCGTGTTTGATCTAAACATGATATGGTCAACTGTTCTGTTGTCTTTGTCTTTCCACACTACAGAATCCACAGCACTCTGTCCTACATCAGCACTTCCATCAGCGCCCCACACTGATGTTGCACACTTTGCAGCTTGGGTCTTTTTTGGCATCGGCTGTGGTCAGGCTCATGAGCTGGTGGTGCCCACTGATCTGCTCCACGCTGCCCTGATCCAGATGAACTGGCTCTGTGAAAAGCACCTCCAGGATCACATCACTGGCATGGCAATACACAGGCTCCTCCCCCTGAATCTGAGGGGCAGCATATGTTAGGAAGGGGTTGGAGGTCAAGTCTAGCATTGGCAGACGGGAGCGACAAAACGCATCTCCCTCTGTGCCAACAGGGGCCAGCACCACCACTACATAGTGATAGGCTGTGTACATACAGTAGAAGTCTGCAAAATAGAGGGAGATTTTGGGGTTCAGCAGGTGTCCAGCAGGGATCTGAAATCGGAGAGGCCCATACGGGGAGTCCTTTTGGGGGAGTCCCGTATCAAACTCTGTGTTGCAGCTGAAGAAGACTCCATGCAGCTTGCCGTTGATGGGAGAACCGTGACTCCCACTGCTGTCTTTTAGAGCTGGGCGCATCAGTCCTCCACATTCTCTCCTGATTAGGGACACAAAAAAGGACACAACTGTTGCACAAAATTGCAGTGAACATGCCTTTAATACAATAAAGAGAAAGAAATCTGTGCTGACCTGACATAATCAAAGTAGTCTGCATGCTGGTTACGGTAAAACACAGAGAATTTCAGCATCCTCCCTGCAGAGTCTTTGGCCTTGTCCAGAAGCTGCTGAAGGTGTTCAATGGCATAGTCTGTAAAATCAAATCAGAAAGTTGGTATGTGTATAAGGTGCTCAGAATAGGTTTATTTGAATATTGTTGTTCACCACTTCAGACCACCACATTGTTTGTTTGTTTGTTATATTTAGCTAGATGATGTGATAGGTCTTACCCCCAGTGCAAAATTCCACCACCTGGCTCCACTCTGACACCAGGTAGTCACCATCTGGCTGGCGGACTGCAGTTTGAACAGCAACACAGTACTCTGTCCGTGGGCTGAGGAACCAGTGTCCCCTGACTGCCATAGGGAGAGGCACTGCCTTGGCCACCAGCTTGGTCGGCACATCCTGGAGGATAAACAGTGAAGGAAGTGATATGTAGAATTAGATGCATAGCTGTTACATATTGATTGTTTAACTTACACTTCAAAGCAGCTATAATGTAGATGCAATTGCTCAGTCGAGCACTTTCTTCTGTGAACTTTGCCTTATTAGCCCAGGCTGCTGTAACTAGGAAACATCTAATCAAATCCTTGGCTTTGTTTTGATCAAGGCCTCTGAGAAGCGCAGCTAATTACTACAGACTCAGAGGCTCATATATCCATGGCAACATCTCTGATGCAAGTTTGTTTGTGCTACTTTCTGCAGCTACATGAGAAAGAACCTCACCCCGACTCAGGAAGAGCTCACTCTCCTTGCCTTGACTTCAAAAGCCTTTTACCAGCTTCTGAATGCAGCCAGCAACAATAAGCCTTAATTACTGTTAGGGTTTTGCATGAGCAGAGAAGAGAGACTATAAATACTGGACTTATTCCAATATTTACAGCTTTTGTGTGTAGAATCATAACTAGGAAAAAACTAGGAAAAGGAAAAAAGGAGGAGGAAAATTATGGACATCAGATGAAAAATTGTTTTTTAAAAAAAGTATTAAAATTGATAACCAAAATAAAGCATAATGATGTAGCATACTTTTCTTTGTTTTGAAATTTGTTGAATTGAAAAGGAAGCAAATAAGAAAGGTAATAAACAAAGCCAAATGTAATAAAATCATTTTTTAAAAAACTGCTGAAAACTATTTGCACAATGACACATTTAAAATTATTAAGTTATAATAGCTAAGCAGCTATAATGTTTGTCATGTGGTCATGATTTTAGTTTATCTTGTCAGAATGATAATATTTGGTAATTAGATGAATCATACTACACCTGAGGTTAAATGAAATGCAGTTTATTTTTAGGGTCATCCCGCTAACATAATAAACACATAGTATGTGTGTGTTTACTGGTAAATATATGTTGTAAATGATGTAGACATATCCAGTCACAGATGAAAAGCTGCTGGCAGTTAAATTCAGTACTGCAATAAAAGCTTGACATTGTTAGAATCTGACAATTTAATTTACAAAATAAAGGAAACAACTTCTCTTGGAAGTGTATTGTTTTTAGTATGAGGTCATTATTTAACTTAGGAACGTATTCATCTGCAGTAGAAGTAATTAATTTATACACTAGTGTGTGCTGCAGCTGAATTTCTCAGCTTTTGTCCAGTTTAAAAAGAAACAATGTGCAAGTGAGTCACTGGCCTGAGGCTGTTGACTACACATATTTTCCTTTTTGCCTGTATTAAAACTGACTGAAAGGGCACAACCATGACTGGTTTAGATTAAAGCCAAATATCATATATTAATCAGGTCTTTCTGTTAATCAAAATAAACTTAAATAAGAGGCAGTTTTTTAATCTTTCAAGCATAAAGCCGAGGGAAGATTTCTGTCATAACATTTTGGGAAAAATGATCATCATGAATGTGCCATAGACAATATAGTGCAGAACAGAGGATGGTGTATGTGCAGTTTCAGACCCTGTGTTTGAAGCGGTTTGGGTTCCTATTTTCTTTGCGGCTGAGGTCGATGAAGAAGTGCGTGGCTCTGGTAGTGTCCTCGGGGGTCATGTCCCACATGATGCGGAAGGAATCGCACGTCACCTCACAGATTTGGATATTACAGGGAGTTGAAAGAGGGGTGTCCATTTCTGTCATCTGTCATAAAAAAGAGACATAAAATGTCATAGTTAGATTACAGTGTAATGAAAGTGCACAGCAGTGTACAGAGCCAGCCATGTGCACAATCTGTGCAGCAGCTGAAAACGCCACGGATGACCAAATCTCAGTCAAATTAACCTCTCATTTAGGGATAAGTGTGCCAGCATTTTATTCGCTGTCTTAATCCTTTTTTTCTCCTCCATCTCCCTTTTCTTGCCCTTAACTGACATCTCCCATCATTACACAACTCAACATGCTCCGAGCTGAGTGAGTGGACTATGTTTTTCCCATGCAGCTCATATTCCACCTACAGCAGTCTCCCAGCAACCACACATGTACAGCCTCCCTCAGTTTTCTCCTGTGATCCTGGAAGAAGAATCACAGGAGAAAAGACATTTCTGCACCTGTCAGCAACAACTAAAACTACAGGAAACATTTTAGATGTTCTTGCCTCCTTGTTAAAAGGCAAGAAAAGGAGCACTGCTGTCTGAAGTGTAACTTAAGGCAGCATTTTTTCCCTGACAGAATTAGCGGGTGGGTGGGGTGGGGGGTAAGCATCAGCAGCGGCAGGTGATGTATGATTATATCTTCTTGGTTGATTATCAGCAATTTGATTCAGGTGACTGAGCACTGCCTTGAATACCAGGCTGAGGACAATCTTCTTCTCAGCCTGTGTTTTTTTCATTACCTGTCACTCTCTCGCCTTTCATCTGATGAAACCTCTCTTGAACATATCCACAAGGGTCCACTTTTCCCCATCAAGACATCTTTTTGTCTATAATTTTCATCCATCTGTAGTTTATTTTATCAATCATGTCTTCAGTGTAGCTAACTGGAACATTTTCTTTTTTAATTTGCTCAGCATCTCCCTACCAAAGCAGCATCTTGCAAATTTCTCTGACTGAAAGCACCCTTACAGAAAACATGCAAGATCACAGACAGGGCTAAAAATAACATGCTTGTTATTTTTGTGTGGTTGTTGTTTCTGTGGTAGTGCAAATGTCAGGTGTACAGCAGAGTCACTGTGTGACCACTGGGTCTGCCAGGGTGCCCTCTGCAGTCCAAATGATGGACAGGCTGCATCAGTTCATTAAAGCCTGTGAACTGTGAAATTTGGAAGGTAGCTCATTCGCACAGTGTAGAGGGAGAAAGAGCTATGTTATCAGGCACATGTGTCTCCATGTGTCTGTTTTCCAGCTGCTGATCTCATTTCTAATCATGGTGCCTTTTTTTGTTACTGATAAAAAACTGGGGCAAGAGGAGATTCTCTCACAGGATAAGTCATCAATCCACCCCGCCTTTGCATTTGCACCACTTTTGGATCAAACACATGTGAATCCAGTTCAAACACAGGTTTCTGTACTATTCACATAATTCCAGTGCCCTCATTGTTAAATCAGTACCAAAGAAGAAATGGGAGCCAGTCATCCCCACTCAGGTATTTTAACAGACAGTTACTCCAGTTAAGGCAGCAGGATTTAAATGATTATTAAGATGAACACTCACATCACAAAGCATAATTCAGTCACACACGCATATATTCAGTGGGTAATGACTGTGTTGTAATTCTGATCCATCACTTAAAAGAAAAACACACACACACAAAGGTGATGCATATGAAATAGGACATGGAAACAATGCTTTGGTAAAAAACACACAAACAAAAAACAAAACAAAAAAACAGACCTTTCCAGGAAGAATTAATTTGTTTTTTGATAGCTGCATGACAGGGAGTGGAAAATGGCATACATTTCTCAGCTAAGGTTTTTAAAATGTTAGCAAGAAACTGTTATACTGTTTGTTCAGTGAAGTTCATCTAACAAGCAACTGAAGATGTGAGATTACAGTATGAAGCACTGATCTCATTTCATGAACCAGGTCCCAAAAGATATGCCCAGTATTGCATAAAATGGAATAATACTGAGATGGTGTACATGTGGGATATATGAGATGTAATGCATACCCAAAGTTGCCAACCAAAAAAAAAAAAAAAAAAAAAAAAAAAATATCATCACATATACATATGCCCATCAACGCAATAGCATACAAATAGAACTTCCATTTGTTGTTTATTGTCCCTATACCTCACTTATTTCATCTGATTGTAGAGCATCACAATAGAACTGAATAAATTAGAAAATGTGGTCTCAATAACTTCAAAGATGCACACATAGTACAATATAATGGATTTGTTTCCTGGGCACTTAAAGCATCAATAAGCAATGTAATTCCAGATAAATCCTTACTTGTATGAGGCTTGGATATCCAAGAGGAGATTATAGCTAGGTCGAACTTCTCTATCTTCTTATTTTCCTTTCTGCTTGTCGTTTCTGATGCTGTCTGTGATGAATCCCTGAAAAAAACTGATTAGGAGGTGAAGTGAACAAACTGGCTCCTCTCTTCCTGCTCTTCCTGACTATTTCTCTCTCACTTTCTGTGTCACACAAACAGACTAACCCCCACCTCCCTTTCTCTCTTTCCCCTCCTCCTGATCTCATTTTTGCTCTGAGCGCTGCATGATGTTTACTTGATTCCTGTGCATCCACACAGAATGAATAACCCCCCCCCCCCCCAAAAGAAGTCGCATAAAAGAAAAAAATGTTCCAGTGCCAGCGTGACTACAGTGGGACATGCAGTCAATCTCATAAGCATCACCCTTTTGCCATCCAGCCATACACAACACATCACTTGGCAGTAAATCTGCCCTGAAGCACAAAATCCTCACACACTCTAATGTAGTCTGAACACTTAGCTACTTGCATAAATGTCAACTCTCAGATGTGGGGGCAGGATGGACACTGGAAGTGTAAAGGATCATATAACCATTTTTACATGGTCTACTAGTACATTCAAAAGAGATTAAGCCCTGAGTGATGTCCTAGTAAATAACATAAAAAAAACCACCAAGACCTCAAAAATATACATGTGCCAACTGCTCTGCCATATGGACAAAGTCAATGGGGTTTCTCCCCCCAGCCTATCTAGATATGAGGGATGCCACAATGTAAATCCAGAGTAAGCAGATTTCCATGGCATTAATTTCCACAGAGATGAATTTTTGTTGTTTTTTTTCTAGTTTAACCTCATGAGTTAACTTAATTTTGGGTCGATTAGAGACTAAATCAATCCTTTCTAGATTACAGGAATAATCAGCTGCTAAAACAACACATATATGTATGGAGAGATAATAATGGCATAAACCCAGAGTGAGACTACAGTCCTTTCACAAACATATATTATTTGTATTTGAAAAATGAGTATGATATATTACTATAATTCCACAGAAGATGGATAGAACTGAAAGCTTCATTTATTTCCAACCAGCCACAGAGAAGTAGTACCCTGAGAGTGCAATTAAACTGCAATCATCCATCATTAGTCATGGCATGACAGGCTGGCTAAGTAACCCTCTCTGCTCCAGAGATAGTGCAGTCTCTTTTTTTTTTTTTTTTTTTTTAGATGAGAACTAGCTCTAAGTGTTAAAAAAAGGAGAATCATATCCCAGTGGTGATGCCAGAAACTCTTATTGGCAAACTAGCTGCCAGTCTCCTCAAGAGTGGACATTTTGGCAAGTTTACCCTAAGTTTGGGCCTTGCAGAGTTCAGAGAAAAGGCAAAATCCCAACAACTTAAACTCAGAGTGTAAAGGTCTCAGCACATTGCATGTTGAGGTTCATGATAATACAGTTAGAAAAAGATAACATAAGCAGAGCTTTTTGATTATGTTCCAGGAGAAAGCCTCTTATCTAAAAAAAATAATGTGTCAGTACAGCATCTGTTTGCAACATTGCATCTAAACAAACACTTCTGGAGCAATCTCCTTTAGAGATCTTTATTTGTAATGTATTGTGCCACCCAATATGAAAACCAAACACAGCATATCAGTACAAACACTTCATGTCAACTGAGAACTTGGTATGGTGTGAGTGGAGGGATGATGTTTAGGGGATTTTGCAGTCATTGAATTGATGATGATGATGAACTCCTTTGTAAATCAAACTGTTCAGTTATCCAGTTATCAAATATTAAGTTATCAGTCCAGCATACAGCACTTGTGTGAAACTAGGTCAACCAATAAGACTATAATCACAGATACACCAGCAAATCTAAAACTCAGAAGCTGAAAAAGAAAATACTGAAAGGTGTTGCAATAACCCAGTCCAAGTCAAGACCTCAAGCTGTTTCAAGTGTTGTGGTGGACATTAAGAAAGCTGTACATTAATGAATACACATTCTTTAAGCATCAAAGCATTAACCACCATTCATTAAGCATTAAGCATCAAAAAAGGCTAAAAATCCTCCACAACATATGAAAGTTTGATAATATCATGACTAAACGGATTACTTCAAATAATTTTAAAAAATCTAGATTGTGAAAAGAAGCCATAAATTAGCACAACAGTGGAGATTTAAATATGGGGAAGACTCCCGTTGCAAGGCAACACTGCTAACTGCCAGATCAGCATATTGTCACTAGCAATTCATGTATATATGGATGTTATACCTAAGAAACGGCGGTTTAATAATGTGTGCGTATATACATACATGTATATACGCACACTTGCACAATATTCTCACTATGTTGTAGTTTCTTGTGTTTTTTATGTCATTTTGAAAATATTTGCTATTATTGTAGTCATTATATTTGTTTTTCCAGTCAGCATCTCATTTTATTTACGCAATGTATTATCCAATGTTTACGTTTTTATGATTCAGTAGCTTTGTCATGTTTCCACCACAAACCCCTATTGTGCTACTGCACAGTACACAAACATTTACCTTTGAATTATACAGTATTTTGAAATAATCAGGAAGAAATTCAGTCCATTGCGAGTTTGCGGTGCTTTGTGCGCAGGTCAGAATCACGTGACCATTGGACTTGGAGGACGAGGCGGAAGTGTCATGGCGTCGCGCAGGTGAAAACATTAACACGCAGCAGTTTGTTTTGACTCTCGACTTGTGAATTAATCTCTAAAAACGGCCTCCGACGAACTGTATTGTAAGTATATGGAGCAACGTACAGCAGATGTTACTGACGCAAGTGTAAAAGATTAGTAAATTAATACCATATTTCTGTTTCATTGTTGTAATTTTGCCACGTGTTAGCGAAGTTTTGCTGCTTTTTGGATGAAAGCCATTCATTGTAAAAATATAAAAATAACATTTGCGGTGCGTCTCTGAGCAACAATTCAGCGGTAATAATAATTGTTTCATTAAGAAAGGAACTACTAAATACCAACGTCCCAATGCATGAGTTGGTTTTCTTAAGAATTTAAACCTATCGTTCAGGCTCAGGTTTACATGTAATTATTTTAAATATTAATCCTACTGTTTTACACGTGAGGACTTATATTAAATTAAATTTAAATTTAATGTTTTCCCAGAATTTGAAACAAAGTCCTTGCGATGATTATAACAAAACAGTAGGATCTTCCTTTGCTTAGCCTTCACCTTCTAAGCAATTCAGTTTTGCTCTTTTTGTGTAATGTTGCCGATAAACGCATAACCAGTGGTACTAACTGCACACATAGATAAACTACAAATATATATCCTACAGTTCTGCTAAGAGTCAACTAACAATCAGCAAATTCTGTCGTAGTTAAAGGTGTAGTCTGAAATATCGCTAAAATCCAGTAACTGTCTAGAAAATTTGAAAGCATACGATGTTTTGGAAAAATCACCACATTGTAGAGCTGAATATAATGTCACAACAATACAGGGCTAGTGACTTCAATTTTGAAAAATGACAATCTATACCAGTTGTGTTGTATTGATCTGTAAAACCACATCTACAAACAAACATTACATGTGAATGAAAGTTTGTAACAGTTGTCATATTTTTTGTCAGTCACTCATAAACAAGACTGTGATCCCCTTTTTTGACAGAGTTCAAGATGGCGGACTCTGGTGACCCTGGCAATCAACGTACACCAACTCCTGGAGGGAGTGGTAGTGCAGCACTGCTGATGGGCCGTCGACCATCAACAGGCATCTCTCCTGGCCGTCTCCCTTCTATGCGATCAAGAGACCTCACCCTGGGAGGAGTAAAGAAGGTAATTGAGTGTTGCTCAGTATTTGTATATTCTGTGTTATGTGAAACAAGCCATCTGGACATGAGACAGAATGATCATTTTTTCCTCTCTCTCTCTCTCTGGGAGAAAGGTTTTAGCAGGGCGTTTGATACAATACTACAATATGCTTGCACCAGTAAAAGGCTAGTACACATGAGCAAAATTCAGCGCTTGGGTAATGTTCTCCTTTCAAATGAGATTTTCCATCTTTGCTGTGATAATTTGTACCAAGAGTATAACATCCTTCAATCCCTACATCTTTCAATCCCAAACTGAAAGATGTAGGGACTGAAAATTCAATGTGGGATTGAAAGATGTAGACAGAATAGTTTCTCCTGCTTTGTCGAGGTTAACAGAGTGACACGTTTTGGCTTTTTAGTAAGTCACTCAAAAAGTAGAAATAGTGTCTTAGAATAAAAAATCTCAGATTTTTAACTTAAATCAGTTGGATCAGCAACATAAGAAAGTAAAATATACTGTGATTGAAGGAAACTGAGCAAAAAAGTTGACTTAAAGGTGCTTCAGATCACAGCCCCAAATTTTGGAGCTGAAAACAATCATGGAATTTACAAATGTGAAGAAATAAAATAACCTGCTTGAGGACATCGGAGTAAACTATTGATTATCTGCACGTCGGTTTATGAAGACTAATTTTAAAATTAGACAGACTAACGAAATACAGTGGTTAAGTTGTTTTGTGGTTTTGTTTGTACTCTTATATTTGAACTACTAAAAAATATGGTTTTGAACATTAAATAATTTTAATTCTTAAAACAACTTGGATGCTCAAATTAAATCTGCGAATTTACATATTCATTATTTAACCATAATTGAAACATGTTTGGCTCAGTGGCTAAAATAACCTATTCAAGTGATTTCTAGACCTACTTGTGTATTAAAATGATTGTATTATCTCTAATAAGTTTCTTTGTTTTTATTCATTTTTAGAAAACTTTTACACCTAACATTATTGGACGAAAAGTTAAAGAAGAGTAAGTTCATAATTGCATTATAAAAAGAGAAACATTTAAAACCAAACATTTATCTGTTTATTTGACTGCTGTTGATGTTCTGTGTCTGTTGCAACAGAACCAAAGTTGAAGGTGGACAGAGGCGAGAGAGGAAGGATGCAGATCGAGGTCGTGGCCCAAGAGAGAGAGGCAGGGGCCGAGGTCGCCAAGAGGTCATTCAGTCCCACTCCATCTTTGAGCAGGGGCCTGCAGAAATGATGATGAAGAGGAGAGGTGGGAGGCCAGCTGGGTTATGTTAACACCTCCACTTGAAAGTAAATGTACACATAAAGGTCTTACCTTAGATGAAATTAATCCCTTCCTCACACTTAGGTGGCTATGAAAGTGAGAGAGATGCTCCGAGCATGGGACCATCCCCCATCATCAACATTAAGAAGGAGAGGAGGGAGACTGAAGAGGAGACCAAAGAGATTCTCCGCAAACTGGAACGAGACAATGTGAGTCCCTTGTTTTCAGTCAGTTTCAGATATGTTTATTATTAACTTTCAAATATCACTCTAGTCTGATAATTCCTTTTTGCAGTTTATTGATGACCCCTTCCTGAAAAGTGAGCAGAGAAGCTGCCCCGTCCAGCTTCCCCTTGCTGTGTCAGGATGGGGATTCAAGGAGGAATTTAAGAACTCTGATGTTAAATTTGAGAAGACAGACAAGAGTGATGAACCCATGGAGCCTGCACTCAGGGGTAAATGTACAACTCATTTTCTTTTATATTTTCAATTCCATATAGCTCGTTAAAGCAGAAAATAATATGCAGGTTATCCATGTATGCTGCTATTTTCTAATACTTATATTAACTTGTTTTTAGTGAAACAAGAGCCAGAGGAAGTAGAAATAAAGAAGACTGAAGCAACTTTCAGGCCTCCTCCAGTCCCTGAACCCGAAGTTCTTCCTGACCTGCTGCAGAGATGGAGTCTTAGCAAAGGAGAGGAGCTGGTATTCATTCAGCTACCTGACTCACTGCCTGGTCAGCCTCCCACCAAAGAGCACAAACCGGTGAAAACAGAGGTGCAGTCAGCAGATGGACAGTCTGTGCTTCTGAAGACAGAGACTCAGGTAGGTGTAGCAGTTGTTTGCATTTTAATGATTAGTGATACAGTGCATGGCTCATATTGCTGAGTAGTTTTATTTTCATTTTATTTTTGTCAGGAAGAGGAAGGTGAAAACAACAGTTGCAATCTGAAAGATCTCCGGGAGGGTCTAGTGGGGAAGATGCTTGTGCGGAAGTCTGGCCGAGTACAGCTTATCCTTGGACAAGTTACACTTGATGTGTCTCTAGGAACAACATGCTCTTTCCTGCAGGTATGGTGACATTATATATGGTTGATCTTGCCTGTTTGTTGACCAGCATCTGTCTGGCATGTATTATCATCTTGCATATACAGTACACAGCTTTCTTACATGCTTTTCTTTTCTTCACTACCCCTCACTTTTCAGGAGCTAGTCTCTATAACTACAGAAGAGAAAACGGGGAACTTGACTGTATTGGGGAACATCAAACACAAAATGGTTTGCTCCCCAGACTTTGAGGCTCTGCTGGAGAACAGTGCTTGATGCTCACTGGACCAGACGAGAACTGAACATCCTCTGAGAAACTGATGCACAGGATGATGATTGCATATGCTGTCCTTTTGGATCTCAACATCTAACAGAAGTGTAAAATGTGTTTGCCCTATTTTGTTTTCAGATTAGCTGTGAATACACTGATATACACTAACCCTAGGTAATAAACATAAATTATGTTTTATGTATTTCTCGAGGAATAAGTTTAAATCATTGCTAGAGATTGAATGGCATCCCAAGTTTCTGTACTTTTTTTTTCTGCTTCTGAAATTACTTGAGAAACCTGTACATGGATGTAAATGTGTGAATAAAAAAGGTTTAGTAACTACTAACTTCTTAGCTGATCTTTTTGATGGCTGGATGACGAAAAATTCCAGAAATAGCTTGTACATTTTTTCCCTTGTTTCATTACAGTATTTACCTGTCCAGACAAAGTTGTGGATTAATAGATATTTTAGATTTGTTATGTTTTCTTTTGTGCTGAAGCAATGGATTGTGTTGAACAATAAAAAAATGTTGGAGAGTTTGTAATCTTAATCTCTCCATGCTGTTTCCCCTCTTTAGTTCTTGTACTGTAGCGAGATTGCGCTAGTGTTTGTGACAGCAAAGGTTTTTACTGTTCTATTAAAATCTTATACCGCCACTGGTGGTAAAACTGGATTTAGTACAATTAGGGAGTTTAGTAGCAGTAGCTTATTTCGGCCAGCAGGGGTCAGTGTCAGCCTGGAATTTGTTCCAGCGGATTTGACTGGGTCTTATCAAATACGCAGGCTGTCATTTCGAGCTCTGTAGCCGGTTGTACTCTGAGTTGTCCGGCGGGCGGAGTTTGGCTTCAGTCCGCTAGACAAAGACAAAGTGATGGACGGGTGAAGCCGTACTGTACAGGCGTTCTACTGTACAGAATTAAGGTGGGTTCAACATTAACTCCTTTAAATCTCTGGTATTTTTAGACCTAGGAAGTGCAGTGACACTACACAAGCCGTTGAGCTGTCGTACCAAATCCTGCAAAAGGTTGTCTCAGCATGTCGCGTTCTCAACGGTCGAAGGATGAAAGTGGGCTACCATTAGCACAGAATAGCGGCATGTAGCACGGTTGTTAGCGCCGAGGCTAACGGAAGCTAACTTCAGCATCGGGTTTTATTCGTGCCGGTGGCTTCAGGAGTCTTCAGTTTTACGACCCAGTTCAGACTTGCATCGTATTGGTCTCTCTGAATTTAAACTGTCGTTCAGTTACCACCGAAAGCTTCTTTACAAGTTAAATGTTGGTAAGCCTCGACGGTTTTACTGGGGATAGGTCCTCCCGTTTAGCCCTGCTGCTGCATCATCAGAGGGTTCGGGGAATGGAGGGCCTTCAGCTAACCGTATCACCGTGCCGCAGCTAATGACAGTAATGCGCGATTGTATTACCTCTTCCGTCATAGAAGAGTGACGCGTAAAATTAAATTCTCCAAAATAGCTCTCACCTATTTGTTTTCGGAATAACCAGAGTCTAGCGTCAAACTTGGCCACCGGTATTGAACATGTGTACAGGAGACGCTGATGGAAAGACACGTCAAATACTTTGTATTATTAAATTACACGTAAACTGTCGTGCTGGGTGGGACATAATAGTAAAACACGCTGTCCTGACTTTGTCTTTATACGGTTTTTTGCAGATGTTTTTGATCCAGAGCTGCAAAACCATCGGATCTTGACCAAACAACAAGACCTCCTGCTGTGCCTAGTTGTTTTTGTTTTATTTATTTATTTTTTTACATCTCTGTCATCAGCAGGGCACTTTTTTCAAATAGCAGAGGACATCTGTCGCGTTGATGGGCTATTCTTTTTTTTCTTCCTCAGCGCCACTGCTTAATTTCTCATCCTTTTTTTTTATGGCATTAAATTCAGTTCACAATAAAACTCATGTAAAATGCCCGAGTGGGCAAAGTCAAGATGGCTGATTATATTTTTTATTAACTCTCCTTTCAGTGTAAGGAGAAGCTCAGTTTTTTAATTATCTTAATGAAATCTCTTTTGTGACAAAAGGTAAGGGCCATTTTGGGCCAGGAGGTGGAGACTCCCTCAAGCCCAACCTTTGGATTTAAGCCATTACTTAAAAAGGGAAAAAATACAAATAAAAACATCCCTCTCAGACTTCAAGATGGAACTCTTCTTCAATCCCTTTGATAACCTGCTGTGTATCCTGCTGGGTATCTCCTTCACGGTGTGGTTCACCCTGCTGCTGGTTTTCATTATTGTGCCAGCCATTTTTGGAGTTTCGTTTGGGATTCGGCGTCTTTATATGAAAACGTTGTTAAAGATCTTTGAGGTAAGAGAAATCATCAAACAGACTGAATAGATGGAGGAATGCTGATTAATTGAATGTGTTTTTTCCACTTTCTTGCACCTGCAAAGTTTCTAGTTTTTCATAATGTTGTAGTTCCTAAGAGCTATTATTTCACAAACATTTGTTTAGTTTTTGCATTCTGTCAGATACAGTTGAATCTGAAAAAATTGCAGTTGTTGTGCATAGTACAAATAAAGTTTTAGGGACAGACACCTATCGTGCACACAGCCCAAGGGACTGGTAAGCTGCGGGTTTTATATTTCTTTATCTTTCTAACAGTGCCTGCTTTATTAACAGACTGATACAGATTAACACCCCATCCTCAAGGCATTTGTCTGCTGTTATGTAACTGTACAAAACTATGCCACAGATCCTGTCAGTAACTGTTAGCTTTTACATTGTCATCTTATTTATGGCTTTGTAGTTTTCACTTCAAATTTAAATGAGTAATGACTATTGTCTGTGATAGCATTTATGCATCATCTATTCTGCTATAAAATAACTTCACTAGTTTAAAAATGTGTCTGAGAGAGTTGCACATTATACCACAAATAAATTAGCCGTTGCAACATAAAAGAAAGGTTCTTTGCTTCTGAATCAAGTTGCTACTATGATAGTTTGTAGAAAAAGGTTAAATGAAAGACGTAAAACAGTGTGCAGGGTGCTCAAGTGCTGTTTGCACGATCTGGTTCACACTCAAGACCTTAGTTTTTGATTCATGAAATAATTTGTGTATGATTATTGCATAAGAATAACAGTAACTATTACCTTTGAAGACATTTGTGTTTCAACCATGCAGTTTTTACAGTTCACAAGGCACAAAGAAGTTAGTTTTCACACACATTTCTTGCTGCCCCTATTTTACCCTCTATCTTTTGCTAGAAAGTAGCAGCTTCATGTTCTCTTTTCATTCTAAGAACCACTTCTGCCATCTGCAGCTACAATTTTCTGGGATGACTCAGTAATACAGCTTGTCATGACATGATTTAAAGGTAGCTCTAGCAGAGAGCAAAAAGAATGTTAAATTGGTGAGCACAATGTGTGTCTGATCTGATTGAATGAGAACTAGCAGGGAGGAATCTCACTGTTTGACCATATCACCTTTACATTTTCTAGAAACCTCTCTGGAATATTAGTGAAATGTCTGAATTGTTTCTTAAAAAGCATATAGATTTAAAAAAAAAAAAAAAAAGCATATAGATAGTGAGTTTGTGGAAATCTTTTCTTTTTTTTTTTCAAGAGTGAGAAATGAAACCATAGGCTGCAAGCAGCAATTATATCTCTTAACATTTTTATGTTTTACATTTCACCCAGGCTAATTATGTGTCTTACATTTTGAGATGCCAGTGCTCATCATTATTGTACTGGAACCTGCAGCTTTATTGCAGTGTCAGATTCTTCCCTGTCTTTGACTTTTTGTGACAGACTTTAAATTTACCATTTGCTGCAGTAGTGTAGTGTGAAATTGATGCACTAAATAAAGCTCATAGATCACATGCCTGTCCATAACTTCTTGATTTTTTTTTTTTTTGTCTCACAGAACGGCATGTCTTTTTCCCAGTAT